>JAJEJO010001498.1:140714-200825 GCA_020662805.1 Glaucomys volans | reverse complement strand
TGAACCCAGGACCTTGTGCTTGCAAGGCAAGCACTTTACCAACTGAGCTATATCCCCAGCCCCAAAGTACTTTTTTTTTGTTTTGTACTGGGGATTGAACCCAGGGGCACTTAACCACCAGGCCATATCCCTAGTCTTTTTCTATATTTTTTATTTAAAGACAGGGCCTCACTAAGTTGCTGAGGCTGGCTTTAAACTTGCCTCCTCCTGCCTCAGCCTCCCGAGCTGCTGAGTTTACAGGTATGCTCCACTGTGCATAGCAGTACCTATTTTTTAAACCCAGGGACAAATTACCACTGAGTTACATGTGTAGCCCTTTTTATTTTTTATTAGGACAGAGTCTCACTAAATTGCTTAGGGCCTTGCTAAGTTGCTGAGGCGGGCCTTGAACTTGTGATCCTCCTGTCTCAGCCTCCCCGCCACTGTCATTTCAAGTGTGCACCACTGGACCCCGTACAAAGTACCTTTTAAAAATGCTTTTCTGGCCAGGCACTGTAATCCCAGCAGCTCAGGAGGCTGAGGCAGGAGGATCATGAGTTCAAAGCCAGCCTCAGCAAAAGCGAGGTGTTAAACAACTCAGTGAGACCTCATCTCTAAATAAAATGGGACTCAGTGGTTAAGGGCCCTGAGTTCAATCCCTAGTACTCAGACCCCCCCAAAAAAAGTTCTTTTCTGAATGATATTGGCCAAATTAGATAGTAGGCATGTACTAACGTATTACAACAAATTCCACAATTGTGTACAATTACAATGCACTAACAAAAAATAGGAAAAAAGTGTTTTTGCAGAAATAATTGCAATTCATCCTCATAGCTTGCTTAAAGGTATGTAGTGCCCTCACCCTACCCTTTAAACTCCAAAGATGAAGAAACAGAAATTAAGGATGGTGGTGGCTTCTATGAAATCCCATATCCCATGGCAACAGTGGGAGAACTAGGACTTGAAACAGGGTCCCAACGCCACCCTGTGTACTCTTAACCCTCCACAAAGCCGCCTCCTGCATTGTGCCTGCCTCTAGTCTCAACCTCTCCCACCCCAGATGCCTTAGCCCCTTCAGCCTCACCTGCTGCACGGGGATATGGCAGCATAGGTATTGTTCATCTGGTTGGTGTTGATAGTAGATAGAACCTGACCTTTCAGATTCCAGATGAGAACAGTTGTATCACTGGAGGCTGTCATGATGAACTTCCCTGAGGGGGAGGGGAGTGACATGAGCTGAGATCAATGACCTGATCAACTGTCATTCTCCAAAGAGACGTTTTTAAGGCCTTTGCTGCCCAAAGCACCAGTGCTCTCCTCCCAGGCCAAGGGTGGCCACAGGCAAGACCTGCAGAAGACTGCAGCCCTTCCTGCCTCCCTGCTGCTACACCTCTCAGGACTCCAGGGAGCTGTCTGGAGTCAGAGCCCCTTGGTCACACTAAGACTGACAAAAGTCTCAGGCAGCATTAAGTCATTCAGCAAATGTAACTGTGGACATTTTACATTTTCATGCCTTGGGCAAGCTCCACCTCTGAATGCCACTTACCTGTGTCAGCAATGCCAATGTTGATGACAGGTGCCTTGTGCTTTTTAGGGAAGTCCTCTGGAGTGGCTGTGAAGGTAAATCCCCCATCTTCTCGCTTGGTCATCTTGAAGACACGGAGAGTGTCCCCATTGGCCAGCCAAACAATGAAGGCTCTAGAGACAGGTAACGCACAAGTCTCTCCCTCATCTGGACCCAGAAGTGTTCTGAATCCTAAGCTAGGTTCTGGGGAAAAGCGAGATCTCCCCTTATGACTTCTATATCTAGCCTTAAAATGTAACCTTTCATTCAAAATCTCTTAAAACTATTCAAATAGGGCACGGTGGTGCACACCTGTAAAGTTCAGAGGCTAAGGCAGGAGGATTACAAAATCAAGACCAACCTCAGCACCTTAGCAAGGCCTTACAGACCTAGTGAGACTGTCTTGAAATAAAAAAAAAAGAGGGTGGGGATGCGACTCAGTGGTTTAGTGCCCCTGAGTTCAACTGCCGATACAAAAAAAAAGCCATAGGCTGGCCATGGTGGCACAACCTGTAATTCCAGCTATTTGGGAGGCTGAAGGAGGAAAATCTTAAGCTCAAGACCAGCCTAGGCAACTTAGCCAGACCTTATCTCAAAATAAATAAATAAAAAGGGCTGGGAATGTAGCCCAGTGGAAGAGTACCCCTGGTTCAATCCCCAGTACTACAAAACCAAACAATACTCAAAAGGATTCTCATAGCTCTGGCTCCTCATAGTCTTTGGCTTCTAAGACTCAACCAGAAGCCGGGTTTTGGCATTTGCTGGACGGAATAATTTCCCCCACTCTCCTTCCATGCTGTGTAATAACAAAGCCCTCCAGGAAGCCCCAGGTAGTGCCCAAGCTGTTGGATGCTTTCTTTCGCCACCCCAAGGAGACCATGAGTCCCTTCTCACTACCTCCACCACATATGGGAAGGCTATAAGCCAGGGGTGAGGCTTCTACAAGCGAACCTGAGGTTTCATCCTGCCCCACCTGCAATCAGGGCTGAAGCGCACCAAGGTGGCGTGGTCCAGCTCCACATTGGCTCTCATGCTGCGATGCTCCCGCTGTAGGAAGTCCTTGGTGCTCCAGATGCGAACTGTGCGATCATCTGCACAAGTGGCCAGATACTTGCCATTGCTGCTAAAGTCCATGCAAGATATGTTTCCGCTGTGGCTCTAGGGGACGGGATGGAGGAAGTATGAATGGGAGCCTCCCAGACAGATGGGGAAGCCTGACCTGGAGCTATGACTATGGGGCCCTGGTGCTGGGATGAGAAGGGCTAAGATGAAACATGCTCAGTGACGTGGCAGAGGGGCCTGTAGCATGTAAAGATTAGTACAAAGGAAGAGGTCCACAGGGGTGTGAGTCTTTGTGCACGTGCACTGTGTAGGCACCCATGAGTACTCATGTACCTTCAGTGCTGCAGCCAGGAGGCGGTGAGCAAAGTTGTGTTGTTGAGGCTTCTCCTTGCGAACCCGCTGATTCTGTTTCTGCTTCTTGGATCCTGTCTTCTTAGTTCCATTTGCTTTTTGGTCTATTAGGAAGGCTCAAGTCATTCATTTATTCACTCATCCATAAGCATTTACTAACCACCTATGATTGACTGGGCACTGAGAAGAACAGCAAGAGATGAACCAGATATGGCTCTTGTCCTCAAGAAGAGAAAAATTAGGGTTACAGTTAGCAAAAACAGAGGCATTGGAATCAGAGTTTGGATTTGGATCTGGGTTTGGATTCTGTGCCTACCATTGAGTGACCTTGAGAAGGCTACTTGCTCTTAGTTCCTAGAGCATCTCAAAAGGCACGAAGGCTTTTCTAATTTGCATTGTCTGGGCTGACATAGCTGAGTGGGTTCATCGCACAGCCAGTGTAGAGTAGATTCTCGGCCAGATATTCCTATATAGGGAATAATGTGCACAACCAAATCTGGAGGCTTGGGTCTTGGGTAAGTGATTTAACCCCTCTCTGCTTAAAGAGAGATTGGGAGAACTGGATGAGATATACACAAAGTAACAAGCCAAGAGCGCCCAACACATGCATTAAAGGCTCAAGGAAATCTCAAAGAAATTAGGAAGATCAACATGTTTTAAGCATCTATCTGTCCTGTGCCAGGAATGGTAGAGAATCAGGCTAGACACAAAGCTGGCATGTGGTAGATAGTGGCAGATGTCCCCCCATTCCTACAGGAAACATACCTCCTGAGCTCTGCACACAAAAATGGTCACAATCTGGCCTCTGCTTATCTTTCCAGCCTTGTCTAATAAGCTCCTCCTGACCTTTGAGCATACCAAATGTTGTTCTGGAACTCCCTGCCTTCAAGAATTTTGCCACTGGAAGGAATGCCTGCCATTCTTGGACGCCTGGCAAACTCTTCCTACAAAACCATCCTTCAAAAGCCCACACCACTGCCTGGGGCTGTAGCTTAGTTACAGAGGGCTTGCTTTGGGTTCATTCCCGGCACCAAAAAAAAAAAAAAAAAACCCGTTAACAAAAGAACCCCTCCCCCTCTCCTGGGCTTCCTAGCCTCAGCAGATTCCACAGATTACCACTCCCTCCAAAAAAGCGGGGCTGATCATTCCCTTTTTTTGTGTTTTCCCGTACTGCCCTCTTCTGTGGCATTTATCAATTTTTTTTTCTTGCACTCACATATTTACATTTTAGATGTACTTTTTTTTTTTTTTTTTAATTTAGAGACAGGGTCTCGCTAAGTTACTTAGGGCCTCGCCAAACTGCTGAGGTTGGCTCTGAACTTGCGATCCTCCAGCTTCAGCCTCCCAAGTCGCTGGGATTACAGCCGTGCGCCACCGCGCCCGGCTGGATGCACTTCTTTACTGGACTCATTAAAGGAAAAGACCCCAAAGCCCACCATCTCGATGAACGTTGCTGCAGGTCGCAAAACTAATAGAGCGTGACTAACAAATGAACGCCTGTTCCCCGTTTCCTAAAACCGCGGGCGCATATCACGCCTAGGACTTCACAGCGCCCGTGGCGACCCGGGGAGCGAAAGCGGCGTGGCCTTGTCCTGCGAGAGCCGCAGCGCGGGACCCAGGCTCGAGCCAGTCCCGCCCGGGATGCGGCCGGCTCGGCGACGCGGCAGCCCGCCTCTGAAGGGAGGCTCACTTCCCAGCAGGAGAAACTGCGGCCTCGGAAGCCCCGGCCTGCGCCGGCCGACGCCGCCGGCCACACCACGCGGACACCGGCGCGCGGCCCCTCCCCGCCCCGGCCCGGCCCTACTTACCGACCGGCCGGCCGCCCCTCTCCTCCTCGGCGCGCAGCCACCCCCGCGCTACAGCCGCCGTGGCCATCAGGGCCAGCAGCCCGACCAACAGGGACAGCCCCATCAGCTCCGGCATCTGCGGGAGCTCCATGTCGCCCGTGCGCTGCCACCTCAACCGCCGACTACGCTGGCGCCCGCACGTCTCCGCGCACGCGGGGGCGGGGCCCGGCCGTTGGCTGTTCCCGAGGGGCGGGGCCTGACAGTTGGCGGTCCTGGGGGGGCGGGGCCCGGCCGTTGAAAGACCTTGAGGGGCGGGGTCTATCCGTTGGAGGTCCTGGAGGAAGGGCCTGGCCGTTGGAGGGCCCCTCGAGGGGCGTGGCCTATCCATTGCCGCGCCCTCCGGAGGGCGGGGCCTGATCTCGGGCGCTTCCTGGGAGGCGGGGCCAGATGTGAGCGCGTCCTGAGGGCGGAGCCTGTGATCTGGGGGCGTCTGGCTGCGCAAGTTGTGCAGACGGTGAGGGCGGGGGTAGCGAGCTCTGGGTGTCCTCCTCTTGCCTCCCCTGAACGACTTACTGATAACGGCTTATTAAAGGCCTTATTCCGACCTTGCCTCACTGGATCCTTTCAAGGAAGCATAGCAGGGGTTTAATTCCCATTTGACTAGTGGGAAAGTCGTCTTAGCAACAGGTGAGAGTCAGTTGTTACTGAAGGGGCGGAGGGTAATCCTGGCATTGGAGCGTGGAGCGTTGCAGAAAGACCTGAAGAACCGGGGTGTTGTAGAAGGCAGGTCATGCACATGACAAAAGATGGCAGACAAGGTCAGAAGGTCTGCAGGGCCTAGAATGCTGGCCCCCATCCAGCACGCTGGATCGCAGGAGGAAGCGGGACAAAATCCAAGTCTCAGAATCTCTGGATGTGAAAAGACAAAAGACAGAAATAAACCCGGAAGTTGTTGCAAGGATATGAGGAGCTGATAAGAGCCACTGGGGATGACTTGGGAAGGAAAAGAAGTTGAAAAGTGGATTTTATTTTTTGTAGTGTTGGGGATTGAACCCAGGGCCTCACATATGCTAGGCAAGCACTCTACCTCTGAGCTACACCCCCAGCTTCTGAAAAGCTTTTAACCAAAATAAATAAAATAATTACAGAACAGAGTTGAAAAAACAGAGGTCCCATGGACATTTCCACTAGTATCCAATAGTAACATCTTGCAAAACTGTAGTAGACTACCACAACCAGGAACTTGACATTGATATAACAATCTACAGAGGTTTTTCAGATTTTGCCAAAAAGGTCATATTCTGAAAGACTAATTGAGAGAATTTGGATTAGGCCTGCGTGGCTGGAAAGGGCATACTGCTTGGACTCCCAGCCCAGAGCAAATCAGCTTTATTTATTTTTTGCAGTGCTGAGGATCGAACCCAGGGCCTTGTGCTTACAAGGCAGGCACTACTATCAACTGAGCTCTATCCCCAGCCCAAGACCATAGCAAGTCAAAGCACTAGGGTCAGCATTCCAGCTTCAGATATTTCCATCTCCACCAGGGAACTGCCTCTCCTCTCCGTCCAAGCCCTGCGGCTTTTACTTATAAGGACCCTCTAAGGAGACAGGCTACCACAAAGACTGACAGACACCCGCAGTCTCTGGTGAGGAAACAGATCCAGTTAGAAAGCAAATGGAGCAGCCTCACTTCCTTCCCTTTTGTCCTTTGCAGGGAACTGGCATTCACTCGGTTGTGGGCAGTGGGGTGGGGAGTGCTAGGAGGCGGGTGCTCAGGGCCTCCTGGGGCTTTTCCTCCCTGGCTTGTATTTAGAAGTGTAGGCGCAGCCGTGAGCCACCATCTTTCGCCACCATCTAGAGGCAAAGCTTTTGCTTCTAAGAATTTCATCTGCTCAGCATGTTGCATGTGACGTTTATTGATCCGGGAACTCTTTGTCTCATTTAATCTCACCTTCCCATCCCACAGAGTAGGAAACAAACTTTATGACGTCAGGTGACATTCCCAAGGTTGTACAGGTGGAGAGGGAACCTGGGGACAAATGCTGGTTCCTGGGGACTTGTTGCAACTTATGAATACAGGACAAAGAAAAGCAAGAGTAGCCCTCTTTGTGCAGCTCAGGTAAGGCTACAAGCCAGGTCACAGGGTGAATTCAGCTGATCTCTACAGCGCCCTATGAGACAGGTGACGGTGACGTCAGAGCCCTGGATGTAGCTCAGTGCTAGAGTGCATGTCTAGCATGCATGAAGCCCTGGGTTCAATGCCCAGAACTACCAAAAAAAAAAGAAAGAAAAAAGGTGATGTTATGAAATAACTTACAGTTTTAAACAGACTGGGAAAAAACCCAAGAGAATCATGTCAAGTAACTTGCCCCAGGTCAACAAGGAGGCAGGGAGAGAACCCAGTTCTACTGTTCCAAGATCCATACTCCTCCCACTAGTCCTTGCACTGACCCTTATGTGCAGTGTAGCCCATTTGGAAGCCAAGACCAAAGCCAAAAAGGACATTGACACAAAGCAGGATTCAGGGGAGCTAGGGGGATCACGGAGAGGGTGCTGAGGACAGGGCCTTGCAGCATATAGACAGATGGGGCAGAGGGAGGGAAGGAATTCTGGGTGGGGAAGGAAGGCATGGGGGTAGAAGAAACTGATGTGCTCGGAGGGAGAGCCTCAGCCTGCCTCCCTCGTGGGTGGATAATGCCTTGGGAGGACAGAGCAGGACGCTGCAGCCTGGTATCCACAGAAGATTTGTGACCCCTTGTAATGTAAAGGGAGGAAGATTGTGGATTGAAATGAGGCTGGAGGAGGTTGCACCTCGAACATGTCAGAAGCCTCGCCTCAGCAGGGGCAAACATACATCAGACAAAGTCATCGCATTCCTCATTATTTACAAATGTTGGAAGCACTTTTAAAAATGCCAATGTCTAGGAGCTGTGGTTGTGGCTCAGTGGTACAGCACTCGCCTAGCATGTGTGAGGCCCTGGGTTCAATCCTCAGCACCACATAAATATAAAGATATGGTGTCCACCTACAACTAAAAATTATAAAAAAGAGAAAGAAAAAGAAACAGCTGTAAGAGATGCTAGAGCAGGTGGAAAGGTGATGTTTTGTGGACCAGGAGAGCCCAAGCAGGTAAAGGCTTAGTCAACCGGCCAGGCCTCAGGAAGAGGCAGCACAGGGCAGGGGGTGTGGGGAATAGTTGAAGCTGTCTGCTTCCAGCCCACACAAGTCTGGGTGCTGGCTTCTGCCCCAGGGACAGAGGGAACAGAGAGGACCAGGCTCAAGTTACCTCAAGTTCAAGGGAGCTGGGGAACATCTGGAAGGAGGAGACAGAGTTGTGCAGCTCCTGGGAGAAATAGATGGCTATGGAGGAGGGGTCCTCAGTAGAGAGAATGAGGGGGCTTCCCCCAGAGCAAGGCCTAGTGCTTGCCCCAGAGCGAGAGGAAAAGTGAGCCAAGGAAGGACAGGCTGGGGAAGAGGCAGCCGAAACCTGGAAAGCACTGTCAGGAAGAAAGAAGGTTCTGGAGACAGCAGAATGGTTCGAGAAGGCCTGAGGGCACAGCGGAAGCCAGGAGCACACCTGGGTTTTCCAAGCAGAGAAAAATGGGAGCAGAGTGAATGCAGGGGTGCCTCTGGGTGGTCCTGGGAGGAGGAGGAGACTAAGTTCAGGGGGCCCCAGGGTGCGTGGCAGAGGAGGGGAGACTGCCAACTGGTGTGGACACACTTCCCAGGGAAGAAGCATCTTGACCAGGGTCAAGGGGATGTTCTATGGAGAACGTCCTGAAGCATGTGAGTCCTCGAGAACTGCTGGGCTCAAACCTTCAGGATGTCCCCTTTCAGAGGGCCACTGCCAGCCAGTCTGCAGCTGCAAAGAGCACCAGAGGCGGCACACCCACTGCCTCGGTGGCAGAGGCCGACTCTGGAGCAGGGAGTCTGAGGAGCGCCTCTGAGCCACTCACAAACCATGCCACCTAGGGCGAGTGGCTTGACCCTTCTGCACCTGTTTCTCAGCTCTAAAATGCAGATGATAATATTTTAACTCTTACATAGTGTTACCTGCCAGGCACATGGTAGATGCTTTGTATATATTTCCTTTTTTTTTTTTTATGTAATGGGATCTTGCTCTGCTACTCATGTTGGCCTCAAACTCCTGGGCTCAAGCAGTCCTCCTGCCTTAGCCTCCCAAGTAGCTGAGACTACAGCCATGCATGAACACATCCACCTTATATTTACTCTTAAATCCTCCGAACAGGCCAGTGAGGATGAAATGAGTTAATATATAAAGCACTTAAAAGAAGGCTTGGCACACAGTAATGCTAGATATGTGTACAGTAATTATTGCTTTTGTTCTTTTTTGGTACTGGGATTGAACCCAGGGGCACTTTAACCACTAAGCCACATCCCCAGCCCTTTTATATTTTATTTTGAGACAGGGTCTTGCCAAGTTACTGAGGGTCTCAATAAGTTGCCCGGGCTGGCCTGGACCTTGCACTTCTCCAGCCTCAGCCTCCAGAGCCCTTGGGATTACAGGTGTGACCGCCACACCATGCTTATTGCTCTTTTTCAAATGAATGAGGGAAACTGAAAGCCCACAGAAAGCTGTCTGCTATTTATATCTGAAAATGTCTCCAGAAGTTCTGAGAAGATGTAAAAAGATCCCAGCACATGAGCTTGGAAGCCAGCTGCACAGAGGAGGGAGACGGTCGTGGACAGAATCCCCAGAGCCACAGCCATGGCCTGGTCCACCACAGGCCCTGGAGAGATGCTTCTTATGTTAAAGAATGAAGGATGAAGCATCTGGGCCTTTAGCCTCCCACTGTGACTCCCCACAGGCAGTTCCTTCTAGGACACCCCAACCAAGTGGCTGTGGCCGTCCACCCTCTGCTTGCTCCTTCCCACAGCAGGCAATCACTACACCCATCTTCTGGAGGGTTCCCATGGGGCCCTGTCACTTCCATTCCTGGGTCTGAGCTCTGCTCTCTTCCAGCTCCACCAGAGCCTCGTGGAGCCTTCTGTGGTGGTGGAGCGGGATTTCCAGGAGGCGCATCTGTCACTTTTTCAACAGATGAGGGTAGCAGCCTCCTCACCGGTCTCCCTGCCTCTTCCTGTTCTCAACTCAGCACCCAGGGGAACCTGTAAAGAAGTTTCACCTCCACCCCAAACCTTCTGGCAACTTCCAGCGCAGAATAAAAGCAAAGGTCATTTCACAATCCACAGGCCCTCTACAAAGGTTCCTTCCACTGCCACCAGCACTCTCTCTGCCCTGGAGTGACACTCATTGACAGTCATGCCAATCCACAGGCAGCCAGTTTTTTCTTTTATTGATTAAGAATTCTTTACAAAATCCACACACACACAGCCACACTCACACAAGATGCCTGTCCCGCTTTGGCCGGCCTGCCCTGGTCTCTCCTGGCATCAGGCCCCTCTGGCCTCCCCCTGGAAGTCACCTGCAGCCCTCTGACTCTGCAGTGTGGCAGCAGAGCCTCCCTGCTCAGGAACTGAGGCTGGTGGCCCCTGTGGGGGAGCAGCAGGAGTGACAGGGAAAGAGGACTCTCCTCCTCCCTCTCTGAGCTGGCAGCTTAGGTCCCCAGTGTCACAGCTGTGAAGGCCCTGGGGTCATCTGGTGGCTGAACCTTCCCTATCCCCAATTTGCTGAATGGAAAACAGAGATCCAAAGACGAGTTGCAAGTCGCCCAGGGTCACGGTGTTGGTCAGTGGTACAGCAGGGACGGGAACGTGACTGCTCTTGGCCTCCAGGAGGTGGGAAGTGTGAGACTTGGGTCATGTTCAGCACTCAGGGAAGGGGCCAGTCAGGGCCTGGGGCAGGAGAGGAGTGCCCAGAATGTTGTCACTGGAGCTCAGCATGGCCTGCCAGGGCTATAACGGTCTGCTGACAGTACCCTCTGTGACTGCCCGCGTGGCTTGCTCAGGAACGCGGCTGGGATCGGTCAGAATGCTGGTCGAGGCACTAAGCTGGCGGAGGGAGTTCAGGACAGCTGGGGAGAGATGGAGACACTTCCTGGGCCAGGGCTGAAGTCAAGGGGTGGGGGGAAAGGCTGGTTCCAGGACCTCTCTGCGTGTAGTTACCCTGGTGGCTGGAGGACCATGGGGGGCCCAAAACCCTAGTCTGTGTTGAAGGCAGGTTGGACCTGGGGTCTGAGCAGAGTGGAACCCCCTCCCCTGAGGCCTGACACTTCTGTGGGTGGGAGGTGGCTCACGCACTTGGCCGGAGAGCAGGCAGGGAGCAGTACTGGTCCAGCCAGGCCAGCGATGTTTGGCGGAGGCTTTGCAAACTTGACGTGGACACCATTCCATTGAAGGACTCAAACAGGGGCCGGATGAGGACGCTGAACTGGGCCCCGGTCAAGGAGCAGGCCTGTGGTCCATCTGATGTTCCCCCCCTACCCGGAGCCTTGATGTCCGACCCACACCAGGGGGAGGAAGGGCCCGGAACTGTCTAACCTTGACCCCAAGGATTCCTGCTATGCCCCCTCCCATCCTGCTGAGGGCTGTCCACTCTCTGGCTCTCCTGGTTCCTCCATAGCCCTTGCTGTGTGCTGGACTGTCCCCAGTCCCTGAGCGCCCTGGCCTGGCCCAGTCAAGACCTTGACCCTGAGGCAGGCAAGGGAGCAGCTTCCATGCCTTCTCTAGACCCAGACCAGCTATTTTGGGTTCTTACAGAGATGCCAGGCTTCCTGAAGGCAGGGCTGTGGCTGCTCTTGCCCTGGGGCTCCTTCCTCAGTCTCCCTTTTAGCTCCATCTCCAGGTCGTCCTGCTGGTCAAAGGCCTGAAGGCAGAGGCCTGAACCACAGCCCCTTCCCTGGGCCCCTGCAGTCCTGGGTCCCGGCTGTCCCTGCTACCTCCAGGCCGCTGGTCTAAGTGAGGATACTACCCAGAACTTCCAGTTGTGCAGGGTGCGGGTCCGGACGTAGTCATCAAACATGTCTCGCATCTGGTCGAAGCGTTGGTGCGTGATGGGCACCCCCGTGGCGGGCAGCTGCTGCTGGCACAGGCTGGGGCACGGGGTGGGTGAGGGGCTGGGCGTCCAGTGGCCACGCCCCCTGCCCGGCCCCCGCCCGGCCCCTGCCTACTTGATGGCGGCGTTGAGCTCCTCGATCTCGTCCCGCAGCTGCTGGGCCTCCTCCTGCAGGGCCGCCCGCTCCTGCTGCAGCATGGCGATGTACTCCGCCGTCTTCTGCAGCGTGGTCGCCTTGCTCACCTGCGGGGCCACCAGTGTGGGCCTCGGGCTGGGGGCCCCTGGGATCTGGTCGCATGGGGAGCCGTCCGGGAGGGGCCCCGTGGCTGGGGGCTCACCTTGAGGCTGGGCTGGGCGCTCAGGGTGCTCACGAGCCCGTGCAGGGTGTCAAAGCCCAGCTTGATGTTGAAGCGCCGCTTCTGCTCCGCGGAGATGTGTGTGATGCGCCGGTTCTCGGTCTTGGGGAGCAGACAGCGGGTGAGCCGAGGAAGGAGCCTGGGAGGGGCTGGGGAGCCCCCTTCCGGCTGGGGGACGGTGCCCACCTTGTTACTATCTGGACGGCCCCGGCCGAAGACGGGTTGAGGGGGAGAGGTGCGGACGTTCAGCGCCCCCAGGGCTGGTATGGAGTTGAGTTCCCCTGACCTCCGCCGTTCACTGCCTGGGTCGGGACAGACAGACCCACAGACAGACCAACACACAGGGGAGAGGGTCCCCTTGCCTTGCTCCTCTCATCCTGGCCCCAGACACAGTCCTCCTCCCTCCTCGTCCCTCCCTCCCGAGATCCCCCAATCCCGACAACCCTCGGGCAACCCTCTTTACCGCTGGGAGCTGGGGGTGACAGCCGCTCTGCTTTGGGGACAATCAGGGGCCTGGGAGGGGCCAACGTGGTTGGGCCTGGAGGTGGCCGCGGTGGTGTAGGGACCAGGGTTGGAGGGAAGAAGGCACAGGGGAACTCAGAGACCAACTCCTGCTGGGGTGGAGAAGGGCAGAGAGTCGGGGCAAGTCCCCAGGCTCGTCCCCTCCTCCCAGTGCCGCCATCTTACCGGGGAGCCTGGGGTCCGCAGGAGGGCGCTGGCTGCCAGCGGTGGTTCCAGGGCTTGCTCGGGCTTGGCTGTGCACAGGCAGGGCTGTGAGGGCTGCTGGGGCTGGCCCAAGCCCACGTGGCTCAAGACCCCTCCCCGCAGCCACCCCTTTCACACACAGCCCATGTCGCCCTGCTGAGCCCATCCTTTAACTGCCTCCCTGTCTCCCAGCCGGCCCCCCCCCCAGGGCCCCTGCCTCCATCTCACCTCTCCTGAGCAGCTGCGTGAGGCAGGGGTTGTTGCCCCTGGCAGTGGCAGTGGGGCTGGCAGTGGTGGAGGCCAAGGTAGGGCAGCAGGCCTTCCGTCCAGCGGAGGATGGGGTGGGGGGCTTGCCTCTGGGCTGCACACCCTGAGGCACTGCGAACTGGGGGCCCAGGGCTGGCTCTGGGTACCCTGAGGGCAGATGGTCTAAGGGGAAGGCTGCGGGGGCAGGGCCGGGGGCAGGCTGCCTGGAGGGTGGGAAGGCAGTGGGAGCGGGCAGAGGGGACACTCCCGGGGCAGGAGGGGCTGCCCGGAAGGGAAACCTGGCAGAGAAGAGGGGCTCTTCCTGCAGCAAGGCAGGGGGCGGGGCCAGGGGAGGGAAGGGGGGAGGGGGGCAGGGCTCCAGGCCTGGCACCTTGGCAGGGGGAGGGTACTGGAGGAGAGGCGGAGGGGCAGGAGGGGGCGGGAGCTTGGGCTTGGGGTCTTGGGGATGGAGGAAGTCTGAGCTCAGGAAGGCACTGGGGTCCAAGGAGCCAGGGCAGCTGTTCCGAGCCTGGTTGGGGAGACAGACAGACACTAAAAGCCAGGAACAGGGCTCCCTGCAGCCACCCAGGCAGCCTCCTGCTCTGGCTGAGCTGTGGCCTGGGCACCAGAGAGACAGGAGAAATGATCCCTGCCTTCCAAACACACACACACACACACACACACACACACACACACGAAAATTATAATCAAACGATCAGAAGAAATAGACTACTTTTATGCATAAATTAGGCAAGAGTATCAATCTTCCTGCCCACCCAGGCATCTGCCAAATAGTTTATCTATTCATGTATTAGCTTAACCACCAACCCATCTGCTAATCAACCCACTCATCCATTGTTTGTTCATCCATCCACTAACTCATCCACCCTTCCATCCATCCATCCTTCATCCTCCATCCTCCATCCTCCATCCTCCATCCTCCATTTACCTACTTATACTGTCATCATCTATGAGCGGGTTCATCTCCCTATCTCAACACCAGCCTCCCAGGCATGGGGCCATTGACCAACACCCTTGCCAACCATACTTCTTTACTCACCTACCAGCCCACCTATAATCCACCCATCCCTCCACTTATTCACCCACCAGCTCATTCATCAATCTATCCATGGGGGCAGGGGTTGTGGCTCAGTGGTTGAGCACTTGACTGGTAGCTGTGAGGCACCAGGTTCCACTCTCAGCAGGGCATATAAATAAATTAATAAAATAAGGTCCATCATCTACTGAAAAAAAATTTTTTTAAAAAGTGTCTATCTGTGAACCCACCCGCCAGCCCACCATCCAACCAAGAGCTCATCTACCTGTTTGTACCCACCTGTGCACCATCATCTACGATGCACAGCGTCCACTCACCCATGCACCTGTCCCTTCACACACTCATTCCCCCTCTTGCTCACTCACTGGACAAACATTCACTGAGTGGTGTCACGTGCCTGGGCTGGGTGAGGTGCCGAGATGCAGAGGTGAGCAAAACCTAGCCCTTCCAGCAGGGAGCTCACGCAGGGGAGATAGACCCCTCAACGAGCAGCTACAATAGCACCTGACAGTCTAATGGTGGAGGGAAAGGCTTCGAACCCAGAAACAGGAGCGCAACCTCTGAACCAAGATGGCAGACTCACTGTTTTCTGCACGTATATGCCCAACTTCCTGCCTCCCTGCTTTGGTTCCTGCCATTCCTCCCACCTGGCTTGCCCTCTCTCAGTTTCTTCTGTCCAAACCTGAGGCTCACTAAAGCTCAGAACTCCCCGCTCTTCCAGAAAGCCCTCGATGGTCCCCAGGTGGGGCCCTGCTCTGTGATTCTCCTGCCCTGGGCCTTCCCCCACCTACCTCAGTCCTGTTGTGCTACACGGCCCTCCCAAAGTCTCTCTTGGTTGGCCAAGTTCAAGACCTGGCTTTCAGGAAGTCCCTGGATACATTCTGGACACAGGCAGGGCCAGAGCCAGAGCCAGTTTTCAGGTAAGCTGGGCAAGGTAGGCGGGTGGTGGGAGCTCACCTGCAGGCGATTATGTCCCGAGAGGTGGGTCATGCTGGAGGAGGCTGGGGGTGGCTCCGGGCCAAGGATCCCACTGCTGAAGAGAGGGTCAGCCACGGGGCTGAAGCTGGGGGTCTCTGGGAAGTTCGAAGATGTGGGTGTCTGTGGGGGTCGGTAGTTGGTGAAGAAATCTGTCATTTGGACACACAGGGTGGCAGCATTAGGGCTCAGGTGGTTCTGGGGGTGCTGGGGGCTGGTGGGAGAGAGGCTTCCACGGGAGGTTGTGAAACCCCGAGAGTTTCTGTCTCGCTCGGGGGAAGCAGACAAAGGCTGGGGCGGGATGGGATAAGTGGACATGGCAGGAGTCTGGGAGTCAGCAGGGACCCAGGGAGCCCCTTCCCCACCAGTCCCCTGTCTGCTGGAGGTCTGGAAAGGGTGGACACAGAGAAGGTCCCCAAGGGCAAAGGTTGTGGTGCCACAGAAGGCGCTGGGCTGGGAGGAGCCCAGGGTGGCGGGAATCAGGGGTGAGCTGGGGGCCAGCAGGGTCAGGAGGCCATGGGTTGGGACCGATCAGGCTTCTTGGAAAGCCAACAGGTGGGTCTTCAGGCTCAGAGCCCAGGTGGAGGATGGGAGGTGCGGTGGGGTGACAGGGACCCAAGGGTGGTCTCGGCGTGGGGTGAGGAGCAGGGGGGTGAGAAGCCTCGAAGGCGGGGGAGGCGGGCGGCCAGATTGTTTGGGGTGCGGGTTGTGTAAGCCCTGGGCTATTCTGGTTTTGGGAAGCAGCTGCCTGCGGCCTGACCACATCCCGGGCCTGGGCGCCGCCCGCCCACCCGCTCCCTTCCGGGCACCTTTCTCTGACCCTGACTGGCCTGTGGTCTGTGCCGGCTCTCCAGGCTTCCTGGGCTGGTCAGACCTGACCCCACAGTGGCAGCTCCCCATAGGCCTGGGATGGACCCCGGCCCCGCCCCCGACTCCTTTCCTTCAGGGTCCCCAGCCAAGAGAGCTGGCCAGGGCTCTGTCTCAGGAGTCTGCTCTCAGGAGACCAGACCAAGAACCTACTGGTGTGTGTGTGTGTGTGTGTGTGTGTGAGTGTGGTGACTACGCTCTGCCTAAAGTGCAGAACCCAGGGGTCAGCATCTGTCCGTCTCCCAAGGTGTCTGTCCACCGTCTGAGCTCAGCATGGACAGGTCTGCTCTGTGCCCACATCTGTCTTCCCAGCCTCTGGTTAGAAGCGGCTTCTTGCTGTCTGCTGCTTCCCCTCACGGAGGGCCTGGGTGGGACCAGGAGGTGGCCACTGATCCTCCGCCCTGTCCCCCATGGACTGTGGGCCTCATCTCTAGGCCACTTGAGGACCAGGGCTTTGGAACCACCTCACGCAGAGCCTCCCTGCTTCCTGCCACTGCCCACCCGCAGGGCTCGGGCAAGGGGCACAGGCGGCAAGCCCTGGGCATCCCCGAGGGACAGCCGTCCCCTTACTGGAGGCTTCCCATGCCTGCTCCCACCCTGCCTTGAGAGAAGCCGCTTCCCAGCCCCGGCCTCTCCCGCGCCCATCCCTCCCTCGCCTCTGGTCCCCTCCCTGGCCTGCCATCCTCTCCTGGGGCCCCCTCCCTCCTGCACCCTGCCCTCACCCAGCCTCCTGTCTCCATAGAGTTCTGTACCCTCACTGGGTTTCCAGGGAGGGGCTCTTGGGGACAACCAGAGTATGAACCCTGGCGTCCTGTGCTCCCTGCCCTCCCAGGTCACAGAGTGTTTGAGAGCCACACTAGCCTTGCTCTGCAGGGCCCACGATCGCCCCACCCAGCTGCTACCCTGCACTGAGAGAAGTTGGTGCCCAGCCCCAGTCCATCTGGGTCTCACCCAGAGCCCCGACGGGCATGGCTGCGCTCCTACCTGTGGTGGGTGCTTGGGTACCCAGACAGGGCTGCTGCCCTCCCAGGCTGGTCTGCTCCCAGGGCACTGCCATCAACACTTCTGCCCCTGGCAGCCCCCACCCAGCCCAGGGCTGGGGCAGGGGTGGGGGTGGTTCCTCATTCCCTAATCCCCGCCCCATAGGCCTCCTCCTCTTGAGTGACAGGCCCATGACCCTGTGGGGAAGGAGTTGGGGGGGGTCACTGAAATTAAGCCTCTATCCTAGGGACCCTCCTTTTGTCCCTTGGCCTTAAGAGAGACACCTGAGCTTTGATGTTTATCTGGCCCCCAGAATGGCTTTGGGGGTTCCTAAATGCATGCATATGGGGAGCAGTCTGCAAGATCTGCAGCTCAGTGAAGAAAACGACATGAGGAAAAGTCTGTTGTAAAAAGAAAAAGAGAAATTTTTCCAGATTGGCTTATACAGATGCATCTCTATCTCTGAAAGGACATTAGGGCCAGGTGCAGTGGCACACACAGAATCCCATGCAGAAGGCTGAGGCAGGAGGATTGAAGGTTTGAGGCCAGACTCAGGAATTGAGCAAGGCCCTAAAAAACTTAGCAAGATCCTGTCTCAAAAATAAATAAATAGGGCTGGGTGCAGTGGCCCACACCTGTAATCCCAGCACTTGGGAGGCTGAGGCAGGAGGATCTCGAGTTCAAAGCCAGTGTCAGCAACTTTTCAAGGCCCTAAGCAACTCAGTGAGACCCTGTCTCTAAATAAAATACAAAACAGGGCTGGGGATGTGGCTCAGTGGTGGAGTGCCCTGGGTTTAATCCCCGGTACCAAATAAATAAATAAATAAATAAATAGGGCTGGGGACATAGCTCAGTTGGTAAAGTGCTTGCCTTGCAAGCACAAGGCCCTGGGTTCAATCCCCCCTAACCCTAACCCTAAATAAATAAATAAATAGGGCTGGGAGTGGAGGTAAGTTCTTGGGTTCAGTCTCCAAAAACCCAAAAAGAAACTAGGGCACTGGTGACTTCATTGCCCAGGAAACTACTTTCCAAAATGCTTTGCAAGATCTGATGCCTGGGATTTTCTTTAAAATAATATGGGAGGAGTGGGGTAGTGGCCAGGTGGAAGAGTGGCCAAGAGCTGGCAAGTCAGGGACAGAAGTATGTGGGGTTTGTTAACCTACTCTCTCTACTTGTGTGTGTTCGAAACGTTCTTTAATGAGTACTTTAAAAAATGCATTATGTACATATAAACAGACCCAAACAAATCAAAGTCCCTTTATCCTTGGAGAAAGTCTGACATGCACTGCTTTCCTGGGAGCCCCTGGAGGCTGCAGCTTCAAAGCCCCTGCTCCCCTGCTCCCCTGGTCCCGAGCTCCCCCTGGCCTGCAGCTGTCCTGGGCCACACTGGCTGCATCCCAAAACTGGACCATGGAGGATCTGAAAGATCCTTCAGAAATGACCCAGACCATCTGCCCTCCCAGAGGGGCTTCACACTGGCCTGGGGTCTCAGGGTCACCCTGAGGCTTTCCTTGCGTTGACCCTGCCTGTCTGTCCCACCTGGGGGAGGGGCCTGACCCACCTGAGATCTCCATAAAGTCATCCAGGCTGGGCTGCAGAGGGGTCAGGTCTGGCTGGATCATGTCAGCATTGCCGACGTAGGCTGGAGGGGCAGTGGTGACATCAGGAGCAGCAGAGGGCTGGGAGCACCTGCCCCCCTTCCCCTGGCCATCCTGAGTGTCCCTCCCCTGCCTCCTGCCCAGACACAGGCCCTCACCGTCCTCGGGGGGCAGCTGCAGGGGCGAGGGGCTGGGCTGTGTCATGGTGAAGAGTGTGTCGGAGATGTCGGACAAAAAGCAGTCGAGGTCCAGGAGCTGCCGCCCGCCAGGCTCCTCCTCGGGACCCCCCAGCAGCACGGGCACCACACTGGAGAAGAGCTGCTCGCACCATCGCTCCGGCGGCGGCCACCCGCCTTCCGCCTAGCGAGAGGGAGCGGTCACTGGCCCGGCCCAGAATCACCCCTTGCTTGGGGATGAAGAGGCCCCCCACAGGGGGGCCTGAAACACACCACTGCACCTTCCCTGGGCACCAGGTTTGCTCCCTGGAAGGCCAAGGTCAACCCATCACCCTCTAACAACTCCCCCCAGGAGATGGATCAGGATGGCCAGCATCCTTATCCTGCCCTCTATGCTTTTTCCCATCTGGGCCCTGGGTTCTTAGGACCCTCGGCTCCGCCAGGCCTCCCACCATGCTTAGCAACTGGGGTCTTCCCACTACTGTTGCTCCCAAGGGAAGAAGGTGCACCAATCACCCAGAGGATGGTGGCCGATCGCACTGCCTCAGCCCCAGCGCGCTCTGGCTAGCTGGGTGGAAACTGTCATCCAGTCTGGGCTGCAGCCCGCAGATCGACTTCCGAACACCCACCTGCTTGGGAGCCAGGAGATCCCCTTCTCTGCTGGACTTTCGGAGCTGCAGGGACACAGAGTTGGACGCTGGATCCCTTGCCTCCTCCCCTTGGTCCCCCGCCCCCAACCCCATCAATGGGCTCCCTCATTTCTCCCAGGGCCTCCCCTGGCCAGCAGCCGCCCAGGGAAGCAGCAGTCTGCGAGGAGACTGTGACCACACGGTGGCGCTGTCAGTCTGGGTCTTAATGAAGGGAGCAGGGGTCCGGGAGCCCCTCCAGGGCGCTCCAAAGGGGCTGTGGCCAACAACCGCACCGAAGGTCCTGGGGCCTCCCCGGGGCCCCACTGACCCGCTTCTTGTAGTAGATGCGCCACTTGTGGTACTCGCGCATCACCACCTCGATGCGCCGCTTCCAGTAATTCCCCTCCAGGACGACAGCCTGGGAGGGTCAGGGGACAGGGCTCAGTGGGAAGGATGACAACGACACCCTGCCTGCAAGGTCCCGCCCCTCGTCCAAATCCCGCCCGGGCCCGCTGTTCCCACCCAGCGCGGAGCGGGGTCGGGGTGGGACGGCGCCCACGGCGGGTAGGCAGGTGGTGGGGCACCGGCCTCAGCTACCTCGGGTTTCCGGTGCTCGTCAGCCTCAGGCCCCTGCAGGGGTGTCACGAAGCCACACACCGGGCTCTTCCTCCGCTCCACATCTGAGAGAAGGGGGCCAGGTCAGCGGCACCAACCTCCCTCATCCCCCACCCTGGGGGCAGGGGGTGGGACACTGGGACTCAAGTGACACCCTGTGAAATCCTGCCTGGACTTTGACACTCAAATTAAGCTGCCCCCAAACGCCCTCCTGCTCGCTCTGGCCCTCTGGGATCTTCTTTGCCTTCTTTGGGAGCGTGATAGGGACACAGGCAGGGTTTGCTGCGGGGATTGTGAGACCAGAAGTCATCACGGCAGGGTCCCATGTCTTGGGCTCCTTGGTGTGCACACTCTTACCTCCGAAAACCGGCTTGGTCCGCTTTCCACCTGCCATCTACCTGAGCCCTTGTCCAGCAACCTCCACACCTCTCTCTCCAATCCTGACCTCTCCCAGACCCCTTCCCTCCGCTCATAAAAGCACATTTCAGGCCCTTCCTTTTTTTTTTTTTTTTCTTGGTACCAGGGATTGAACCCAGGGGTGCTTAACCACTAAGCGACATCCCAGCCCTTTTTTATGTTTTATTAAGAAACAGGGACTCAGCGAGTTGCTTGGAGCCTCGCTAAGTTGCTGAGGCGGGCTTTGAACCCTTTTGAAACCCTCCTGCCTCAGCCTCTGGAACCTCAGGGATTACAGGCCCTTCTTTATCCCCCAAACCTTTCGGTTCCCTTTGCTATCCCCAGCTAATGCTCTATGTCTTTGCACCCCTTTGCTTTGCTCCCAAGGTCTGGATTGTCACTGTCCTTCCACCTACACACCATCTCATCTCCATCTCCTGCCCCACACGGCCACACTGGTCCAGACCACCCCACCTGACCTCAGTGTGCCCCGCCCCCCTCCTCCAGGAGCCCCTCCCTCTGGTTTCCTGTCACTCACCTCTGCACTGGCTCCTCTGCAGAGCCACCCCAGCCTCTCTCACTACCCCTTTCCAGCTCCGTATTCCAGCTGTCTAGGGACCCTCTCATGATGTCCCCAAAGTTGCCACAAAAGTACCCCACCAACCCCCAGCATTCCCAGTCTAATCCATGGGCAAACCATCTCAGTTCTCTCTCTTTCTCTGTCACTCCCTGGTCTCACCAGACTTCCCCCACTCTGCGAGCCTTGCACTCTGCGCCCATCTGCCCGTTGCCAGGGAAGGTCTGCTCCCTACCACCTCCAGGAGAAGGACCACACTCCTCGGCTTGGCTTCCAAGCTCCTCCACCACCTGCTGCCGTCCATTCTCCCCATTCCCCGCTCCTTCACCCGCCCACCTGGAGGCACGCAGCCGACCCTCTGATCTTGTTCTACCAGGAAGGCCCTTCCCTCCTCTGCCCTCCTCCCATCAGGACAGTCCCTCTTTCCTCCAAGCCCCATGGTCCTGTCTTCCCAGGCTCCACCCTGCCTGTCAACTCTGTGGATTTGCCTCCCCTGGGACAGTGTGGCACCCAGCAGGCCTTGACTAGCAGGAATCAGGCTGGGATGTGGCTCAGTGGCAGAGCCTTGCCCGGCCTGCCTTGGGTCCACCCCAGCACTACAAAGCAAAACAAATCGACCTTACAAAGAGGACGGTCACCATCTCTTCAAGAGCATCCGGTCCATGAGGACCTATCCTGCCTCAGCCAATTTTCTCTGGGACAAACATGGACACTGAGGTGGGGGACACTGGAACATGACATTTATTAGGACTTCCAGCATCATTTACAAAGTCCTGCCCTAAAAGTCATTCTGCTGAGGATTGAGGAGAGGTTCTGGCCTGGCTCCTGAGCCTGGCTTGGACAGGAGACAAAGGGCCCTTGGGTGTGTAGACTCACAGCAGCTTAGAGCAGGGAAGGCTTCAAAAGTACCTGTCCCCTGACTTCCCATGTGAGGACATGACCACCAGGAAAGGTTAAGTGTGTACAAGGCCCCCAGAGAAGCAGGGTTGAGAGGGCCCAGCCTGGCTTTCTCCTGCCCAGCCCAAGGACCCTGTGCTCTGGCAGAAGGGCCGTCATGATGTGGCTTCCTGGGGCTGGGGAAGGCTTTGTTTGACACTGGTAAGTTCCTCGGCCATTCGGTGACCTAACCCTTTGCACCCTTGCTGGGACAGATGCTGGGACAGGGATACATGATTGAATGAGGGCGCTCTCAGCCCCGCGGAGAGATAAGGATGGTAAACAAACACAGATAGTGCCAGTGGAAAGTCCTCTTGCCCCAGGAGAGGTGCAAAGTGCCCTGGAAGCCCAGGAAACCAAGAGGATTTTCAAGTACATACGGGAGAGTGAGTGGCAGGGCAGAAAGGATCTTGGAGGCTAAGAGGCTGCCGAGGGGCGGCAGGGCCCTTCCTGGTGGGGACTAAGGTGAGACGTGAGGCCAGGGGAGCCAGGCAGCCCTCTGCCTCTCGGTCGTCCCCTTCAAACCTTTGGTTTTGTGGGAGGAGTGGTAACTGACACCTGTTATAAGCCTGCCACATGTTGCCACTGTGATCCAATGATAATGACCGAGCCCAGCCACCCATGTCCAGGGAGCCCCTCTGAGTACTGGCTCTGAGTGAGATACAGATGGTCTTGCTGAAAATGCTCAGCGAACCTGGCACGTGGGACCGGTCATTATGCCCATTTTTCAGATGAGCAAGTTTTGGCTCTGGAAGGTTGGAGATTTCCCTGGGCCCCACACAGTCAGGGCCTGCTAGTACCCAGCTCTGTCCCACGCAGGACCAAGGGTCCTTCTGGCAACTTGTGCGATAGCTGGAGACCAGGGTCTGTCTGGGTGAGGCCCCCGGGGATGGGGGAGCATCAAGCCTCGGTTGTCATCAGAAACTTCTGCAGAGTAAAGGCTTTGTGCCCCGTTCACCTTTGGGAGTACGGGGACCTCGGGTGGGGAGACACCGACTCCTCTTGGCTCATCAGCTTCCTGGTTTGCCTGGACCTGTCCTGCAAGGTCTCAGAAATGGCAGACACCTGGAGAAAATATCCAAAAGGCCTGGATCTCCTGCTTCCTGGAAAAGCCCAGCTGCTGGGCAACTTTCCACAGGACTGGAAGCCAGTGCGGAGGAGAGTGGGGGCGGGCTGCACTCGCGGTCAGCTGTGGCTCTGCTGCCTTTACGCTGCTCGTCACTGACCAAGTCACTTCCCTTTCTGAGCCTCCCTTCTGTTGTGCATCCACAACATGGGTGTCACGATACCTGTCCCCAGAGTCGCTAGACAGCCCTAAGTAAGAGGCTTCATGAAAAGGCACAGGGCTGAAGGGAAGCTGGAAAACCACACTCCCTCTTCTCGGATGGGCCCGTGCACAGAGGACCACTGCGTCCCTCCGGGGCTCAGAGCCACCTTGGATCTTGCAGCAGACCTCACTGAGCTCGTCTAGGTCCTAACACAGGCAGACTGAGCCAATCCTCTCAGCCTATGCGCCCTGCTGCACAGGGACTGTCCCTAAATGGATAAATGTGGCCTCTTCAGGCATAGAATTTGTCCAGCACCAGCTCAGTTCCAGGCACCTTCGTACCTGCTGTCTCCACACCAACTGTGGGAGGTAGGGCGGATGCTCTTATTTTACAGATAAAGAAACTGGTTCAGAGGTTAAGCCACTTGCCTGAAGTTACATGGCCAGCAAGGGGCAGAGACAGGGTGGGAACTCTAAGACCAGGGTCCCTTCCACTACTCCATATGGCTTCTCTGCCATCTACCAAAGTCTCCAAGGTGGGCACCTGCTGGGTATTCAGTAAGGACTTCAATGACAGGTTGGTGGAGACCCTGCACCTTCCCCAGCTTCTCCACTTGTAAAGTGATGCAGCTGGCCGCGAGGAACCCTGGCATCCAAGGCACCTGCCTATACTAGTGGGATCCAGAATGGGCCGTGAACTTGACCATAATCTCAGCCTCCCTTAGTGCTTCCAAGGGGTGCCCTCTGGTTTCACATCCCTAGCACCCTCTGGAGGTCAGAACCCCCCAGGCAGGGGATCTTCCCTCAAGGCCAGCAGCACTCTGCCAGAGCTGGCTCTGAGACGCCCGCAGCTTTCCCTGTGGAGCCCTCAGGCTGGGGACGGGGGACAGGCCCCTCTGCAGGGGAGGCCCGTGGTGCCCACTCACACTGGATATACCAGGCTCTCCAGATGGCGTTGTTGAGGCGGATCTTGTCCCTGCAGAGCAACTTGAGGCCTTTGAAATTCTTCCACTTGGGAGACACCAGCTTGCCACTGTCCGGGGGAGAGGATGGGTCAGCGTGGGGTGGGGACAGGGAAAGGTGGGGGCTCCTGAAGGACTGGCTCCACCCTCTTCCCATACACTAGGCATGTATGGCAGGCTCTCTCAACCCCGCATCGAACCTCCTGAAATTGCTAGAGTCAGACCTTCAAGATGCCTTCCCAGGCCCCATGCCGTGTTCTCCCCAGAGACCTGCCTGTCATTCAGGCTGACCTTGCTTATTAACACGGTGATAAGAACAACTGTAGGGGCTGGGGATATAGCTCAGTTGGTAGAGTGTTTGCCTCTCAAGCACAAGGCCCTGGGTTCAATCCCCAGCACCATAACCCCCGCCCCCTCCCCCCAAAAACACCCCAACTGTGTCCTGCTGTGCGACCTCACGGGCACCTGTCCTATTGCTAGCTGGGAAGGTTCTCAGACTCTTTCCTTCTTTCTCTTTTCCTTTTTGCAGTACTGGGATTGAGCCCAGGGCCTTGCACATGCTAGGCAAGTGCTTTGCCACTGAGCCACACCCTCAGCCCTTTTATTTTTTATTTCCAGACAGGGTCTCCCTAAGTTGCAGAGACTGGCCTCAAACTTAAGATCCTCCTGCCTCAGCCTCTTGAGTACTTGGGACAACAGGCATGAGCCACTGTGCCTGCCCCATTTCTTTTTCTTTTTCTTTCTTTCTTTTTTTTTTTTTTTTTTGATTGAACCCAGGGATGCTTAGCCACGGAGCCACATCCCCAGTCCTTTTAATTATTTATTTAGAGAAGGGTCTGACTAAGTTGCTGAGGCTGGATTTGAACTTGTGATCTTCCTGCCTCAGCTTTCCCAGCTGCTGGGATTACAGGTGTGCCCTACTGTATCCAGCCCATGTCTTATTTAAAGAGAACAATAGATGACCTTCCTGAGGACAGGAAAGGAAAGGGGAATGCCTAAGGTCACATAGCAGAGACTTTACTGGCCTCACTGGCCCCTTTGGACAGGAGAGGCCCACGGGGCAGAGGACAGTGTGCCAGGATGGAGAGGAAGACTCTTGCCCAGTGGTAGCTAGGGGCTGCCTTCTCCGACCCCAGGACAGCAGTCTCCACTGAGCTGGAAGGTGTCCCCTTCCAAGGGTCATGACAGCCCAAAAGGAGGTGGGGAGAGGCAGCATTCTGACCTGAACCGAACACTAGAGGTCCACCAAATCTGCAGGGTGAAGACACTCATGCAGGTGACAGTTTGACTCGGTCCTGCCAGACCCAGGCCAAGTCTATCACCAGCGGAAGCTGACAGAGAGGTCAAGATGCTCTGGGTCATAAGCCCTGCAGGGTCCCATAGACCTCCCAGTGACCTACAAGCCAGGCTGGCATACAAGTCCCCCTGGCCCACCTTCTGCAATCCTTGCTCAGATGGGGAGACCCCAAGTCTTAGCCTTGCAGAAAGTCAGGTCTGCTCTCTTCAGGGCCCCTCTATCCTCTTGGGGGTGACAGGTGGCTGGGTGGCAGTCTGATTCCTCAGCTCCTCTCTCCACAGCACCTTGGGTGCGTGGATCATTGGGCCCCCTCTCCTCTCTGGTCTCCAAGCTCCTGTGTTTGCTTTGGGGTGATGATGGCTGCTGGGGGAGGGGACTGCCACCCAGGGTACAACAGGCCTCATTACCCAAATAAAGTAGGTAGCCCAGCACCCTAGCCCGATGGCTGGCCCCCGCAGTTCTGCAGTTAGATAAACACCATCTGTCTAGTAAGAAGACATGTCTGAGGTGGGGGGACTCTGCTCTCTCCTGGGCCCGCTTGTTTTGTGGCACCTGGGTGGGGGAACTCCTGAGTTTGTCACCCTTTCGGGTTTCCCAGCAACCTCCCAGGCCGCTCTGATCACCCAGTGCCTGCACTCCTCCATCTCCCTGCTGAGCTTTGTGGCCCAGGCAGGGTGGGGGGAGCTGAGACCAAGACATCATCCCAGCAGGGAGGAAGGCATTTGGTTGGTTGGACGTGAGGGGTGGGACCCGGCCTGGTGCAAAAGCCTAGGGCCAAGGTTCAGGAGCTTTTCTTGTGACCAATGAGAAGCCCAGAATCTTGGGGATGAGATGGGGAAAGCCTTAGAACTCAGTTCAGCACCCCACCCCCTGACATGGAGGAATTTCTTGAAAGTACCCCTAACAGGGTCCTGCTTGCTCCCCAGCTCCCGGAGGCCACTCTTTCCCTAGCTCTGACCATGAACAAGTGCTTTCTTCCAGCCTCTGGGCCTGCCTCCCTCAGGCTTTCACCCATGAAACCAGGGAACACAAGCTACTAGACATGTCCTCCCTGCCCACACTGCCCTGAGGAGGTGAGAGGCAGCAGGCTGTTCTTCTCAAGTTGACCAGCTTTCCCACCACATTCTGGACGCCCTGCCTGCCCCTCTGGTCCCTTCCCATACAGTTGCTTCTGCAATTTTTTAAGGGGTGGCTACCTGGGATTGAACTCAGGAGCACTAGACCACTGAGCCACGTCCCCAGCCCTTTTTTATATTTTACTTAGAGACAGGGTCTCCCTGAGTTGCTTAGCAGGTTACTTTTGCTGAGTCTGGCTTTGAATTCAAGATCCTCCTGCCTCAGCTTTCCAAGTTGCTGGGATTACAGGCGTGGCCACTTGACCCGCTGCTTCTGCAATTCTGGCTCCTCCAGGAAACCCCGATGACTGGAGGTCTTCAAGAGCTAAAACACTGTCCCAGTCTGAGCCCGAGATTCTTTTCCTATACCAAATGGGAAGACCAGAAGTCTCCCCCTTCTGAACCACCCCATCCCTGGTGCTTAGGCTGGCACCCAGGACAGGACAGGGAGATTGAACATTCCCTGAAGTTTGGGGGAAAAGAAACAGAAGTCACCGGGTGCGGTGGTGCATGCCTGTAATCCCAGTAGCTCAGGAGGCTGAGGCAGGAGGATCCTGAGGTCAAAGCCAGCCTCAGCAACTTAGCTACAGCCTCAGCAACTTAGCTATGGCCTAAGCAACTCAGTGAGACCCTGTCTCTAAATAAAATACAAAATAGGGCTGGGGATGTGGCTCAGTGGCCAAGTGCCCCTGGGTTCAATCCCCAGTACAAAACAAAACAAAACAAAACAAAACAAAACAAAACAAAAACACAAGTCTCTTCATCCCAGCCGCCCCCAACTGGGGTTATATCAGCCTGGAACCAGCCTCTTAGGGAGGCAATTCTTGGGGTGTACTCTGTCCCTCACCTTATCAACCTCCCCTTTTGGCCACCCATAATCTGGGTTGAACAGCGGAGGTTAGCCAGCTCAAGCCGAGCTTCGTGTGGTATAAGGGGTGGGAAATGGAGACCCTTGAGGGCACTTGGGAAGGAGGTGTCGCATCCGGTGTCCTAGGACCTTAGATGCTTGGTCCCTGCCAGTCTCGTGATGTCCAAATGGGGGAGGGCAGAAAGGGACGGGAATTTGAACTTTCCACATCGGTCTGGCGCCCTGGACGATCAGGTTGCAACATGACCCGGGCCCGAGGCCAGAACTTGTGGGCCAAGGTTACTTTGCCTCCAGCCAATGGGGTCGCGCGGCTGGTGGCCACCGGGTAGGCAAAGCTCCTTGGCAATTCGCACCCCAGCTCCGGCTCTCTGTGGGGAGGCAGGTGCAGGTCTGGAGCCAGCGCTTCTCCAAAGGGGGAGGAGGCGCGCGGAGGAAGAGAATATTTGCACAGAGAAAAGATCAAGGCCGGCCTATCCCCCTTTCTCCCCTACTGTTTTCGGTTGATAATTTATCCTGGCCCCTCCGCTGCAGGGAACTTTGCTCCAGGGCACTGGGCCAGGACCCCGGTTCGCGCCCTCCTCTGGGACACGGGCGTGGAGAGGGAACCGGGTGCGGCCTGAGCGCTCTGCGACGCGCTAAGTAGGGATCCCAGACTGCTTTAGGCTCTCGGCTTCCCGCGGCCACCCGGGTCGCCGAGCCCAGGCCTCCCCCACATCAGCCCCTGCGGCCTGCAGCACCCCCTGCCGGGCCTCAGCCGGGAACCTTTGCTAGCGTAGCCTCTCAGCGCGTCCCGGCACCCTCCTCTCTCCACCCTTGACCTAGCAGGTCGAGAAGGGGTGTTCCGGCTGCGGGGGGAAGGCGAATGAGAGGCTGGTTCAGTTTCGGTGGACCGTGCCCAAGAATTGGAACGACCACGGGCACTGGGAGTGCCAGTGCGGGAACAGAGCGGGGCTCTGTCGGGGCTGCTGGGAAGGGAGTCCAGGGCCACCGTTGGTCGGGTGGAATAGCCCCGGAGTGGCGCGGTGGGGATGAGCCGGCGTGGCCTCGGGTCCTGGGAGCGCGAGGGACGACTGGCATTTCTTTGCGGGTGGAGGAGCCGGGACCTGGGGGAGAGGCCTGATGGGGGCCTACGGAGGAGAGGTGCCGGGCAAGCGGTCCGCGCCCCGGGGGAGGAGGTGACAGTGGTACGGAGTGCACAGGCCTGTCGGAAGCCCGTGGGAGGGTCGGGGTCTGAGGGTTGGGGGACTGGGAAGCCCAGGTTGTGGCCCGAGGCTCCCGGAGCAGCCGGGGACCAGGCTCGCGTGGGGTGCCCGGAGCCCCGGCACGCGGTCCCGCCGCCCCAGCCGAGGCCGTCGGGCTCCGGGGCCGCCCTCACCTGTAGGCCAGGCTCAAGCACTCGAAGAGGCGGGTGAGCGTGGGGTCGATGCTGCGTGGCCCGAAGTCGGAATGCCCAACCGGCCCCTCTTGGTCGCGCCGCCGGGTCAGCGAGTCGCTGTGCGGCGACGACACCATGAAGTGCCCGCTATGGATGACCTGCGAGCGGAGCAGACCGCCCGCGCTGCGCCGGGGACTCGGGTCCTCCGAGTCTGTGTCCGAGTCCGAGTCCGCGCTGGGGTCGACCCGCGGGACCTGCAAGCCCGCGGTCAGACCTGCCAGCGCCATGGCCGCTGCCGCCTCGCCAGCGCTTGGCCGAGCCACTTGAGCGCGCAAAGTGGCCAACTCGGCCTTATTAACATAGCCGCGCCCCCTCTCTCTGATAGGCCGTTTGAGTGGGCGGAGCCTCTGCGCCCCCGGGAGCGGGAGAGGACGGGGCGGGGCTTTAATTAGCATAATCAACATTCCAGGTGTGAGCCAGGAATCCCCGCGTGTTGCGGGGTCTGGCCCAGCCTCTCCTCTGGCCTCCCTTCTGCTGTGACCACTTGGAGTCCGCATGGAACCGCCCCCACTTCGCCCAAGAGGATTCTCAAGAAGAGTCCACCATCACACCTGCGTCTAAAAGCGCCTGGGTGCCTGGTTCCGTGCTTCCTGGGGGCCCCTCACCTGACTATCTACCTGCCCTCCCTGATCTCTTGGCTCTCGACCCCTCTCGGTCCTCCACATGGCTGGAAGCGCCCACATCTATGATTGCTGTACACTTGGGTTCCCCGATTGTGAATCCTTGAGAGGCTCAGCAGGACCATTACCATTACCAGTGGTGCGTAAGGGGAACCTTGGCCACGGCCCTCTGGACGTCCCAGAGGGCACTCCGCTCAGAAGCGCCCCCTCCTCTCACTGACTCTGAGGTCCGGCTTTTTCCTGTTTCTGAGGACAGAAACCAGGTTGGAACATTCACACCTGTCACCTTACTGAAGCATAGGGGTGGGGGTAGGAAGCAGGGTCTCCTTTTCCTCCTTTCCCTTGGGGCTCCTGATTCAGGGGTCCTGGCTTAAGCAGAGACCCAAAATGATCCTTGCTCTGCCACTAATTCCATGAATGACCATGGACATATCTCTGTCTTACTGGTGATCTGTCGCTCCACTGTAAAATGGGGACACTGAATTCAGCCATTTCTCAGGATCTGGCAACTTTACCCTTGCTTCAAAGTTCAAAGTCCTTGTTATCAGTGTCCCCATCTCCCCCTCAGCATGTTCCCTGTCCCCAGTAGTAAATCTCAGGGTTATCTCCTTCAGTTTCAGAAACTTTCCCCTGAGCCGGGTTTGAGTGCAGTGGAAGGATTGTGGGTGAAATCCCTCTCTCACCCCACACCCTCCCCTTCCTCAGCCATGAACTACTAATCAAGAGCCATCTGCACTTCAGTTTCTACCCTTTGCAGGGCTTGATGACACTTTTGGAGACCTCATACCAAAAAGACACATTCTGCCTATGAAATTCAAAACAGAACGATACCATAGTATACAATATATGGGAAAACGTCCACAGATTCTGATTCCTCCCATGGGATCATGACACAGTTGGTTTAGAGTGCCCCTGCCCAGATGGTGGCACAGCTAACCTGGCTCCCTGCTCACTGCCCTTCCCATTTCTCCCCTAACGCCCATTGCCTCTCAGACAGACAATTCTGGTTCACTGTCCGTGGCAGTGCAGGAGGAGCCCTGACTGGGGTGTGAAGATCAGGCTATTCCCAGAAGACCTGCTTGGCCCCTGTCCTCCCTGCCTCCTGCCCCGGCACTCAGAATTCCTCCCCCACTCTGCCTTCTTCATCAGGACGCATCTTGAAGTACCACCTCCCACCTCTTCCCCAAGTTCTCCAGGTTGAAATTGGAGTCCCCACAACCCTTGTGCCAGTCAATCCAAATCTAATTTCCTTCTTGGCATTCACAGCGAGGGGTGCACAGGTCTCTCTTTCCCACTAGATGGCAAATTCCCTGGAGGCAAGAACCACGTCTTATTTCTCTCTATAGCCCATTTTCCCATGTGCAAATGTGCACATGGGTATTTGTTGAATGAATGAGTGTATATTGCATCTGTCTGCTGGGTGTGCTTTATCTATCTGTCCGTTTGTCCATTTATCCTTCTCTTTTTTCTGGGGGGTCTAGGATTGAACCCAGTGATGCTTGACCACTGAGCAACATCCCCAGCCACCACCCCCTTTTTGAGACAGAGTCTTGCTAAGTTGCTGAGGCTGGCTTTGAACTCGCTATCTTCCTGCTTCAGCCTCCTGAGCCACCCTGCCCAGCCTATCCTTCTCTCTCTTCTTTTTCTTAGTATGGGGGTTGAACCCAGGGATGCTTTATCCCTGAGCTATATCCCCAGCCCTTTTTATTACTTTTATTTTAAGACAGGGTCTTTCTAAATTGCCAGCCTGGCCTCAAACTGGCAATCCTTCCTCCTACTGGATTATAGGCATGTGCCACTGTGCCTGGCCCATCTTCTACCCCATCCTTTTGTCATCCATCTATCTTATCTATCTGTTCACACACACATACACACACACACACACACAGAAAATGCATTAAGTGCACATTATGTGTGTCCAATACACATCGTTTGGGGAATCATGTCTAAACATGATTTTTTGGGGGGTATCTAAGCACATTCATTGACCAAAAATTTGACTTTGCTTTAGAGACAAGCAGTGATGTTAGGGTATTTAATTTTTAACTCTTGCAAAAGTAAAAAGCTTTAGAAAAGCAATGATTTGGCACTTTCAATATCCATAGAAATACACAGCAAATTACCTTGGCCCCGGGGTTGGGAGTGGAGGAGTGGGGACTGACTGCTGTTGGGCGTGGGGTTTCTTTCTGGACTGATAAAAATGTTCTGCAGTCAGATAGTGCTGGTGATTGCACAACTCTGAACATACTAAGAACCACTGAAAATGGGTGAATTTTATATTTTGTAATCCCAGCAACTCAGGAGGCTAAGGCAGGAGGATCACAACTTTGAGGCCAGGCTTCACAACTTAACAAGACCCTGTCTCAAAATTTTAAATTCTTTTCTTTGTCTGTCTGTCTGTCTGTCTGTCTGTCTGTCTCTCTCTCTCTCTTTCTCTCTGTCTCTTTTTTTTTTTTGTACGGAGGATTGAACCCAGGGACACTTAACCACTGAGTCACATCCCCAGCCCTTTTTTATATTTTACTTAGAGACAGGGTCTCACTGAGTTGCTAAGGGCCTCACTAAGTTGCTGAGGCTGGCTTTGAACTTACCATCCTCCTGCCTCAGCTTCCTGAGCTGCTGGGATTTCAGGTGTGTGCTACTACGCCCAGCTAAAATTTTTTTTTTTCTTTAAAAAAAGGGTTTACTCAGTGGTAAAGAGTCCCTGGGTTCAATCCCCAGTACCAACAAACAACAAACAAACAAACAAAAAACAAGAAAAAGCTATATCTCAGTAAAAAAAGAATTAAGCACCTAAGAACTTTTACACATGATTCTCAACTGTGTGTGTATGTGGGTAAAAAATTCCACAGCCATTCTACAGCAGGGGAAACAGGCTGTAAGAGGTGAAGTGATCCAGATCTGTAGGGAAAACTAGAGACAAATAACTAACATTTATGAAGCACTTACTACCTAAGAGATTTTCTTCTCTCTCTTTTTTGGGGGTGGGGTGCTGAGGATTGAACCCAGGGGTGCTCTACCGTGGAGCTACAGCCCTTGCCCTTTATATTTTTTATTTTTGGACAGGGTCTTGCTAAGTGGCCCAGGCGGGCCTTGAACTTGTGATCCTCCTGCCTGGCCTCTGAATAGCTGGGATGGCAGAGTGCGCCACCTCTCCTGGCACACCTCGTGACTTTTAACCCATTTTGTAAATAAGGAAACCTTCCTTGAAGGTCACATGTTTTGTTTTGCTTCTCAGCACAGGGATGGAACCCAGAGCCCTGGACAGGCAAGTGCTCTACCACTGAGCTACACCCCCAGCCCCGAAGGTCACAGGTTAACAAGACAGCGAGGATCCAAGTGCAGGCCATCTGGTTCCAGTTCGTTCCACAAGAACTCATCTTCTCAAATTAAAGGGACAAGCGGGCATGCCTGCTCTCCCAGGTACTTGGGAGGCTGAGGCAGGAGGATTGCTGAAGCCACAAATTCTAGACCAGCCTGAGCAATATAGTGAGACCCTGTATCAAAGAAGAAGAAAAAAAGACTGGTGGTCTGCAGCCATTCAGGAGAGCGGGACGTGAGCAGAACCTCATCTCCTACTATTGCCTGTATAACTTGGCAACCACTTTGGAAGAGCATTTGGCAATGACTCCTAGGGGCAGACGTCCACATACCCATGACCCAGCAGTTCCACAGAAATGTGTGCATCTGGGCACCAAAGATTCAGACCAGGCTGTTTAAGGTGGCACTCTTTTTTTTTTTTTTTTTTTTTGGTACTGGGGATTGAACCCAGGGGCACTTGACCACTGAGCCACATCCTCAGCCCTATTTTGTATTTTATTTAGAGACAGGGTCTCACTGAGTTGCTTAGGGCCTCGCTAAGTTGCTGAGGCTGGCTTTGAACTCATGATCCTCCTGCCTCAGCCTCCCAAGTGCTGGGATTACAGGCGTGCACCACCACGCCCGGCTTTTTTTTTTTTTTCTGTACTAGAGATTGAACCCAGAGACGCTCCACCACCGAGCTACAGCCCAGCTCTTTTTATTTTATGTTGAGACAAGGTCTTGCTAAATCACCCCGGCTGGCCTCAAACTTGTGATCCTCCTGCCTCAGCCTCCCTAGTAGCTGGGATGATAAGCATGCACCGTCAAGTCCACGGCAACACTGGTTCCTATTAGCCCAGAGTTGCAAAAACCCAGATACCTGTCCACAGAGGAATAGACAAGTGGGTCGCCGCACAGCCACTCTGTGGAGCACCAACGCCGCACTGAGAACAAATACTCTAGAAAGAAAGGCAGCAGTCGGGTGCATCTCACTCACAATATGCTGAGCAAGAGAAGCCCAGGAGGACAGCTACAGGCTGTTGATTTCATTTATACAAAGCGCCAAGGCTCACATTCATACAGAGCTCTGAACCAGGCTCATCCAAGGTGTTGGGGTGCATTGAACTTTGGGGTGGCGAAGCTTTTCTGGGGTGCTGCTAACATTTTGTGTATCTCATTCGGGTTACATGGGTGCGTTCTCTGTGAACATTCATTGAGCAGGACACTCACGTGCATGTTTTCACGTGTATTTAGACTTAAAAGTGTTTTTAGAAAAGAAATCACGTTTGTGGGCGCACACGCGCACAGACACACAACACCAACCCATCCATTTCCTGGATAACCTTCATGAGGTGCTGGGTGGCAGGAGGGGGCTCAATGGAGTTTTCCCTTGGCTCCAGCCACCGCCACTCCTGTCCTGGTGGGATGCAGGGCCAGCCTGGTGCCCTCCTTGCCTGTCCCTTGCTCCTGCATGTCTGTCTGACAGTCTGAGATTTGGTGGTACCCTCACCCGTGGGGGCACCCCAACCAACGTCAGGGACATGACCTCTTCACACTGGTGCCCGGGCTCCTTCTCCCAGGCTGGGGCTGCAGAAAGCCCCACCAAAGAATGCTTGGCTGTACGGAATGGGAGAGAATCGTACCACCTGCCCCTCAGATGCAGGGTATATAACGATTTCAAGGCCCTTAACACCAAAAATCCACAAATAACCCAATCAATAAGTGGGCAAAGGAGCTGAAGAGACACTTCACAGAAGAAATATGAATAGATGAAAAAAATGTTCAACAGCTCTAGCAATTAGAGAAATGCAAATTAAAACCACACTGAGATTCCATCACTCCAGTCAGAATGGCAATCATCAAGAGTACAAGCAAAGCCGGGCGCCGGGGCGCACACCTGTAATCCAAGCGACTTGGGAGGCTGAGTCAGGAGGATCGCGAGTTCAAAGCCAGCCTCAGCAACCTAGCAAGGTCCTAAGCAACTCAGTGAGACCCTGTCTCTAAATAAAATACAAAATAGGGCTGGGGATGTGGCTCAGTGGCCGAGTGTCCCTGAGTTCAATCCCTGGTTCCAAAAAAAAAAAAAAAAAGAGTACAAGCAACAATAAATGTCAGTGAGGATGTGGGAAAAAGTACTCTCATACGTTGCTGGTGGGACTGCAGATTGGTGCAGCCACTCTGGAAAACAACGTGGTGGTCCCGCAGAAAACTTGGAATGGAACCATCATTTGACCCAGCTATCCCACTCCTCGGTTTGTACCCAAAGGACTTAAAATCAGCACACTACAGTGACGTGGTCACATCGATGTTTATAGCAGCTCAATTCACAATAGCTAAGCCATGGAACCAGCCTTCAACAGATGAACAGGTAAAGAAATTGTGATGTATATACACAATGGAATATTACTACACCGTAAAAAAGAATGACTATGACTTTTGCCAGGAAATGGCTGGATCTGGAGACTATCATGCTAAGTGAAATAAGTCAATCCCCAAAAAATAAACAAAGGTTGAATGTTCTCTCTGATATGTGGGAGCTAACTCACAACAGGGAGGGGGAAGGACAGAAGTTCACTGGATTAGACAAAGGGGAATGAAGGGAAGAAGTGGGGAGAGGAATAGGAAAGGCAGTGGAATGATTTGGACGTCACTTTCCTATACTCATATATGAATTCGTGACAGGTGAAGCTCCACATCATGAGTGGGATCCTAATTGGAAGAAGTCATACTCCACGTATATATGATATGGCGAAATACACTCTTCCATTGTGCGTAACGAAAAAGAACAGCAACAACACAGATGATGCTTTGCTGGGGTGGGTTGGGCATCCCCAGGCTGAGAGGAAGGGGGAGAGTGAGTGGAGGAAGCAGAGCAGAGGGCACACGAGGAGAAGGAGGAGTGTCAGCTGTGTCCCCAACTGAGTGCCAAGCTGGGAAGTCACTTCCTCGCCTGGGTCTCAGTTTCTCTCTCTGTAAAATGGGTGAACAAGTCCTGGAGGAAAAACTGATAACTATGACTAAAGCAAGGATGCTCAGCATGGTGCAGCGGCACCTGCCGGTCATCTCAGCCACTCGGGAGGCTGAGGCAGGAGGATGGAAGTTCAAGGAGAATGTCAGCAACTTCACAAGATCCTGCCTAGAAATAAAAAATCAGAAGGGCTGAGGCTGTAGCTCTGTGGTAGAGCACCCCTGGTTCCATCCCCAGCACCTCAAGAAAAAGAGTAAGGAAGTCGGAATGGATTGCTTTTATAAAAGAACCATCCAATTGTTCTGTCAAAAAATATGAGTCTCGACACTCTCTATATTTATGTTTAGCGATGTACAAGTGGCAATCGAAATGTTGGTACTTTTTTTTTTTTTTTTTGTACCAGGAGTTGAATCCAGGGGCGCTTAACCTCTGAGCCACATCCCCAGCCCTTGTTTTTGTATTTCATTTTGAGACAGGGTCTTGTTAAGTTGCTTAGGGCCTCGCTAAGTTGCTGAGGCTGGCTTTGAACTTGCGATCCTCCTGCCTCAGCCTCCCGAACCCCTGGGATTACAGGCGTCACCGCACCCGGATGTTCATACATTTTTAAATTATGAAAATACCAAACAAGCCAAACAAAGTCTGTGTAGGCTCCCTGTGGTCCTGACTGAGAACGGTGATCATTGTGCCCTGAGATTGAAGATCAGAGGGGGAGGGAAAGAAGCAGAAGAACAGCAAGCTAGACAGCAGAGAGCATTCAGCCATCTTTCTGCCTATCTGTTCATCTGTCCAGTTGTCTGTCCATGTAGCCCTTTACCTTTCCATCCGTCCATCCATCCTCTAATGATCAGTCTGTTCACCCAACTAATTGCCTTTTCATCTAGCTTGCTCCATTTATAACCTGTCCACCCACCCACCTACCCATCTCTTCTTCCATCCAGCCATTCATCCACCTCCTGCCAATCCATCTCTTGCTCGACCGTCTTTCCGTGCATTCATCCACCTGACCTTTCCTTTCTTCATCCCTCCCCGCAGTCCTTACTCATCTGCCCGTCTGCACTGCGTTGATGGCCGGCCCGCTGTTGGGTGGGGTGGAGGAGGGGGGAGCTGGGGTGCTTGTGAGGGACTCCTGTCTCCTGGCTGCGCGGCATGCCCAGCTGTGACTCCGAGAGGGGCAGAGGTAGTGCCAGGGGCCTGTGGCAGCTCAGTGGGTGGGGGATGATCAGCAGCCTGGGGGGTCGGGGAATCTGTAGAGGGAAATGAGCTTGAGGTGGGTCTCGAAGGACGAAGTGTGCCGGGGAACTGGCGTGCCGGGCCGGGGAGGTGTTGGGGAGGGAACAGTGGGGTCAGAGGTGGGGGCAAGAGCAGGATCCCCCAGCCCACGTTAGTGTCAGCCCACCCACTCCCTCAGGCATGGTACAGGCAGCCACCGCCACCTGAGCCTCTCCAGGAGGCATCTGTACCAGTGCCACTCAAAAGGTGGCCCCTTGCCGGGCGCGGTGGCCACGCCTGTAATCCCAGCGGCTTGGGAGGCTGAGGCAGGAGGATCGGAGTTCAAAGCCAGCCTCAGCAACTTAGCGAGGCCCTAAGCAACTCAGTGAGACCCTGTCTCTAAATAAAATACAAAATAGGGCTGGGGATGTGGCTCAGTGGCCGAGTGTCCCTGAGTTCAATCCCTGGTTTAAAAAAAAAAAAAAAAAAAAAAGAACCAGGCTTCCCATTTGCATATTCTTCACTGAGGTCGCTGTGGCCACTCATTCTGATCCTATCTCCTCACACGCGCCTCATGGAAGCTGAGGGTGAAACAGCCTCCGGGTGCGAGGGTGTACCCTGCAATCCCAGCAGCCTGGGAGGCTGAGGCAGGAGGATGGCCAATGTGAGACTGGCCTGGGTAGATGAATAGGGCTCTGTCTCAAAATCTGAAACAATTAAAAGGGCTGGGCTGTCACTCAGTGGCCGGGTGACCCTGGGTTCTATCCCCGGGACTAAAAGAAGCTGCAGGGGGAGGAGGCTGGGGAGTGGGTGGTTGGCCCCTCCCAGGGAGTATGGGAAACGCTGGTCCACGGCATGTCCTGGGCCAGGGTGGCCCCATAGCCATCATCCCCCTGTCTCTGGGAGCGAGGGTGAGGACGGAGGTCCCCACGTGCAGGGCAGGACGACTGTCCCAGGTTCCCACACCAGGTGGCGGGGCCGAGATGCACCCAGGTCAGCTCCACACCAGACGGCCCCCCACAAGCTCCCGCCCCAGGCTCTGGTACAGGTGCGAAGTAAGGAAGGACAGAGAAGAGCCAGAGACCTCTGGGCAGGGGCAGGGCGTGCAGGGCCCATCCATGTTGGGAGGACAGGAAGACCTCCCTAGGAGGCTGCTCCAGGGGTTTCCCAGATGGTTCTAGACGAACCAGGGTGACTGCAGGTCCAGCTCACCTCAGTCCCTCCCCATCTTCTTCTCCCCTCTTATCCTTCTCCCCGCATCAGCATCCGCGACAGCCCACCCAAAGGCCAGCCAAGCAAACCGGCAGCCTCCCTGCATGGCCCCAGAGGAACTGTAGCATTCTCAGATGCATTCTCTTCTCCTGTCCCTGGGGAGTGTACACAAACCCTGTGTCATGAGAGGGAACAAGCCCGGAGGAGTTAAGTTAGGCTTGAGGTCACACAGCAAGTAACCCTGAGAGAGTCTCACTAAATTTCTTAGGATCTCATTAAGATTGCTGAGGCTAGCCTCCAACTTGGGATCCTCCTGCCTCAGCCTCCTGAGTCACTGGGACTATAGGCCTGTGCCACCACACCTGACTCCTCCACTTTTTGATTAATAAGGCCAAATAGTCAAGAAGATAGGGGCTTGGGGTGCAGGTTGTGGTGGGGTGGATGGTGCGCAGGGCGCGGCAGGAGGAAAAAAATAGTGGCATGTAGCATGATTGGCAGTTATTTGCTAGATAGAACCTTTCCCTTCTGAAGCACTTTGGTGGCTTCATAGGCAGCCTGAAGACCCCATCCCAAGGCTGGGCTGCAACTCAGAGGTAGAGCATTTGCCATGGATGTGAGTGGCCCTGGGTTCCATCAGGAACAAAGAAATAATAAAGAGCCAGGCACAGTGATGCGCATCTATAATCCAGGCAGCAGCTCAGGAGGCTGAGGCAGGAGGATCGCAAGCTCGAGACCAGCCTCAGTCACTTAATGACACCTTGTTTAAAAAAAAAAAAAAAAAAGGGCTGGGGATGCCGCTCAGTGGTACAGCACCCTTGACTTCGATCCCCCAGTACCAAAAAAAGAAAAGAAAAGAAAAAGAAAGAAAGAGAGAGAAAGAAGAGACCTCAACCCAGGAAGAGGCAGAAGTGACCAGGGCGGAGAAACCTGTGAGCAGCTGGCAGGAAGGTAACCTGGAGATGTATTTTTGGAGGACCCTTCGGTATAATCTATTAGACAAAAAAAATGTTGCCTGGGAATTCTCTCAAGTTCACTGGCAGGAATTTGCCCCATAAAAATGTTTCCGCAAGCGGGGCGCGGTGGCGCACGCCTGTAATCCAAGCGACTTGGGAGGCTGAGGCAGGAGGATCGCGAGTTCAAAGCCAGCCTCAGCAACTTAGCAAGGCCCTAAGCAACTCAGTGAGACCCTGTCTCTAAATAAAATACAAAATAGGGCTGGGGATGTGGCTCAGTGGCCAAGTGTCCCTGAGTTCAATCCCCGGTTCAAAAAAGAAAAGAAATGTTTCCGCAAACGCGTAAAAATGACCGCGGACACCCCTGGCCCGACCCCTCCGTTCACGAGGGCGGCGGGGCGCCGAGAGCCCTGCGAGGGCCACGCGCAGCCTGGCAGACCGTCCTCCGTGAGGTGCAGATAATACGGCCTTTACCGCAGAGTTTCCCTGAGACTCCAGGGGGGACCTGGAAAGTGCGTGGGGGACAGAAGCCAGCGGTCACTGCACGGGGAGACCCAGGGGAGGGCAGCGAGGTGCGGGGCGCAGGAAGACCAGGTGCAGGCGATGCGCGCAGTGGGGCCCTATTTGCATAAAAATTGCTAATTACAAATATTCACATTTAAACGGAGGCGAAAAGTGGGGACACCCGGCACCCAGCGACACAGGGCGGGTGATGGGTGACACTGGCATTCCCGGGTGAGTTTCCGCGGAACACTGCTTCTGACGTCGGAGCGGGCACCCTCCAATAAAGTACAGAAAACCGAGGAGGAGGGACACACAGCAGATGACGCCACGGAAGTCCCTTCCTTTCTCGGAGACCCTAAAGTCCAGGGATCAAGTCCTCTAAACCACAGGAGGGGGCCCCTTGGGCCACCTGGAGCCCGCCCCTGACCTGGCACGGGGAGGGAGGTGAGCCTGCCGCTCCAGTCACACTGTGGTCCTGAGGAGCCCAGGACCCGGGGGAGGACCCTGTCCCTCAGGTGCACAGGCCCAGAAGGCCAGCTCATCTGGGACCAGGGGACCACCTCAGGCTCGCCACCTGCACTTCCTGCCCCTTGGTGGCTCTCCACCACACAGCACCCTGGGGTGAGGGGACAGGGAGCTCCAGCGTCACAGCAGCAAGGGCACGGGTGTGAAGCTGAAGTGGGTGTCTCACCAACCCCAGCCATCACGCCAAGTCTCAGTCTGTCAAAATGTCCGTGGCCGCTAGACACCGCACATGATTTCAATGATTTTCACCCTCCCACTTTCTTTTGTGGTACCAGGGATTGAGCCCAGGGGCACTCAGTCACCAAGCCACCTCCCCAGACCTTTTTACTTTTTTTTTTTTTTTTTTTGAGACAGGGTCTCACTAAGTTGCTTAGGGTTTTGCAAAGTTGCTGAGGCTGGCCTCAAACCTACAGTCCTCCCCCCTCAGCCTCCTGAGTCACACTTCTGACACCACAAGTCAGAAGGAGACCAGCTGAGTGTCCTGCAATTCAATTCATTTCTGTCGCAACCTTGAGTTAGCATCTGATCCCACAGGTGAAGGACTCAGTCTACGAGGCTGCCCTTGCTCCAAATGCCAGTCAAGCCTCAGAATGTCACCAGTACTTCTGACCCCACCTCAGTCTTAACACTCTGCTACATATTTTACAGAACTCAGTAGAGCACTTACTCATGTTGACCAGTTTATTGTATGGGACAGCTCTCGGGGACAGCAAATGGAAGAGATGCATAGGCAGAGTATGGGGTGTGTTCCAATCCTCCGCGTCCTCTCTGGGGGTCTCCAGCACGGACGCTCCCTAGCCCCATCACCTAGGGGATCTTATGGAGGTTGCATCATGAAGGTGAAGGTGTGATAGACTGAACCCCTGGTCACTGGTGATTGACAGCTTAGGTGTGATTTGTCCCCCAGGCCCTGAATTCATATAGGAATTCAGTCCCCAAAGTCACATGTTAATGATATTAAGAGGGAGCAAACTGGATCCAACCATGGTGTTTAGAAGCAGGGCCTTTGGGAGTGATTAGGTTTAGATGAGGTCATTAGGGTGCAGCCCCCATGGCCGGATCCCAGTGGCTTTGTAAGAGGGACGGAGACGAGCACACAATCGCAGGCACGGTGGACCCTGTCCTTGCTGTGTGTGCCGCCCCAGGACTCTGCCAGCAGAAAGCCTGTCTCTGGAACTGAGGCAATGCTAGTGCCATCCCTTTGAACCTCCCAAACTGTGAGCTAAGTAGATTTTTATTTGTTTTTTGTGTTGGGAGATTGAATCCAGAGCTTTGCACATGTACGTGAGCACCCTCCTACTGAGCTACATCCCATCCCTAGATCTTTTTATTTTTCATTTTCAGACAGGGCCAAAGTTGCCCAGACTGTCCTCAAACTTGAGATCCTTCTGTCTCAGCCTCTGCAGTAGCTGGGATTACAGGCGAGTGCCATCACACCTGGCAAACCTCTTTACTTTATAAAGTTAGCTGCTATGGGTATTATGTTATAGTAACAAAAAGCTGACTTATTTAGTGATTGAACTCAACCTCCAGCCCCTCTGCCTTCTCTAGAGGTCAGAGGTCAGTGATCAGACTCCACCCTGAAACTCTCTAGGAACTTCAGGCCACTGGTCATTAGCATACACACCCTCACCACTCTGAAGATTCCAAAGAACCAGAAACAAAGACCCAGGCTGTATTTCCCGTTGTCCCCCAACCAGGCATTCCCGTAGGCTGCCGCGCACTGTCTCTTGGCTACTCAGTCTAATCAATCCACCACAGGGTGGACGGTCCCCCTTGTATACACCACAGGGAGGCTCAGGGAACTCTCCGTTTGTTTATTTATTTGTCTCTTGGGTACCTGCTAGAGATACGAGGACAGTCATCGGTCACTAGTTAATGAGTAAGTAGCCTGACTCTGATGTAAGCGTCACTGCACCTGATAGCAGAGCCCCAGTGTGCCCTTCTGTGGGAACCGTGAAGGAACTGGAGGCTGACCTGTGCCTTTGGCAGCCCCTGGAAAATATCATAGGTCAAGGAAGTGCACCCACGATGAGCGTAAGGGCGGATGGATACTATTTCGGGAGGGGGCAGCTGGCCCAGGGGGACGGTGGAGGGCTGGGGCACTTGGGCAGTTCAGCCTGTCCACCCAGCGCGAGCAGCAGCAGCAGCAAGGGCAGCAGACTCAGGGTCCTCAGAGGGCGACACTGAGGCTCAGCCCACCCAGCACGGCACGTCAGACACCAGGCAGGGTCTCCGGTCTCCCAGCTTTGGGACTTGGCAACGGAGGAAGGGAGAGGGACAGAGACAGAGAGGCTGAGATCCAGAAGATGCAGAATGGGCACCATCAAGGCCACGGACAGGTGTGCCCAGCAGAGGATCATCATTCTTTGGACCTGGATGGCATTTCTACCCTTGCCAGGGTCCCAGGGTGTGGCCTGCCCACAGTTGCTGGGAGTAGAGGGGCTGTCCTGTGGGCTGGGGAGGCTGCCCACCTCCCAGACCTGGGGAGGTTGGGGTTCAGTCATGGCAACGTACAAGACAACGCCACTCCCTCCAGGGCACCCTGCCCAGGAGCATGGTGTGCAGGACACAGACTGGGGCACCCACAGTTGCCCTACTGTGTGACCTCGGTTCCTCCACAGGAGGAAGGAATGGAACAATAAGCTTCGAGTGCTGATTTTCCCGTCTTCACTAGGTTCTTTCCGGCAACGTGATGTTATATGTACTTTACGCAGTTGTTACAAAGATCAAGTGAAATCTGTGACAGCCAGTGATTCCTGGTCAGTATGAGTTTCCTTCCTCCTCCCCTCTCTTCCTCTCCTGCCCCGCCATCTCTTCTTTCCTAGCCAACATCTCCAAGTCTGGTTTTTAAAAACCAGATGCTGACCGGGTGCAGTGGCACACACCTGTAATCCCACTGACTCTGGAGGCTGAGGCAGGAGGATGTCTAGTTCAAGGCCAGCCTCAGCAAATCAGCAAGTCCTCCCCAATTTAGGGAGACCTTGTATCAAATAAAAAATAAAAAGATCTGGGGATGTAGCTCAGTGGTAAAGCACCCTGGGTTCAATACCTGGTACCAAAATAAATACACAAATAAGTGAAGATAAAAATAAAATGCTGTAGGACACAGAAGATGAGAGACAACCTCCACCAGGGCACCAGGGGCTCAGGGACAGAAAAGATTTCTCAAGTTGCTCAGGCAGCTGAACCCCTGGCCTCCCCTTGCTGGATAACTGGTCCCACCCTGGTCCTATGCCTGGACTGATGGGAACGGGGACCCAGGGAGGTGTCTCTCACCCAGAGTCACGCAGCTATTGGGGCTGAGTGTGGGACAAGAGCTGGTATGACCCCCAGGCCTGGGGTCTCTAGGCAGGGCAGACATGACTGTCACCTGATTTTAATTATCTTGGAGTCAATCAGGGAGGTGTGTCCCTATTTATCAGGGCCAGGACCTGTCCTGGGAATATTGCCTTCCTTCCTGCCCCATGGGGCTTCCCTTCCTCAAGGGCAGCTTAGCCAACCTCAAGTAGGAGTGGCAGGCGGGGGCTACCTTGCCTGAGTCTCAGGTACAGGAAGGATGGGCAGGAGGACGATGGCTGGGTGCAGGCTACGCGGACACTCAAGAGTGACCTAGGAGGCCACAGGGGAGGCCAACACAGCCCCCAGTGCAGCGCAGGCACTTGCCTGAAGTTACTGCTGAGCAGAGCGAGGCCCGGAAAGAGGGCTGGCCAAGGTCACCTGGGGAGCAAGTGGAGGCGGCAGTGGGAGCCGAGGTTTGGAACTGGGCGGCCTGGGTTTGAATCCCAGCTCTGTGGCTCCTAGGCTGCATGACCTTGAGCCAGTGCCTTGACCCCTCTAGGCCTCTGCTTCCTCCTCCACGCAGTGGAGAGAATGTCCTTCCCTCTCAGATTATCAGGAAGAAGGAAGCACTGCCAGAGGAGCCCCGGCGAATTTCAGTTCCTCCCTCCTCCAGTTGGAAGAGATGTCCTGAGCCCGGGGCAGCCCCTGGGACACTTCTCGCAGGAGCCCAAACCCCTTCTGCAGCCCTGACCAGGGAGTGGGAACCATGTGGGGAAGGCCCCTCCCAGCCTCTGACAGCCCAACTGGCTCCTAAACCTTCCTTGATCCAACGCAGGACCGGCAGCAAGCCCAGGGCAGCCCCAGGGGAGGGGTCTGTCCGAAGGGAGTGGAGCAGCTGGGCAGGGGTGGTCCACGGGACCTCCAAGGGCACAGCTCCTCCTGCTCTGCTCTGCAGCTGGCCAGATGTCGAGGAAACACCTGCCCTCCACCTCAGTCTGCACATGGCCCCCCCAGCCAACTCCCAGATGGGAGGATTTCAGTCACTGGATTCCAGGACCTCAGGCGGGGACCTGACCCTAGTTCTCAGCTACCCTCCACCCAGGTCCCTGGCCTGGGTTCGAAGCTAGCCCTGGCCTGGGGTAGACTATATTCATTTTTTAAAAAATATTTTCATTAGTTGTTGATAAACCTTCATTTATTTGTATGCGGTGCTGGGGATCCAACCCAGTGCCTCCCATGTGCTCGCCAGGTGCTCTGCCCCTGAGCCACAGTCCCAGTCCCGGGTAGACTGTATTCTTAGGGAGCTTTAGGGGAACACCAGAGGGTCATTTTCTCAAGAGGGGAACATTCTGGTGGCCACAGCTCAGAACTCCACAGCAGGAACCTCCCTCTTCTTCTGGAAGCTGCCCTGACCTGAGGCTGAGGAGTTGGGTCTCCATGGGGTGGGCTTGAGGTTCCCGGACCCCTATTTGAGCCTTCCTGGGGACCTAGGAGCCTGGGCTGGAGATGGGAGAGGCCAGCTGCAGAGAATGGCAAAGTCCTTGGGCAAGATGGCAGCCTGGGCTAGATCCCCTGGCTTAGCTGTGAGGGCACCAGAAGGACTAGAGGGACCTCGTCTGCAGTGGACTGTCCTGTCTTCCAGAGCATCCTGGAATATCATTTTATTCAGCCCCCATTTGCATATGAGTGGCCCAGGAGCAAGCCTTCCATGTCACAGAGGGAGAGGCAGGCCCAGAGAAGGGGACAATGTGCTTCCCCATGTGACCTTGGGGGTCACATAGCCTGGCACAGACAAGAGCCCAGAGCTCCCATACCCCCCAGCCTGACCACGCAGGCCCCTTTGCCCCCAGGTGGCCTCAGGAGGCAGGAGGGTTGTTGGGAGCCGGAAGGAAGTCTGGCCTTTCCAGCTCTGACCCTCCCTACCTCCTACCTGTCTTTGGACGTTGGTGGCCGGAACACACATGCCCCATCCTGACATCTGGCCCTCCCTCTTGCCTCGGGGCCCACCGTCAGCTCCAAGAGTCCCCCAGGTCAGGATCCAGCCCCAGTCAGCCCCTGGGACCCAGGCGGCGTCCAGGAACTGGAGTCCCTGACCCAGTGCTCCTGGAAGGACGCGGACGTGAACTCCGGGAGTCTGATCCAGAGTCCTCTCCGGAGTCCGAGCGTGGCAGCTCCCACGCGGGCGCTGAGCCGGAGCCAGGGGGACACCCAGGGTGCCCGCGCCCTGGCACGGCGCGCCCTCCGCGCGGGCAGCGGGGACCGCTCGGTGGGACCGACTCCCCCGGAGACGCTCGCACCCACCTGGTCGCCGGGGTCCGCGATCTGCGGCGGGGCGCGGGGTCAGCACCCGGCCGGGGCGGCGGCGGGCGAGGGATGCTGCGGCGGCCGGACAGCGCCTTCCCGGCGCGGGCGGCAGAGGGCTCCGTGCGCCGCGCCGCCGACCCGGCTTTTACCCGCGGGTGTGGACGCGGCTCGGCCGTCCCCGCCCACCCCGCTCGGGCGTCCTTTGCCCCTTGATCCGGTGCCTCCTTCTCTCCTTAGCACGTGGGTGGCAGGCGCCCCGCCGGCTGCAGGCCTGTGGGGCAGCCCTGGCCCGGGCCGTGGGCTCGGGCGCCCGCCAATCCCCGGCGGCCGCCGGCTCGTGCCCGCTCACCTTTAACCCCCGGCGGGCTCGCTGCCGGGTCCCCAAACGCAGAAGGAGGAGCCCAGGTGCAGGAGCGGAGGAGGAGTCTGCGACCGGCCCTCGCCACCTCCGGGACCCCGGCCCCTTTGGGAACCTCATCCCCAGCACCGATTCCCTCTGCCGGGCGCCACGTGGCCCCGGCCCCTCCGCCGGCTGCTCTTCCACCCGGGCCACCAAACCGCAGTCCCTGCTCCCTCCTCACCCTCTTCCTCCACGGCAGGGTCCCTCGCAGCCCCCCACTCTGCCTGAGGCCGGCTGACCTGGAGCCCCTCTTTCTGACATCCTTTCCCTTCCCAGAGTCCCCTGCCTGTGAATCCCGCTCCCGCAGACTTCCCTTGGAGCCTCTGCCCCTGTCCCCACTGCCCCACGCCTCCCAGATCCCTCCTGCCTCCAGTAGCCCTGGGACTCCTCCTGGTCCTGGTGCGCTGTCCTCCTGACCTACATTCATTCTACAAACACCCTGCACACACTCAGCATAGTAGCCCAAGGAGAGGGACAGGGACAGGGGCAGGGGCAGGCCCACAGTGGCCAAGCACTGCACTCAAAGCCCAGCAGTGAGGCATCCAAGCCCTCAGTCAACTCCACCCGGGACGGATTCAGGGCCTTCGCTCACCTGCCAGCTCTTAGGGGCTTCAGCAGCACTGGACAGTCAGGGGTGGACAGAGGAGGAACTTGAACCTGTCTAACCAAGGGACAGGTTCCTCTTGACCCTGGGAGCGTCCTTCCTGCTCGCTGCTGATGGGGAGGGCAGCAGAGGTGGAGGGAGTTCTGCTACCATGACACCTAGAGTTTCCTGCTGCTGACAGAAGGTGGCGGGCAGGGGGCCGCGGGGTGGGGCACTGCCCGAAGATTGGGCTGAGCGCAGAAGAAGCCCTGAGTTGCCCAGGATCCTGCCCACACCCTAGCCTGAATTCATGCTGCTCCCTGCTTCCTCTACCCTCTTTTCTGTCCATCTGTCCTGTCCTCCGTGACGGCCACCTCACGTGATTTCCCATGGGGTCTCAGTCCTGCTGCCTTGCACAGACCCCCGTCCACAGCCAGGGCCAGGACCCAGAGAAGAAAATCCGTGGCAGTGTGTTCGTGTGTATTTAGGGGCGTGAGCCAGGGCACAAGCGGCCCTGGGGTACAGCCCTGCCCCTGCTGTTGACTGGTTCTGTACCCGGGTGAGGTCCTAATGCCACCTCCTGGGACCTCAGTTTCCCGTACATAGGATTGCCAGATTTAGCAAACAAGAGCCCAAGATGCCCAGTTAAATTTCAATTTCAGATAAATATTTTTGTATCAGTGTGTCTCTTGAAGTATGTGGGTTTTGTTTGTTTGTTTATACCAGTGATTGAACCCAGGGGTGCTTAACCCCTGAGCCACATCCCCAGCCCATTTTTGTATTTTATTTAGAGACAGGGTCTCACTGAGTTGCTTAGGGCCTCATATTGTTGAGGCTGGCTTTGAACTCTCAGTCCTCCTGCCTCAGCCTCCCGAGCGCTGGGATTACAGGCGTGGGCCACTGGGCTCAGCTGGAGTATATTTATATTAAAAGATTATTCAGAATGCATATCTAAAACTCAAATTGAGGATTGGGGATGTAGCTCAGTAGGAAAGTGCTTACCTGGCATGCATGATGCCCTGGGCTCAATCCCCAGAACTGCAAAAACAAACAACAAATAAACACATCCTCAGACTACCTGGGCGTGTAGGGTTGACTCTTCACCTGTGAAATACAGGCAGGGAAGTGTAGACAGGGGTCTCTCTCAGGACCCTCTAAGCTCTGCTACCTCCTGGGAAACCCTCAGGTGGACCTGGAAGGGGTGCAGAAATATATGCCTTCCTTGCCGAGGAAGGGGCAGCAAGGTGAAGATGGGAGCAGGCGCTGGGGCGACCGCCATCATAGGGCCTTCATGGAGAAGTTTCTAGAAGCAACGCAATCCTGGCCTGCTTCCTGAAGGAGGAAGATTTTGGTGGTTACTTGGATGCTGGGGAAGAAGGGAGGGGGTTTGATGGCTTCTGGTGATCACTCCCCCTCCCTTCATGGAAGCTGGAGAGGCAGGGGGTCTCCTCCTGTTAGCAATAGGCACCCTGGAGATCAACAGAAAGGATCAGAAAGATTCCCCAGAGTCCAGTGGGCCTGTCACTTCAACTAAGCACAATGCTGACCAGCATTTCCCAGGGCCCTTCCCTCCCCTCCAAACCCTTCATGGGGGCTAATTTGTTAACTCGTTTTGTTCTGTTGTCCCAGAGGTGGAACCTATGGAAACTTAAAATGAGCAACAAATATACAAATATGTACTTAGGGTAACTTGGAAATATCTGTTCTGTTGCTAGGGATCTATTTTCCCCCCTTTGGCACTGGGGATTAAACTTAAGGGTGCTCCACCACTGAGCCACATCCCCAGTCCTTTGTATTTTTTTATTTTGAGACAGGTTCTCACCAAGTTGTTGAGGCTGGCCTCAAACTTGTCAGTCCTCCTGCCTCGGCCTCCTGAGTTGCTGGGATTAAGGGGTAGCCTGGTTTAGAAAGGTCTGTGGTTTTTGTTGTTGTTGTTTAGAGAAGCAGCAGGCAAATGACGGGAGCATTTGAAAACATTTTAAAATTCGTTGTAAAAATGGCACAAACTTTGCTGCAAAAGTTATTTCTACTGAACATTCAACTGGATAAAATATTAAGTACATAACGAACATGTAATATAAGAAACACATTCATGGTTGGGTGTGGTGGCACACGTCTGTAATCCCAACGGCTTGGGAGGCTGAGGCAGGAGGATCACGAGTTCAAAGCCAGCCTCAGCAATTTTGCGAGGCCAAAAGCAACTCAGTAAGACTCTGTTTCTAAATAAAATACAAAATGGGGCTGGGGATGTGGCTCAGTGGCTGAGTGCCCCTGAGTTCAATCTCCAGTACCAAAAAAAGAAAAAGAAATACATTCATGAAAGCATTTTCTAGAAATGTTTTCAATTTATTTTGAGAAATTCATAGTATTTCTTTTGTTTTGTTTTAGTTGCCTGTGGATTTTTTATTTTATTTTATTTTTTTATTTTTTGTTGATAGACCTTTATTTTTTATTCACTATTCATTTACTTATATGTGGTGCCAAGAACTGAACCCAGTGATTCACACGTGGTATGCAAGCACTTTACCACTGAGCCACAACCCCAGCCCAATATTTTATTTATTTTTATATGTGGTGCTAAGTATTGAACCCAGGGCCTCATCCATGCCAAGCAAGCGCTCTAACCACTGAGCCACAACTTCAGCCCCTCATTGTATTTCAAATGATCACATACTATACTGTCCCACTGTCCTATTTATAGGACTATTGGTATTTTCATCCTTATTGATAATAAAGGATATATAAACTCTGTCTGGATTATGATCTCCAACCTATTTTAAGGCACCTGGGTCAATTTTGTTGAAATATTTGCAGAATTGAAAACGTGGGTCTTCACGAGTTAATCCCTCCAACAACCCAAAAGGTGAGCGTTTTCTCCTCAGTTTACAGATAAGGAAATGGGCACAGAGAGGTTAGTAATTCATCTGGGATTCTTACAGGTGGTAAGTGGCAGAGCTGGGTGCCTTGGCTCCACTCCTGCCGTGTGACAGATCTTGTGCCGTCCTTGCACCAAGGGCACCTCTCATGGGACAGGGGGACATCGGGCAAGGGTAGGCTGACTGGGCGTGCCAGGAGGGAAGGACTCCTGCTCCCTGTGAGGGAGGGAGGCATATGCTAGTCCGGCAGGGTGCATCAGTCCTTCCGCAGCCTCAGCTTTAGGTCTGGAGAGGAAGGGCGTTTAGATGGAGGGATATTCTGAGCAGAGATGGGAGAAGGGAGAAAATGCAGCCTAGGTCTGGGACTGGGCAGGAGTCCAGCTTGTCGGGAGGAACTTTCCAAGTTTGAGATAAGGAGCGGAGAGAGAATTGTGGAGCAACACAGGACCCTCCTGATATACTGGGTCTGCATAAAGGTCAATGCGCTGCAGGGGGATGCCCAGGGACCCCCATGGGGTGGGAGTTTTTTTCAGCCCTGGAGTGCCAGGGGCTGCCTGAGCTGAGCGAGCAGCATGACACCCACTGGGGACGTGCGTGGAGGACTCTGGGAGCTTTAGACACTTGTTCTGCCATACTTCTTGCATCTGCTTCTACAAAGGTCCAAAGTCTCTATTAACTCTGAACCTTGAGCAAAATATGATGGACAAAGCAGCCAAATTTCATAAAGAGGATTTAGGGACAGGTGAGGAAGTTGGATCCCTCCCTCACACCATATCCTAAAATTAACTCAAACTGGATTCACAACCAGAGTGTAAGAGCTAAAGATATAGAACTCTTCCCTTGAGTTAGGAAATGGTTTCAGGGAAGGTGGGGAATGTGAAGGTTTCAGGGAAGGCTTTCTTGGTTTGAACCAAAGTGCCTGGAAGGGGTAAAGGAGAGACTCTGAGCATGGTGGGGAGATCTGCATTGAAGGGGTCAGAATGGAATGATGTCCTGCAGGCTGGGGTCCTCAGGACCACAGGTAAGGTCTGAGTCCCAACAAGGCAGATGGCAGAGACCCCTGGACGCTGAGAGTGCAGGCTTTGGGCTTGTTCTGCCCCTGTCTTGCCTCCTGTGTGCCTAGCTCTGTGTTGGGAGGACGTGGTCATCATGTGGGGAAAGGGGGCTCCTTTCACAAAAGGATGGTTTTCATTTTTCACAGGTGTAAAACAAAAACAGATACAAACACTGGAATCAACCTAGATGGTCAATGATACATCAACGAATTGGTATAGAAAATGTATATACACAGAGGACTCTCACTCAGCCATAAAGAAGAAAGAAATTTGGTCATTCATGGAAGCATGGAGGAACCCGGAAGACGTGACTTACGTGAAATGCCAGGCACAGAAAGACAAATATTTCATGTTCTCACTTATATGGGAAAGATAAAAGTTGATCTTACCAAAACAGAGAGTAGGATAATGGTTATTATCTGAGCGAGGTGGCACACACCTGTAATCCTAGCAACTCAGGAAGCTGAGGTAGGAGGATGGCAAGTCCAAGGCCAGCCTCAGCAACTTTGTGAGACCCTGCCTCAAAATAAAAAATAAAAAGGGCTGGGGATATGGCTGAGTGGTAGAGGGAACCTGGGTTCAATCTCTGCTAACAAACAAACAAAACAAACAAAAGGAATAACTTATAGGGTTCTATTGTGCATTACAGTATGGGTGATAATAATTACTTGTATATTTCAAAATAGCTAAAGGGAGGGTTTTAAATGTTCCCAACACAAAGAAATTATAAACGTTGGAGGTGACGGACACACCAATTACCCTGATCTGACCATTACATATTGTACACGAGTATTGACCACACCACACTGTACTCCAAGAATATGTTCAATTTGTGCCTTTTAAAATTTAAAAGTACATTTTAAAACAACCACAAATAGGCAGCGTATTGTTAGTGTGTGTATAATACGGAAAAGGACCCATAACTCTGTCAGAATAGCTAAAATCAAAAAGGCTGATTAGCTGCGGCATGGTAGTGCACGCCTCTAATCCCAGCTACACTGGAGGCTGAGGCAGGAGTTCGAGCCCAGCCTCAGCAACTTAGAGAGGCCCTAAGCAACTTAGTGAGACCCTCTCTCAAAATAAAAAGTTAGAAGGGATAGAGATTTAGTTCACTGGTAGAGTGCTCCTGGGTTCAACCTCCAGGAAGAAAATCACACCAAACCAAAGACTTGTGTGTAACTGTCCAAAGCGGCATTTATTTTCCTAACTGCGACACAATTCAAATATCTGTCGACGGGTGAATGGATCAACAAACTGTGGAATGTCTGTGTCACCAACTACTATGCTTCAACAAAAAGGAAAACCTGCTGCCAGAGGCAAGGGCCTGGGAAAATGAAGATGTGAGTCTCTGGGCCAAGGAGGCCAAATAGAAAATCGAATGCAAGTGTGACTCCATTTACACAAAGTTCTAAAAACTGCAGACCAGCCCACAGTGACGGAAAGCAGGTCAGAGATGCTAGGACGCAGCCGACAGGGAGGGAGAAGGGACAGGAGAGGGATTACCAAGGGACACATAAACTCTTCAGATTCTACTCTTTAATAAGCATATTTTATTGTGCATTGATTGAACCTCAATAAAGTTATTTTTAAAAAGCAAGGGAATCATCGTTCCCAAATTCAGGAGTGCGGTTATGGTGAGGGCACAGCCTTGGAGAGGCACCTGTAGGTGTAAATTATTTTCGAGCTTTCAGTGGTGGATCTGGGTAGTGGATTCTCTGGTATTCATTATAGATTAAGGTTATGGTTTGGATGTGAGGGGTCCCTGAAAACCTCACATGTTAGACAGTTGCAAGAAGGTTCAGAGAAGAAATAATTGGGTTATGAAAGCCTTAACCCAATCAGTGAATTAGTCCCCTGATAGAGATTAACTGAGTGGCAAGAGAAGTGGCAGGTGTGGCTGGAGGAAGTGGTTCTTTGGGGTGTGGCTGTGGGGTACCTATGGTGAATGGCGTCTCTCCCTGTTTTCTGATCACACTGATGTGAGTTGCTTCCTTTGCTACCCTCTCCCACCATGATGTTCAGCCTCACCTCGAGCCCCAAGGAATGGAGTTGGCCATCTATGGACTAAGACCTCTGAAACTGTGAGTCCTCAAATACATTTTCCTCCTCTACAATTGTTCTGGTCAGAGCACTGAGTCACAGCAGTGAAAAAGTTGACTAAAACAATTAATAAATATATAAATAATCTTTTGCAATGTAGGGGATCGAACCCAGGGGCACTCTACCTCTGAGCCACATCACCAGCTCTTTTTTATATTTTATTTAGAGACAGAGTCTCACTAAGTTGTTTAGAGTCTCTCTAAATTGCTGAGGCTGGCCTTGAACTTGCAATCCTCCTGCCTCCGCCTCCTGAGTTGCTGGGATTACAGGTGTGCACTGCTATGCCCAGTTAATACATAAATAAATTAAAAGAGGGACATTCGGATCAAAGATGAGAAGGTATTAAAATACATGCACACACACATGAATTGGGATTAATCTATTTCTGTGTACCAAGGTTCAGATTTTAAAGAGGTGTCTGCTGGGACAAATGGATTTCTACATGCAAAAGTAGGAAGTTGGATCCTTACCTCACACCATATGCAAAAATTAACTGAACTGGATTCATGATCAGAGTGCAAGAGTTGAAGACATAAAACTCTTCAAAGCAAAGGTGAATCTTTGTGACCTTGAGTTAGGAAATGGTTTCTTAGGCATGATGCCAAAGCACACCCAGTGAAAGAAAAAACAGATAAATTTGGCTTCATCAAAAATTGCAAATTATATATCAGATAAAAGACTAGTTCCCAGAAACAAAGCATTCTTATAACTCAATGATTAGAACCTCTCAAATATCCAATTAAAAATGAGCAAAGGATCTGAATAAACACTTCTCCAAAGGTGGTATAAAATCGGCCAGGGTTACAGTTTTGATCTGGAATGTCCCCCAAAGTCTCAGGTACACAGAGGTGGCACTTTCAGGCAATGGCTGGACCATGAGGGCTCTGACCATGACAGCTGAAGGAACTACTGGGCTGGGGGGGCCTGCTGGAGGAGGTGGGTCCCTGGGGACATCATCTTTTGGTACCAGGGATTGAACCCAGGGGCACTTAACCACTGAGCCACATCCCCAGCCCTATTATATATTTTATTTAGAGACAGAGTCTCACATAGAGACAGGGTCACACTAAGTTGCTGAGGCTGGCTTTGAGCCTGCGATCCTCCTGCCTCGGCCTCCCGAGGCACTGGGATTACAGGTGTGCCCAGCCAAATGCAGTTCTGATGGTGTCTCCCTCTAAAGGTCTCCAAAGACTTCCTGCTACTTTCTGGAAGGGGCCCCTCAGACCCCCTCTCCCTCCACTGCCTCTTCGGCCCCAGCAGGGACCCTAAACTGCTTGTGGTTCCCTCCCCAGGACGTAAGAGGGGCGGGGCCCGAGGCGAGGGGACCCCACCCGCGTCCTGCTCCTGCCAAGGGAGGCTCCTCCAAGGACTCGAACATCCGCGGAAAGACAGGGGACCTCAGAGCTGGGAGGAGACCAGGGACAGGAAGTGTGCCACCCCGCCTGGCTCCTGGAGAGGTGTACCTTCCCTTTGGCCCCTTCTCCTCTCTCTCTGTTTCCTGGAGGCCAGGAACCAAGCAGTTTCCTCCACCTGTCCCTTCCACCGAGACCTTCTGCTTCACCTCAGGCCCAAAGAAACGCAGCCAGCTGACCGTGGACTCACACCTCTGAAACTGCGAGCCCAGATAAACCTGTCCTCCTCTAAGTTGTTCGTGTCAGTTATTTTGGTCACAGCAACAAAAAGTTGATTAACACAGCCAATAAGCCCAGGGGAGCTTGATATCATCAGTCCTCAGAAAAATGCCAATCAAATCACGATATACACTCTGCTCCCATTAGGGTGGCTACTTAAGACGGACGATAAGTGTGGGCAAAGAAATTGGCACCCTCATACATCGCCAGTGCATGCATGATATGGTACGGCAGCTTTGAAAAGATTGGTCTTTCCTCAAAAAGTGAAAGGTTATCATTTATTAACTCTTTGGCATATATACCCAAGAGAAATAAAAAAAATACATGACAAAATCTTGCATGAAGATGTTCATAGCAGCTTCATTTATAATAACCAAAAGTGAAAACCATCCTAATGTCCATCAAGTGAAGGGAAGAGCTAATTTTATTATACATCAAATGGAATATCATTCAGCCTTAAAAAGGAGCAATAGACAGGCAATGGAATAGTACTCAGCCTTAAAAATAAAGTAAATTCTGACACACACCACACTGTGGTTGAATCTTTGAAGGCATTGCACACCAGGTACAATATGACTCCACTGATGTGAGTTTCCTAGAGTAGTTAAATTCACAGAGACTGGAATTTGGTGGTTGCCTGAGGCTGGGAAAATGGGAAAGTTCTGGAGGCTGATGGGGGTGATAGTTGGGGAACAGCAAGAATTTACTTAATGCCACTAAACTGCACATTTAAAAATGGACAGAATAACCAGGTATAGTGGCACATGCTTGTAATCTCAGTGACTCTGGAGACTGAGACAGGAGGATCACAAGTTCAAGGCCAGCCTCAACAACTTAGCAAGGCCCTAGGCAACTTGGTGAGAACCTGTCTTACAATTAAAAAAAATAAAATATAAAGGGCTGGAGATGTGGTTCAGTGGTAAAGTGCTCCTGGGTTCATCCCCAGTACCACATAAAATAAAAAATTTAAAAAATAGATAAAATGGCAAATTTTATATTATATATTTCACCACAATGAGAAAAGAAAAAGAAATCATGTGCCACATCCGCTGTAATAGGAATGAATTTTGGAAACATTATGCTAAATGAAAAAAGCAATTTACAGAAGACTATATATTATATAATTCCATTTATGTAGAATGTCCAGAATAGAGGAAATAAGTAGAGAAATCCATAAGGAAAGAAAGTAGCTTAGCGGGCTGGGGTGGGTGGGTTGAGTGGTGACTACTAATGGCTACAGGGTTTCTTTTTTGGGGTGATGGAAGTGTTCTAAAATTCATTGTTCCAATGGTCGCACAACTCTGCAAATAAACAAAAACCCATTGATTTGTGCAATTTAAGATGTTGAATTGTATGACATGTGAATTATAGCCCAACAAAGCTTTCTTTCTTTCTTTTTTAAGGGTGCAAAGAATAGATCCCTGGAGAACAATGCACTTAAAAAGCGAACCAGCCACAGAGTCAGTGGACGAGGTCTGTCCTCCGCCTGGGGAACCCTGGAAACCCCTGGCAGAGAGTAGGTACTTTATAAGGTAAAAGCCGAGGGACATTCCCGGGAGAAACACACTTCTGCTGCTGTTTTTATTTTATTTTTTAGTGGTAGATGGACACAACCTCTTAATTTTATTCATTTATTTTCATGTGGTGCTGAGGATCGAACCCAGTGCCTCCCAGGTGCTAGGCAAGCCTCTGCCACTGAGCCACAACCCCAGCCCTCCCCCTGCTGTGCATAGAACTGGAAGATGCTCATCCTCATCTGATGGATCTCCCATCCATCCATTTTTCAGGGGATATAATTGAGGCTCTGGGAATTGCAGATTTTCTCTTGATCGTAGTCAGGAAGTGGCAAAGTTCAGAAGGGGACCCATGTCTGCCTGGCTTCAAAGCTGAGAACTAAAACCAGACCCTCAAAAGTTCTTCATTTTGAATGAAAACTCTCAGACTTACCCAAAGGCATAAAGAATCATATAGTCTGCACTGGGTATGTCCCCTTGCCTTGCTTAAGAGGTCAACTACAGGCTGGCAGTGTAGTTCAGAGGTAGAGCATTTCCCTAGTGTGTGCAAGGTCTAGGGTCAGTCCTCAGCACTGGGAAAATAAAAATACAAAAATTGAAGAGAGAGAGAGAGAGAGAGAGAGAGAGAGAGAGAGAGAGAAGAGATCAAACCATCCTTGCCACTGACAACTCCAGTGTCCACTACCCTCCCTACCACCAATTCCATGTCCCTTCCTAGGGTAGCTGTGCTCTTGAACTTGATGCTTATTGTTGCTACATTTTTACTTTGTACTTATCTGCAAGCAATATGCAGTTTTGCTGGTTCCTGAACTTTATAGAAAGAGTAGTACCCTACTGAATGGGTTTATTTTAGGTTGTGTGTGTGTGTGTGTGTATACTGGGGATCGAACAGGGGCACTTAACCACTGAGCCGCATCCCCAGCTCTTTTTATTTTTTATTTTGAGACAGGGTCTCACTGAGTTGCTTAAGGCCTTGCTAAGCTGCTGAGGCTGGTTTTGAACTCGGGATCCTCCTGCCTCAGCCTCCAGAGCTGGGGGGATGACAGGCACTTGCCACCCAGCTTCCAGTTTTTTGTATTACAAATACTGCTGCTGTGACCATTCTTGTCCTTGTCTCAGTCCAAGGGAGCGAGAATTCCTTGGAGTTAGTTTTTCTTTCCTATTGCTGTTGTTAAAAGTCATGACCAAATTGGCAGCTTAAAAAAAAAACACAATTTATTATCCCACACTCTGGATGTCAGGATTTCAAAGCAGGTTTCCCTGGGCAGAAACTGAGGCACGGGCTCTAGGCGAGCATCTATTTCCTTGCTCTTCCCAGCGTTTAGCTGCTTGTGATCCGTGCCTTCATCTTCAAAGCCCGCGATGTAGCATTTCCAGATTTCTCTCTGATGATGACCTCTGCTTCCACTGTCACGTTTCCTTCTCTGATTCAGACCCTCCTGCCTCCCTGTTAGAAGGAACCTTGTGACTACATGATCCAAGATCGTCTCCCCATCTCCAGATCCTTAGGTCAATGGCTCTTTTGCTGGGTAAGCTCACATACTCACAGGTTCCAGGGGTTTCTTTGGGGGGAGGGCATTATTCTGTCCACTATAGAGGGAAATAGCTGGGGAGGGGGCGATACAAGACTGAATTTCTTTTTTGTTTTGGGTTTTTTTTTTGGAGGGGTACGGGGGATTGAACTCAGGGGCTCTCAAACCACTGAGCCACATCCCCAGCCCTAGAGACAGGGTCTCACTGAGTTGCTTAGGGCCTCACTAAGTTGCTGAGGCTGGCCTTGAACTCGAGATCCTCCTGCCTCAGTCTCCCGAGCCTCTGGGATTACAGGTTTGCACCACTGTGCCCAGCTTCTCTTTGAATTTCTTGTCAAACTGCTCTCCAAAGTAAGCGGATGCTCTCTCCCAGCAGCCCTGTAGGTTCCCTGGTGCTCCTGTCCTCACCATCACTGGATAGTATCTGACTTTTTAACTTTCACCAGACTGATAGCTATGAAATGCCCAGTATCTGGTGGCTGTGTAAAAAAAAAAAAGTGGTGGCACAATGATTTGGCATGTGAAAAAGAGGCACCCTGGAAGGAAGTAAGGAGCAGACAACTTTGGCTGGAGAGATGCCCTTCGAGTGGTGGGACTGAGATGATATGAGAATGAATCAAGTAATGGGGTGGTGGGGGTGAGGGAGGAAAGGGAGGCAGGAGGAGGAGAGCGTAGAGGGAACTTGAAAATATCCATGGGGAGGTGAGAGGGAGGTGTAAAGGCAGAAATTAAGGGTGGAAGAGAGAACAAGAGACATTAGTGACAGAGCAGGCAAGGACCTTAGCAGGCTCTGATGGAAGTGCGACTCCAAGCAGGCATTTGGAACAAGAGAGTTGCCCTTCCAGGGGGCAGGAGGGACGCAGGCCCTGGGCAGGTGCCCAGCACGTCCAGGGGGGAGGCAGGACCTGGCACAGGCTCCTTGCTGTGGGTAGTGGGGTGAGCTCTGAGCTGGGGAGGAGAGGACTGAGGGTCTGAGGAGTGGGGGAGGCTCAGCAGGGCAAGGCCATGGGCCCTGGGGCTCAGCCGACAGGGCAAGAAAAGGAAGGTGGCCTCCAGGTCTTACCCTGGCCTCCTAGGAGGTAAGAGGCTGATGGACCAGAGTGTGAGGCTAGGGGAGGCCAGGGAAGGTGTAATGTCTAGGAGGAGATCCCCAAAAGCTCATTGGACATAGGGGGCTCTGGGGAGGCTCCTATTCCTGGGTTTATGGAATTCTCTTTGGTTCCATTATTTTCTTCTTAAGCTTCAGAACTCCTACTCATCCTTTGAAACCCGACTCAAATGTCCACTCTTCTGATTAAACTTTCTGATTACACAGCAATGTGGTGAAGTGGAACAAGGTCACTCATTGAGTGTTTTGTTTGTTTGTTTGTTTGTTTTTAGAACCAGGGATTGAACTCAGGGACACTCAGCCACTGAGCCACATCCCCAGCCCTATTTTGTATTTTATTTAGAGAGAGGGTCTCACTGAGTTGCTTAGGGCCTCGCTAAGTTGCTGAGGCTGGCTTGGAACTCGCGATCCTCCTGACTCAGCCTCCCAAGTCGCTTGGATTACAGGCCTGCGCCACCACGCCCGGCGTTTCATTGTGCTTTAAACACAAGCAACTTAATCTCTGAGCGTCTGTTTTTTGAGATGGGGAATGTCAGTGGCCAAGTCCACCCCCTTTTTTTATAAATGTTATTTTTTCTTTGTCCATGGACCTTATTTTACTTATTTATATGCAGTGCTGAGAGTCGAACCCAGTGCCTCACTCATGGTAGACAGTGCTCCACCCCTGAGCCCCAGCCCAGCCCGACCAAGCCCACTTGTAAAGATAGGGTGTCTATGAGGCATCACCTGGGAACTGGAAGCCATTCTGTCTTGTACTAGAGTGAGCTGAGTGGGAGTGTGGCTGCCTTAATGGAGCAGCTCCCGGAGGGCAGGGACAATGTCCCCACAGGGTGTGTGGCTCAGTGCCCTGCACAGACAGGCATCATGTGCTCTCTGGACCCTGCACAAAAGGGAAGAACTGGGATTGTCTATCATTCACCTGCAACGGGACTTTAGGGAGTTGACATCCTCTCTGAGATGATTCCTCATCTCTAAAATAACAGTAGCTCACATTAGGTACGTCATCACCTACTACACGTAAGGCATTCAACATCCGCGATCTCGAAAGCTCTCTGTATATCATCTTCCCATTTTACAGAAGAGCAAACTGAGGCTCGGAAGAGGCAAGAGACTTGTCCAAGTTGGCAGCAGATCAGGAGCTCCGGGCGCCCTGCGGAACTCCAAAATTGTGCAAATCCAAGGGGAAAATGAGAAATAGCCCTGCAAATTGTAGACACGGACTGGGGTGGGACGGTCCACGCCTGCCTGCAGGCGTGGCGAACGGTGGCCGGGCGAAGGCGTGCGGAGAGAGGCCCTCCGATCTCAGGCCGCCGCCGAGCTTCGGTGTCCCGGCGGGTCCAGCTGTGCTCGCCGCGCGGCCCGCCGCGCGGCCAGGGGTGCGGCCCGCCCCCTCCCTGCCCCACCCCCAGCCCCGCGCCGCGGCCCCTTTAAGAGCGGGCGGGGCGCCCCCTGGCGGCGGCGCGGCGGCGCGGCCGGAGCCGGAGCGGATCCCGGAGCCGGAGCGGAGCCGGGGCGGAGCGGGCCGAGCGGGCCGAGCCAGCAGCCGAGCTGGGGGCGCGGGCGGGCGGCATGTACCGGGCCCGGGCGGCGCGGGCGGGGCCGGAGCCCGGCAGCCCGGGGCGCTTTGGGATCCTCAGCACCGGGCAGCTGCGGGACCT
>JAJEJO010001498.1:111658-140314 GCA_020662805.1 Glaucomys volans | reverse complement strand
GGGGAGGGGACGCCGCGCCGGCCGCGGGCGGGGCGCGGGACCGGGAGGCGCCGTGCGCCCGGGGCGCCGCGAGCGAGGCGGGTCCTCCGGCGGATGCTCGGGAGGTGTGTTCCGGGGGCCCGGCCCGCGCCGCGGTCGGGAGGGCCGGGAGCGCGGCGCCCTCCGCGGGGACGGCTCGGGCCTGTCTGGCCCCGGGGGCGCCGCCGGGGGCCTGCGCCGTCTGGGGGCGCGGGGGGCTTTGTGTCTGCGCCGGGGGGGCCCGGCCGGGCGCCCCGCCCTAGCCCCCCGCGGGAGGAGAAAGTTGTCTGTCGGCGGCGACAGGCCCGGGCTGGGCGGCGCGGCGGGCGGGGGCGGGGGCGCCCTCGGGGACGGGGGCGCCTCTCGGGCCGGGCGGGGGCGCGGCCCTCCCGGACTTCGCCAGCCCGGCTGCCCCTGCCCGAGGAGAGCCGAGCAGGTGCGGGGCCCCGAGGAAAAGGGGGTGTGTATTCGCGGGGGCGTGGGATTCCACTGGAGGGCAGGGGAGGGGTGTGCGGGGGAGAGGGTGACCTGGCGGGTGCTGCACGGGGACAGGGTGCAGACAGCACTCGGAGTGCGCCGGGGGTGCGAGTGTGTTCGGCACAAACACCTGAGGAGGAAGCAGACAAAGGCCTGGAATGAGAGCGGAGCTGCCCATGCATGGAAAATGGGACAGAGGAGGGAGGGGACTCCCCAGGGACCCGAGCAGACATATTAATTGAAAAATTAAAAATTAACTAACATTTGGAGAGGCCTTCATAGTTTTGCTCACTTAAATCTCACAATGACCCCGGAAGATAGGTGTTTTGAACTGGCTTTGTAGAAGAGGAAACTGAGGTCCAGAGAGGAGCTCAAGGCAAAACTGAGTCCCTGCCACCGCGCTCCGTCCACCTGTTGGCTTGCAGCCTTGAGGGTTGGGGCCTTGCGGGTGCCTTCAGCTTGGCCCATGGGCACTACTGTGGCCCAGGATGGCAGCGGGGTGAGCCTGGGCAGACTCCTGAGCCTGCTTCTTAGCTCTTCTCTGCTGGCAGTTCCAGGGCCTGCAGCTGGAGCGGGAGGCATGCTTGGCCTCCAACTACGCCCTGGCCAAGGAGAACCTGGCCTTGCGGCCCCGCCTGGAGATGGGCCGAGCGGCCCTGGCCATCAAGTACCAGGAACTCCGAGAGGTGGCTGAGAACTGCGCAGACAAGCTGCAGAGGCTTGGTGAGGGGATATCTGGAAGGACTACTTGGGTGGGGGAGCAGGTGGCCTTCTGGCAAGTTGACCTGAGTGTGGACTAGGCTCTGAAGGTGGGACCTGGCAGACCCACTCTGGGCAAGTCTGAGGGGTGCCATTCCTAGACTTCTGGAAAATGGAGCTGGGCAAGGGGCTCTAGGTGGGTAGAGCTGGCTCAGGGAGGCTGAGGATGGCCCTGGGAAGTGGGAGAACTGGGTGCGCTAGGAGTCAGCGTGGCCCCTTTCTCTTCTTCACTTCTACTGGGGAGGAGCACACAAGTTAGTCCCATGGGCACTGTGCCGGTGAGGACTCTGAGGTTCCAGAGAGGGCATGGGGAGTGTGGAGTCACAGTCGGTGGGAGAGTCAGCCCTTGGGCTCTGGCTTGTCCATCCTGGCTGGTCACTCTGTCCCTCTGTGACCCTCAGAGGAGAGCATGCATCGCTGGAGCCCCCACTGTGCGCTGGGCTGGCTGCAGGCTGAGCTGGAAGAGGCTGAGCAGGAGGCGGAGGTGAGGGGAGGTGGCTGGGCTGCATGGGGACCAGAAGGGAGACCCATCCTTTCCAGTCTGGCGCTCATTCCATCGCAGACTTGGGAGCCCCTCCTGGGGAAGTCCACCCTGAGTGCCCGGCCACAGGCAGCCCAGCGTGGCTGTCTGCACTGCCCCCAGCCCTGGGCAAAAGGGCTCACTGTCCCCACCTGGGACTGTTGCCCTTGTTCCCTTGTGAAGGTCTCAGAGCAGTGGAGGCGGGAGGGGTCTGCAGAGGACCCGAGTGGGGCACTCAGTGAGGTGAAGGACACAGGGAAGAGGGCCCTGCTGGGTGTCCTGATGGACCCCTGTCTGTCCCCACTCTGACCCTGCCTCAGCTCTGGCCTGGCAGGTCTGGTGATGACACCTCATTTTGGAAGTAAGGAGGACATTTATCCAGTCACTCAGCAAGTCAGGCAGGTCCAGAGGGAACTCAGGGGCCGTTTCCCAGTGGCTGGGGGTCGCCGCGGGGAGGGACGCTCGGTGGGAGAGGGCCAGCCTCCGCCCCTGGTCATGCTTCTCCCAAGCCTTCTCTCCCCTTGTCCAGGAGCAGATGGAGCAGCTGCTGCTGGGCGAGCAGAGCCTGGAGGCCTTCCTGCCCGCCTTCCAGCGCGGCCGGGCCCTGGCGCACCTGCGGCGGACCCAGGCCGAGAAGCTGCAGGAGCTGCTGCGCCGCCGCGAGCGGTCTGCCCCGCCGGCCCCCACCGCTGCCGCGGACGCCCCCAAACCCTTCCCGGCTGCAGCTGTCCTGCCCACTGGGGCTGCCCGGGGGCCACCGTCAGTGCCCCGGAACCTGCCCCCCTTGGACTCCCGCCCAGTGCCACAGCTCAAGGGCTCCCCCGGGTGCCCTCTTGGCCCAGCCCCTCTGCTGAGCCCTCGGCCCTCTCAGCCAGAGCCCCCCCACCGGTAGGATCCAGGGTGCGGCCCCCCAGTTGGGGGGCCCAGACAAACTTGATTCGTGGCTCCTCCTCCTCCCCCACTGCCTGGGTGGGGGGAGGGGCAGGCCCCTCCCCCTGGCCTCAGGCAGGCCCTGGCCCTGGAGGCTGAGCTGGGGAGGAGGGTCACCCCAAGAGGCCCAGAGAGGGCTGGGGTGGGGTGGGCAGGGTGTTGGGCCTCGGGCACTGAGGAAACTCTGCCTTTTCTGTGACCCTGGCTGGGACCTCTGGGGTGACGGGCAGCCCCAATGAAAGAACTTTACTCACCTACGGGCCTGGGGAGGCACCTCTTCCCCTCGGGGCCTGTCGCACCCTACCACTCCACTGGACGTGCACAATGCCAGGGCCGCCGGGAGTGTTTCCGGCGCGTCTGGAGCCTACCTTTCCCCCGGTTCTGGGGCCCACCACCTAGGAGCCAGGTGGTCAAGGCCCCAGCTGCGGGAGCAGGGACACCACCGCCCTGGGGCTGCTCCGTGCCCCCGCTCGTGCTCCAGACCCTGGGCAAGGTAGGCCAGGGCTTCTGACCTGCGCAGGTGAGAGTGGGCCGTCCCCAAGGAAGACCATCTGTATTTTTCTGTCCCTGTCTCCTTAGAATGGAACCTTTTTGAGGGCAGGTCCTTGTCTTTGTATGTTCTGTCCCTAGCCCCGCCTCCTAGGGGCCGTCAATAAATGTGATGATGAGGATGACATGCTGCCAGACTCCTCTCTGCCCCCTCAGCCGGCCGCTCTGCCCGCACACCTCCACAGCTCAGCCTCTGCTTCCTCTCCCTGAGATGCCCGCCCTTCCTCTCCGCCCATCCAAAGTCCAGCTGTCCTGCAGGTCCAGCACCACTGCTGCCTCTTCATGAAGCCTCCTCTGGTCACCAACCCATGAAAGCCCTTCTAAATCTTATCTCCCAGCACTTCTGGCCAGAAGCACATCCTGCTCCACTGCGGACTCCAGCTGCTTCACCTGGATGCACCTTCTTTTCCGGGGTCTCTTGTAAGCCCAATCAGGATGGTACCTGCTCCCTTGGCCTGCCAGATGACCACCTCCCTGTGGTCTGTAGGATGGAAGACTGTCTTCAGCTAGGTCAAGACTGGTGGTCAATGTGGCTGATGAGTGTGGGGCAAGAAGATGGGTGAGCAGGAACATGCCTGGCTCAACTTGGGTCCTGACTAAGGAGATGGATGACATTCAGGAGGGAGGCATGGGAGCTCTTGCAGGCACAGGGGACCGTCAGTGCCGTAGAAGCCGGCAGAGCTGGTGTGGTCCAGTCCATGTGAATGAGAATAGCACCGTCTTGGACGAGGGAGGTACTGGGTTGGCTCACATCTCAATGATGTTTGACACCATAAGAGACCCCCCAAAAAGGGCACCTTTGGAGTAATAAGGATGGGGAGGAATGGAACAAAGTCCCAGGAGGGATCTGTTTAAAAATACACGTGTGTGATGTTTAGCTTTGGAGTTTCTAAAGGCCTATTTCATATGAGCCAGTTAAAGGCAAGACCAATGGAAGCAGACCGTGGGGAGCCAGATTTGGGCTTGGTCTGCGGCCCCTGTTCTGCTTACATGCAGGGGATCCGCACTGGAAGGTGTGTGTGCAGTGCCGAATGGGACTTTTAGAGGTTAGGCAACGCTGGAGGAGCTGGCCATGTGAGCCTCAGAGAGCCCTTCTGGGCCAGTCCCTTGCCCCCACAGGGGCACAGTTAAAGTCCTGAGCAAGCGCCCGCTTGAGAAGCCCCCTCCCACCCTGGCCTTGTTGCCCCACTGCTGAGATGACAGCAGCTGAGCCTAGAGGGAAACCTCTGCATTCTTGGCTCAGCCAGGAGCAGGTTGGGCCTCTTTTGCCTTGGCATCCCATTCCTGTTCCCAGCTTCCAGAAGTTTTGTTTGTATCAGGAGCGGAGGGTCCAAGGCTGGGCATGACCAAGCCTCTCTGCCATCACGACTTGGGGAACAGCCTCTAGAGGTAGCAGCTAGGAGAGGGCAGGTGAGCAGCAGAGAAATAAAAGACCCAGGTCAGAGGGACTAGGAAGGGAGAAGAGTGTTACCATGGGAACCACATGAGGTCCTTCCAAAGGCTTTGTACACACCTCACCTTCCACCAAGGGTTCAGGCCCACCTGTAGAGGGAGTGAGGCCACTTGGGGGGTTCAGCTCAAGCCTGGACAAGACCTGAGGCAGGTGGGGATGGGTGGGCCTCCTGGTGGGCCATGCTAGAGGCTAAAACTGGATAGCTAAAAAACTTCAGAAAGGCCCTGGCATGAAAGCACATGGAGTATACTGGAATGTTCTGGAAGGGCTCAGGCAGTCTGGACCCTTCCTCCTTCCTGAGACTCTCCTTTTTTTCTTTTTTTAAAATATTTTTTTAGTTGTCAATGGACCTTTATTTTATTTATTTATATGTGATGCTGAGAATCAAACCCAGTGCCTTACACATACCAGGCAAGTGCTCTACCACTGAGCCACAACCCCAGCCCCTTCCTGAGACTTTCTGCCTCCAGGTTCTGAGGCCCCAGGGAATGATCCTGACCATGACCCTTTGTGAAAAAGAACAAACTTGAGGGTCGGCATGAAGGTCCTTTTATATACCACTAGTGCTTTTACAAACACAATCCGTAAGATCCCCCCAAATAACAAACCTCCCACCCTTTGAGATAAAAACAGTTCTTGTTTCTCAGAAAGTCTAACATGTGCCTCCTGGTTTGGGAATCACTGGCTTCCCATAATTTCCTAGGCCTCCCCTCTTGTCCAAATACGAACTGATCAAGGCTCACTGGGCTAAGCAGGCCTGAGCCATGTGGCCTTGCAAAACCCTGGCTAAGGGCTCACCCCTGACCTCCAAGACGAGAGGGAACTGAATGGCTTCCAAGAGGACAAAATTCTTGTTGGACTCGCTGCAGGTTTATCCCAGTGTACAAGGATTTTCCACAGAAGACTGCATGGAGACATTGGCCTCACTCTACTGAAGGACTGTGGCTTTGTCTAAGACCTTCCCTTGCTGTAGACTTCTTGCCCCACAGTGAAAATAATATGTGCACTCGGGGGCTGGGGATGTGGCTCAGTGGTAGAGCGCTTGCCTAGCACATGCGGAGCTCTGGGTTCTGGCCTCAGCACTGGAAAAAAGATTTCCACTTAGCCTGCCTGTAGATGTGTGCGTTCTTGCAGAGACAGCACTTCAAGCCTAGGGATGTGCAAACTCAGACTCCTGTGGGGTCAGGGAGGTGATGTGGGTGCAAAGCACTCCATTCCACAAAAAATATGCCTGCCCCTGTTTTCTGGATGCATGGTCCCTACTTTTTGGTTTTCCTCTTGGTGGACCTCGGAAAGATAGTTCCGTACTCTGGGGGAAGTGGGGCAGTGTGGATCAAGGCCTTATGTGCTTTACCTCTTCCAGCTGGTGGGCAGGCCGCAGCCTGGGGCACAACGTCTCACCTAGGAGTGGCTGTTACTCGGCTCCTCTCACAGTGCTGAGGCAGTGATGTGAGCTCGATGGTGGCAGATATTTTCATTTTTCAAGAGGTCAGCAATCTGTATTCTTCTGAATGAATCTCCCAAGTTTTGATTGTTGGCTTAAGTTACTTTAGGACACACCTCATTCAAACAGGTTGGCTGTGGCCTGTGAACCGTAAATCTGCTCCTGGTCCTCTTAAGTAGGCTTTCTTTTGTCTAATGCAGTCCCTCCCAGGACTAAGGATGTGAATGTCAAAGGGGCAAAAGCAGGTGAGTGGGAGGTCAACCAGCCTCAAGGCTAGTGACAGGATCCCAGGTTTGTGGCAGCCTTGGAGACTGGACAGATGTCTAGATTCAAGGAGCACATGACCTCAGAACAGCCAGTGAGATGAATTCCGCATGGGCTTCCTGCATGGGCTGAGAGCCTTCTTGGCACAAGCAAGGTCACAAGGTCCATTCAGATCTCACCAGGGTTCTAACACATTAACAGAGGGACACTCGGCTGCTCTCCACAAACCCACCTGGGCTGCAAGCTGGATCTGAGAGCTGTAGAGGGCAGGAGAGGCCCATGCTCATGCTCATGGGCAGATGGCAGTATGTGACTTAATCACAGGGCAGATGAATCAAGAGTTGACAAAGACCAGGTCAGAGCCTGCTTTTTGGTGCACTGAATTCAAGAATGTTGATTGAGACTGGGGATGTAGCTCAGTGGTAAAGCATATACCTAGTGTCAAGTGTGAGTCGGGTGTGAAGCCCTGGGTTCAATCCTCAACACCTTAAATGAGGGGGTGGGAGGGAGTGGGAGAGGACTGAGTACCACCTCTGACCAGTGTCCCTTCTCTTAGCCTGTTTTCATGGGGTCTGGTGACCTCCCCAAAAGCCCAAAGGTTCAAGACACAGTCTTCTCCCATTTCTCAAAAAGGGAGTGTTGGTGGCCACTCACTTGGCACCTGTGAAGACCTGAGTCAATCATGACCCAGTGGAGGACTCCTTCTGGAACCATGACAGAGGCTGAAGTGCACCAAGAGAATGACGTGCTGGAATCTCAGAATAAAGTAGGGAGAAATCCTGTCAACACTGGGGTCTGCAGAGGGTTACATACGCAGCAATCAATAAAAGAGCAACAAGAAGGGAGTGGTTTGGCTCAAAAGGAATGAAGTTCTGATCAAATCCAAAGTCGACACCACAGCTGCCTACACGTGCGTTTTGGTTCCTGCAACGGCCTGGGGCCTGCTCGCTCCCCCTCTACTGCACTTGCACCACCTTCCTCACCCCCACTGAGCACAGCCTGGGTAGGCTGGGCCCTTCTTGCTAGTCTCCCATTCTAGGTCCAAACTTCTGGGGAGTTTTGTTCTTCGTCTGCAACCAAAAGAAGAAAAAAGACTAAGACTGAGCCTGCAGCATCAGGAACTGGGGAATAGCCCTAAAAGGCAGGGACTAACGTCCATGGCAGCCTCCCCTACCAGGGCAAGAAAACAGACAGACCTGGAAAATTGGAGAAGAGGAGACAAATATTCTCATGGGAACCAGTTCGTGACCTTTCAAAAGTCCTCCCATACACTTCCCTTTCCATGAAAAGTTCAGACTCAGTTTGAGGGACAGTAGGGAGCAGAGCCTCTTGGAGTTCTGCTGTGGCTTAAAAAAAGACCAGAGACCTGTGGGGATGGACACTATCGGAGTGCAGTGGTCCTTGTTGTGGGCCATGGGGAGAGGCTTACAGCTGAACGATGCTTAATAAACTTTACAGACTACCCTGTTTAGAGCTGCATGGAATGTTACGGAAAGTCCCAGAATTTTCATCCCCTCAGAAACCTGTAACATTCTATGTATCTGCAGGTTCTAGGACCACAGGAAACATTCTTGGCTGAGAGAAAACAATCGCCAGGTCTATGCCAAGGGTCCATGCTGTTACTCATCACTAGTGCTTTTACAAACCCAAACAAAGGAGCCCAAGCCCTTCTGACAGAAACCAAGCGCCCCTGCCCAAGCACTGACAGGCCTGGCTTTCTTGGCTGGGAAATCACTAATTTCTGCACTTTCTGCTAAGCTCTGCTTCCCCTAGTTTATAATTCAAAAAGAACACACTTCGCTTGTTTTCCAAACTTGAAACATAGTAACATTAAATGTTCTTTTAAAAAAGTACATATATCCTCTACCCGAGAATCAAGGCTCAGAGCTAAGTAGCTCCAAACCTCCATGGGTTTCAACCTTTATCATGGAGTCACGATCACTGGGAACCTGGTGACTAGTTTACCCCCACCTCCAGAGTAAGAGAACCAAATAGTTTTCATGAGATCAAGCTGAACTGTGTGGGTTTACCCCAACTTACACAAGGCTCTTACACAAAATATTAACAGCACGAGTTGCCATTAACAGACCCAAGCACCCTGGGCTTTGTTTGGACCCTAGACTTGGGCCCTCCTCCTGGCCTGGATGTCCTGGAAGGGCTTTCCTCTCCCACAGCTTTATACTCAGCTCCGTGCTAAACACTCCCCAAACCTGCCATCTCACGGCCATCCCACTCCCCACAGGTGCCAAAGAGAAAAACCAAATACCCTTCATCCAGCTGTGCATGAGGCATACTCTCCACCTTGACCAGCAAGTCTGGTGACCCTCAGTAGGCCTGGCTACTCCAAAACCCCAGAGTTTCCCACAGCTTTTAGTAGCCTGGTTTTAAGGACATGGCTTGTGGGGCCTGTGATAAGTACTACAAGCTAAACAGGAGGGTGGGCCACTCTCCAGGGGCTCCATCTCTATTTCTTGGAGGTGATGGGCTGCACAGTTAGTGATCAGACTGGCTAATAAAGGCATGACAGACACACCATCCCAAGGTGAACTCTGCCTATTACCACCATTCTGTGATCACTATGGGCTAGAACTGTGGTTAATAAAGGGTGACAGACCTCAAGAGAGCAAATCATTTACTCCTTTGCAGTTGTGCTCATGGAAAAACTTCTCCAAGGTCATACACTAGATAGATATGGACACAGGGGCACACTCTCCTTATGCTTGATGACCTTATTTTCCCTCTCCCGAGTGCCATCAACAGAAGGGAGAGTGGTGTCCGGCAGACCCTTGAGGAACCGCAAGCTTTCCATAGACCACATTCTTACCCTGGATCAGTTCGCATCTGTGGTGTGGGGGACCACACAGAAAGACAAGTTTCGTACAGCCCCAGAATTTTTCTTTTGGCAGCCCACAACTGGACATATTGCACGTTTCAAGGTTACAGAGGAGCCCCGAGGCACAAATACGGGGCAGGAGCAGACTAATTGCTCAGGGCTTTACCATCAAGCCAGAGCAAGTGTTCTTGAGGTGGACGACTTCAGGAAGGCAACCTCGGGAAGCAGGCAACCAAGGGACTCCAGAAAACCCTCCACTTCCGGGCCTTCGGGATTCTTCACGATGGGACCTCTTTCTTGGGCATCGAAAATCCTCCTTTTCTGGACTGCAGGGAAGGGATGTGCAGGTTACCAGTTAGGATGGGCGGGTTTGGGAGGGCAAGGGTCTCGGAGCCTTCGGACCCCAGCAGAGGTAGACTATGCAAGGCCAGTGGTTCAGAGGACAGGAAAGGCCCTTTGCTTGGGGCTGGCTGGGCAGCTCTCCTCTCCTCCTCTCTCCCATTAAATACGAAGGCCGATGAGGACGAATAGTATGAGGAGAAGGAGAATGAACGTTGTGTCTCGGGTTTCTTCCCACCGGAACCCCTTCTTGGCCTGGTCCTCTTGCTGTTTGCGAAGGGCCTCCCGCCGGGCCCGGAGGCGCCGCTCGCGCTCCAGCTGCTCTCCGTAGTGCGCCTGGTAGAAGGCATCGAAGTTGAACATGGTGCGGTTGGCGCCCGCAGAGGCCCCGCCAGCCTCACGGGCCCGGGACCTGGCCGGCGGGGCGCGGGGCGGACTCGGGTCGGCCGCGGGCGTCGCGGAGGGCCGGACGCCCGGTCCGAGTAGGTCCTGGTCGCTGAGCAGTCCGCGGTCGTACTTGCGACGGAGGGTGGCACTGCCCAGCACCAGGTAGGCCTGGGAGATGCGCGTGAAGCGCTCGGCGGCCTCGGCGCTCCCCGAGTTGCGGTCGGGGTGGTAGAGGAAGCTCTGCCGGTAGTAAGCCGTCTTGATTTGCGCCTGGGTGGCGGTAGAGGGGACACCGAGCAGCTCGTACAGCGCCGTGCGCGAGTATGGGCCGTCTCCCCGGGTGTGAGTCCCCGCTCGCAGACCCAGGACTGCTGCCGAATTTTGAGGGAATCTCGGGACTTGCCACAACCTCCACAGGGACAACCGCGGCCGCCAAGGTCCGCGCGCGGCTGCCATCTTGAAGGGAGGTGGGCGGCGCCGGGAGAGCCAATGGGAACCGCGCGTTGGTCGCAGCGGCGTCGGCAGGTAGCCAACCAAGTGCAAGAGGAGGCGGGGAAAGGGGCGGAGCATGCGCGTGACGAGGCCGTCGCAGGGCTGATGACATAAAAGCCAGGCTCCGGGAGCGCCGGCACCGGCGTGCTGTGGGGGCGACAGGATGGCGTCTCGCGGCCGGAGACCCGAGCATAGCGGACCCCCGGAGCTGGTGAGGCGCGGGGCCCGCCCTCGCTTCTCCTTGGGCCACGGCGTCTGAATTCCGTCCTCTACCTGCTTCTCTCTTCCTCTTCCCCGCAGTTCTACGACCAGAACGAAGCCCGGAAATACGTTCGCAAGTGAGGGGAGCCTGGATATCGCGCGGCGTCGGGGGCCGGGGACCCGCAAGCTACCCCGATTGTCGGCATTGCTTGGAAAACACCCAGAATTTGGGGGTGGGGGAAAGGAGGGAGCTGGGGTGAGGCCATTTATCTGCCACTGGTAAAGTCAACGTTAAGCCATCCGTCCCCGGGGGCCTCGGGGACCTCAGCGCTAGAGAGGGTGCGATCGTGCCTGCTTCTCCGGGTGGCGTTCCGCGTTAGTTCTCGGCGACAGCCTGTTCACGCGTATGGCATAGTAGGCAGAGGGTATAGTAAGGGTCAGTTCTGCTGCGGGGAAGGGAATTATACCTCTGGAAGGTTCACATTATCGGTGTACATGTTTGCATTACATTTTCACGTCGACCGACCCCGTTGGCACAGATATCTGAAATTCCTAGAGGGTAGTGACTTGTATAGCTGCAGAGTAAAAGTTTAGGCAGGGACTTCCAAATCTGCCCTTTCCAGCATACTACTATGGAAAATTCTACCAAGATACCCATGTTCTCCTCCCTGTCCAAAGTGGAGTCCAAGACAGAGGCGGTCCACCAAAACCTCTGGCCCAGTTGTCTTTAGAAATCAAATATAGACTTCTATCTGCAGAACTCCATGCCTAGGCATTGTGAAAAGTATTAAGTGTGATTTCCCCCCTGATCTTGGGAAGGTTGGATATACTGTAGACCTGTTCTGTCTATTGTGGCAGCCTGTAGCCATCTATTGAAATGTGGGTGGTTGAATGATTTGGTGTGGAGATATGTAAAATATCTAATAACTTTTATGTTGATTATATGTCAAAGTAATATTTGGAACATTAGGTTAAATAAATCTGTTATTTGACATATGGAGTTATAAATAAACAGTATAGTTTACCTACTTTTTAACTGTGGTTACTTGAAAGTCATACAGGACTTGCATTTTATTTCTTATGGATAGCACTGCTGTAGATGTTGTTGTTGTTGTTGTTTTGGTACTGGGGATTGAACCCAGGGGCACTCCACCACTGAGCCCTATTTTGCATTTTATTTAGAGACAGGGTCTCACTGAGTTGCTTAGGGCTTCGCTAAGTTGCTGAGGCTGGCTTTGAACTCGCCATCCTCCTGCCTCAGCCTCCCAAGTGCCAGGATTACAGGCATGCGCCACTGCGCCCAGCTGATGTTTTGTTTTGTTTTGTTTGTGGTGCTGGGTATTGTGGTGCTGGGTATTGACTAACCACTGTCGGGGGATCCCCAACCCCAACCCCTGCTATAGTTCTTTTTCTTTTAAGTACTGGGGATTGAACCCACAGGCTTTACCACTAAGCTGCATCCCAGCCCTTTTTATATTTTATTTTGAGACCACATCTCACTAAGTCGCTTAGGGCCTTGCTGAGGCTGGCCTCAAGTTGCTGAGACTGGCCTAATTTTAGGATCTTCCTATCTCAGCCTCCTGAGTTGCTTGGATTAGAGATGTGCCACCATACCTGGCCCTGCTATAGGTTCTTGTGATCCTTATATAGGAGAGTCACTCTCTGGAAGATTACATTCATAAGTAATAGAACGTTGAAGCCTGGTAGAGGTGTAGCTGGTCATTGACTGGCCATTTTCTAAAGGATTTGCTCCCTTCACATCAGCTTTGCAGCTGGTACTTATAATTTATGTCACAATAAAATAACATGTTGCTGTATTTCATGACCTTTTGGGATCACTTTTAAATAGATGTAAGTTAGAATTAGCCGGTAGCAGGGTCAAGGAGGAGTACCTCTGGTTGGTGGTTCCTTTCTTTTGGGGTTTTGTCCTAGTGAGGTATTAAGCCCCACACTCCTTCACCACTCACTTGAGCTTCTGCCTTCCCAGCTCACGGATGATTGACATCCAGACCAAGATGGCTGGGCGAGCACTGGAGCTCCTTAATCTGCCCGAGGGTCAGCCCTGCTACCTGTTGGACATTGGGTGAGGTTCTGGGGCCTGGTTCGGATATAGCCTGAGGTAGTGTGTTTGCTACTCAGCACTGTGAGTCCCTCCTTGTTCCATTCGTGTCTTCCAGCTGTGGATCTGGGCTGAGTGGAGATTACCTCTCCGATGAGGGGCACTATTGGGTGGGCATTGACATCAGTTCTGCCATGTTGGGTAAGTATGCCCTGTTTCACACCAGGGTGGGCACCCTTGTGAATATGGTGCACTGTACTTCCTTTCTGCTTCTCATGCCTTTTCTCCCTTGTAGATGCAGCCTTGGACCGAGACACAGAGGGTGACCTGCTTTTGGGAGATATGGGCCAGGGTATCCCCTTCAAACCAGGCTCCTTTGATGGTTGTATCAGGTAAGGGTCTTCCTTTCCTGTTTTTGGTTTTGTAGGCCAATGTTTCCCAAACCTGGCTGTGTAGCAGGGTCTCATAGGATATTTAAAAGTGTACATCTTCTAGGATTTTCAGATTTATTGCAGAAGGCCCAAGAATATGGGGTGTGTGTGTGTGTGTGTGTGTTTAATTTCAAAATTGTCTACTGTGATCAGCTTGCATTGCCAGGTTCAGGCCGCCAGTATGGATTCTGTCTGCTTTGTGTATGTTGCGGGGTGGGTGGGGGCTTTGAACCTCCAGGAGCCTCAGAAGACCTCTTGTTTTCTTCTTTTCAAACAACTAGTGGAGAGTGCCTGGGCTACTGTCATGTCTTCATTGGCTTCAGAGTTCTTGGTTGTCTGCGTCAAGTTTCGAGCATGTTTTTAGTATAAGAGATCTTAGAACACGGAAATGACTTAGAAATATGAAGTTTTTCTTTGTCTTCCTAACCACGTTCTGTTCAGTGTTTGGAGTACTGCTCTTGCTAGGAGAGGAAGCAGGGAGAAGGGAGAAATTACAGTTGTTCTATTGGGGAGACTTCCTTTGGCGATCCTAAATTGGGGGGTAGGGGTCTGGGTGAGGAATCAATATTTGAATTTCAAGATTTTCTTTCGTGTAGAAGTCAGACGTGGATCGGGGGACATTTCAAGGGTAGCAGTTGTTTTTTCAGGGATGATTAGGTTAAGTGTTCTAAGCTGTGAAGAACCAAAGGCCAACAGTATAGTCTATTTCAGGAGTGAGTAGTCGTGTGGGGTGGCTGGGGTAGAACCTGGGCCTCGTGCGTCCTAAGTAGAGGGTCTGTTGTTGAGCTTTGCCCCCAGCTTTTGTGTGTGTGTGGGGGGGGGCGGGTACCGGGGTTTGAATCCAGAATGCTCTACCATTGAGCCACATTCCCAGTTCTTTACTTTTCATTTTGAGACAGCGTCTTGCTAAGTTGCCAAAGCAGACCTCTAATTTGGCAGTCCTCCTGCTTCAGCCTCCCAAGTCACTGGGATTAGAGGTGTGGACCCCTGCACTGACTTCAATTTTTTTTTTTTTTTTTTTTTTTTTTTTGGTGCCCGGGATTGAATCCAGGGCTGCTTTCTGAGCTGCTTCACTAGTCGTTTTTTAATTTTTTATTCTGAGATAAGAGTCTAGCTAAGTTGCTAAGGCTAGTCTCAAACTTGAAATCCTCCTGTCTGAGCCTCCTGAGTTGCTGGGATTACAGGTGTGTGCCACTACCCCCAGCTCATTTTTGTTTTAAAAAAGATGTTACGGCAGGTTTTTATAAAACATTTGTATACGTAAGACATTATACAAAGTGCTATGGAATACATAGAAATAAAACAGTCACTGCTTTTAAGATTGTCTGTGCTTTACGAGGGGCATAGACAGCCAGACCACTGAACACAAATGCATGTGGGGTGTCCCCTGGGGAGTTGTGAAGAAGAGCAGGAAGGTTTGAAGGAGGGGAGCTGGGTGGGATTTGGGTGGTGAGGGCCTGAGCGGGAAGGAGGAGCGAGCAGAGGGCAGTGGTGGGTGGGAAGGAGTGTGGAGCGCAGGGTGAGCATGGGGTTTCGTGGAGATGGTGTCTCATGGGTTGGTTCCTGGAAGGCTTTTCAGAGCATCCTGCAAAGTTGGGGCTTTATTCAGTAGGTAGTGGGGGCCAGGGCGTGATGGGATCCGATCTGTTTGAGGAAGGCTGTTGAGATGGAAGCGCAAGTGAAGGGACGTTGTGAAGCATTTGAAACACTCCTGAGTGCTGAGGTGGGGGTGAGCTGGGAGAGGTGTGGGGGTCCCCTGGCGGGGTGTCAGCGAAGGGAAGCCAGGAAGGGGGACGTGGGAACTGCTGAAGGCTTAAATCAGGACTGCCAGTGGGGTGGGCACACTCCCCCTGACTGGGAAGGGACTGGGGGAGATGCGCCTCCGGGCCTGGCTCAGGAGGGGAGTGCCGCCCTCCCACAGCTGGTTGGTCAGTGTTGTAAGAGTGCCCGGGAATGGGCCAGCACTTTCCAAGAAAGGCGCTGTGGGCGGGAGGCCACGCGGTCGGGGAGGCGGGGCGGAGCCTCACTGAGGCCCCTGCTTCCAGCATCTCTGCAGTGCAGTGGCTCTGTAACGCTAACAAGAAGGCCGACATCCCTGCCAAGCGCCTCTACCACTTCTTTTCTTCTCTTTATTCTGTTCTGGTGAGTATGAGGTCTCTTCCCTGTCCACGCTGGCTGTCCTTCCTCCCCAGCCCGGCAAGGTGGGTGGTCACATGATGGGCGGGGTGGCAGGACCCTACTGTGGTTGCCTCTGTCCAGGCCCTTAGTCTGAGCAGAAGTCCGGCGCAGTGGGCTGCCATTGCGAGTCCCGGGAGATGCCGGCGGCAGCGCTGAGACCCGGGTACTAACTTGGAATAGGGGCTTCTGTCGGTCACAGTTCCCGTGTCTGCCCTGCTGCGTTTTCATCAGAAGTTGACCTGGGGACATGGGCTGAGCAGAGTGCGGCCATGTCCAGCCCTTCCCACGTCCCTCCCGCCCCAGCCCCATCTGCCCTTTATTTCGTCCCTCTGACTGGGATGGTGGTGTTTTCCCTCTTTACTGGGATGCGGTCGTGGTTTGAAGTTCCTCACCCTCAAGGACGACTTCTTTTACAGTTTGAAAGACCTGGGTTGTTTGCCCCCCTGGCCTCCCCTCCTCTCCCTGCTGTCCTGGGGCGGGTGGTCCCTGGAGGTGCTGGCTGCTGGTCTCCTGTGTCCTTGCTTTCTCCCACCGCACCTGGGCGCAGCCTGAAGCTGCTGGGGCCTTGGCGCTCACCCTTCCCTCACACGTTCAAGCGGGCAGCTGCCCACCACATCAGGGCTGTGCTCCAGGGTCCCTCAGAGAGAGGCCTGCCTGGAAGCCCAGGAAAGCCCGGAGCCCACCCCGCTCCAGATCGCTTACTGTTCCTTGTGGCACTTATTACTCCTGTCAGTTGGTTGCTCCATCACGACTGTGGGCTCCAGTCGTTCAGGGGCATCTCTTGTTCATGCCTGCATCCCATCCCTAAGAGCAGTGCCCTCCCCATGCAGGGAGCTCCCTGAGCGTTTAGTGAGTGAAGGAGGGAGGGCTGTCTGGTCTTGCTGCCAGGGGCATTTGTGAGGCAGTGACATTTCTGTTGCTCCCAGGTCCGTGGTGCCCGTGCTGTCCTGCAGCTGTACCCAGAGAACTCCGAGCAGGTGAGCCTTGGCTGCGGCAGGTGGCGTGTGGCGGGGGGAGTGTGCAGAACAGGGAGCTGCCTGATGCTCCCTCGGCTGCCCTCTGGTGCCCGGGAGATGACAGAAAAGGAACCTCTTGTGATTGGTGGGAAAAGGGAATGAGCACCTAAGAGTGGCCCTGGGACCACTGATGGTGACCTGTTACCCCGAGAGGCCTGGTAAGGTGTCTGTCTTCTCCTGGTAGACAAGGTGGTTTCCAGGTAATGTGATGTTACTTGTTTCCTGAACCAGATAAGTAAATGGCGGGAGGGCGAGGGTGGGAACAGTGTCTGCTCTGGCCATGTGGGTAAAAGTGACAAATTAGCATGGACTCTGAAACAGTGGCGAGTGCCCCCAACTCATCCCACGAGTGAGAGGCTCCCAGCTGGTGGCCATTCATTGAGGTTGGGTGGGGAGGTGGGCTCCTGGACTGGAAAGTGAGACCAGGACAATCGCTGTTCTCTGATTCCCCAAGGGAGGGGCTTGTGTGTCTGTGCAGCTCTGGGGGCTGCAGAACTGACCGATGTGTCTGATGGAAAAGGCCTTCCATCTCCCGGCAGTAGCCGGGCTTGAGATGGGGACGTGGCTTCTCCTTCAGCCTCCCCTGTCCAGCTCTGCTCCCTTTTCTCCTCAGTTGGAGCTGATCACAACCCAGGCCACAAAGGCGGGCTTCACTGGTGGTGTGGTGGTGGACTATCCCAACAGTGCCAAGGCAAAGAAGTGAGCGTGGGGGCCCAGGGTGGTGCTGGGGTGGGGCCCAGGGCCAGCAGGACCTGCCACTTCCTGCAGGGCTTTGAGTGGGGGCCTTTCTTGCATTCTTATTTCAGGTTCTACCTCTGTCTGTTTTCTGGGCCTTCAACCTTCCTGCCAAAGGTAAGGGACCTGGGTTTGCAGGCAGTGTCTCCTGGATTTCCAGCTCTAGGGCTTAGCCTGATGGGCGTGCTGGGAGAACAGCAGAGATCAAGGTGGCCCGAGCCCCAGAGCACAGCCAGGAATGCCTGTTTCTGCAACCTGGGGGCAGAGACTCCCTGCTCTGCAGGTCCCAGAAGGGTGCTGGCTCTCTGGAGCAGGCCTTGTGCCTATGACAGGGTCTCAGGCTCAGGTCTGGCTTAGGGCAGAGGGGTTGCAGGTCTCCAGGGTGGTCCTAAGAGCACTTTGGTTCCTACAGGGGCTGAATGACAGTCAGGAGGAAGACGAAGCAACCGAGTCCAAGTTCACTAATAAGAGGTAAAGCAGTAGAAGCAGTAGTGGAGCCCACTGGGGGCAGGGCCTCCCCCCCCCCCCCCCCCCCCCGCTTTAGGTGCAGTGGTGACACTAGATGGGGCTCGAACTGGACATTCCTCTTGAACTGTGCCCGCTCCACCTTTGAGCAGGGCGGGGGGCCCTCTGGATCCTGGGCAGCCGGACTGCCCTTGCTTTTGCCCCTTGTGGCAGACCTCCCCCTCCCTTCCCTGAGACCGCCCTCTTCCCCCTTCCCGGCTTGGCTCCTGGCTCCCCTTCCTTCTGCATCCTCATCGCGACTCTCCTGTTGGTCACGTCTGTCTGTCACGGTCACATCTGTCTGTCACGTCTGTCACGTCTGCAGAGTCTCTCCTGTTTGAGGAAGGATCCTCCCTCCAGCTAGAGCAGCTCCTCCTGCTCCCTCTGCCTGCTTCCTCTTCCGCCACCCTAGCAGGCCGCTCTCTGGCCAGCACCCCGCTCAGTATAGTCCGCCTGCCTCCCCACTGATCCCATCTTGCCAGATCCGCCTTGGGTCTCAGTCCTGTCCCCTGCTGTCCTTATCTGGCTGCCACTCAGTGGGGTCTGGCACAGGGACCGCTCCTCCTGAACACGTTCTGGCTTTCCACCGTCCTGCCTCCTCGCAGCCCCGCTGGCTGCCCCTTCGTGTGCTGGGGCCGCCTGGCCCCTTCTCACCTGTGCACTTTAAACGCCAGCCAGGGTTCCAGCGCCTGAGCTCACAGCCCCCGACTTCCCAGCCGCCTCAGCCCCCTGGCCTGCAAACCCCGATTCCCCCTTCTCTGTCATTCCTGTCCTTCCTCAGTCTGACATCCAGTCAGCCACCCACAAGTCCCGTCATCCCTCCCTCAACACATGCCCCAAATCTGACCTGGACTGTCACTCAGTCCTCAGCTCTTCCAGCTTTTCTGCTCAGCAGTGAGACTGAATCCTCTTCCGAAATACGGATCGTCTCCTGTCATTTCTGCGCCGGTGTCAGCGGTAGCCTTCCCTTCCCTTCATTCTCCACCTGTCCCTGCTCTCGTTCTCGCATGTTTGTTGCCATGGTTATTATTTGTATCCCCTACTACAATGAAACCTGGCTGGAGCTGGTGTCAGATCCTTGAATCCAGACCAGCATCGTGTTGATGGAAGGTGCTCGGTGGTTGTTGAATGAGCAGTTGATGGTGTGGTGGCGAGGAGGAAGCTCTTCCTTAGTTCTGCTTGATGAACTTGGTCTAAGACCTTTGAGACCTTCAAGAGGAGACATGGGCAGAGATTCAGAGTTCGGAAGGCCAGCAGTAGTGAAAATCCTGTGTCCCTGCAGCCACCAGACCACACCCTGGCCCCTCTGGTTACTCCTCTGGCTCCCGGGGGTGGGTCTGCTCTGCGGAGGAGTTGCCGTTCTGTCGACTCCCACTGCGTCTCGGGGTCCCTTTTCCTCACACCTGTGTCCTTATTGTAAACTGGGGTGAGCTGGGTGACGGGGCACCTGTTCCCTACCTGCTTAAAAGGGGATGATTCCACCTTGTCTCCGGGCGTCGGGCACAGTGAGTGGGTGTGAGGGCCTGTGGCCCCGCGTGGTCCCCTTGCTGTGCAGGCTCCTGTTCCTCAGTGTGGACGGAGGGGTGGCTTCTGCCTGCTGTTACTGTCACTTCTGTCTAATCAGATAGGTGCATAAGGAACAAGTGGAAGCCTTTACCTAAGTGAGTCCGTGCCTGCGCTTCCCTTGTCCCTCTGACCCCCCAAGAGGCCCCACCTGCTCCCTCAGTCCCCCAGGCCTTTCCCGCTGCTGCTCACAGCTGCCTGTGTTTCTTTAGAGTCTCTGGAGCTCTGTGACTTCCGGGCGCCTGTGTGACAGGACTGGGGTTCAGTGGGCTTCTTGGCTCTCATCCGGCTGGGTCTCAACCCTCCTGGGTCTTGTGTGCTCTTCCCACCATGCTGCCTCACTCTGGGTCCCTCTTCCTGGTCCTTCTCGGCTTCTTTCTGGCACACCGAGCAGCTCTCGGGCCTCCGCCTGGCTTTGCCTAGAGAGCGTGGCCTCTGCCGCAGCGCGCTCCTGGGTGCTTGGAGGGCAGGCTGGTTCAGGGCTGTCCCTGCAGGTGCTCTGGAAGCGTCTCCCAGCTGCCAGGCGGGCACGTAGCTCTGCTGGCCCAGCCTGGGCTTCCTCTCTCCCACGGCCTCTCTCCCATGGCGCTGTGGGGCTCTCTTCTCCTCAGCCAGAGCTGGGGGCCAAGATTGGCCTTGAGGATCATCGTCAGGGCTGCTGGGAGCCGGGCAGTCTTGTTTTCCTACCTCAGACATTGACGACTGGAAGCCCCTTTGGTCTGTTCTGGGCATACTAACTCAAGAACCCGACAAGGGCCCTGTGCCTCTGGCTTTCCTTGGGCACTGCCAGCTCTGACCTGCTCCTGGCCAAAGTAGGGCAGCCCCCACAGGTGGGAACTGTGCACCCAGCACGTCTGCCCAGCGGTGCCCAGACCCAGGCCCAGGCCACAAACCTCTGGCCCCAGTGCTGCTACTAGAGAGGGGGCCGTCCAGGCCACACTGTCATGAAGAGGGAGTACTTTCCAGAAGGGGCAGCTGAGGCCCCCTTTCCTGGGGGGACGCCCACACTGCCAGGTTGTGCTGACTGGCAGCTCCGTCCACCAGCTCATGGCCACATCTCTGGCCCAGGGTTCCGCACAGGATGGCGCGGCGAGGTCTGGTAAGAAAGAGCCGAGAGTGGGTGCTGGAGAAGAAGGAGCGGCGCCGGCGTCAGGGCAAGTGAGTAGCGGGCAGGGGGTGGTGGCTGTGGAGGGCTCGCCTGCCAGGAGGGCCGCGGGCTCTCCTTCTGAGGCTGTGCTGTCTTCGCAGGGAGGTCCGACCCGACACTCAGTACACTGGCCGCAAGCGCAAGCCCCGCTTCTGAGCGGCCGGCCTGGGGCACAGCTCAGCCCGCAGTGGAGCTGCGCCGCCCGTTCCGCGCTCGCCTCTGGAAGCTTTCTATTTCGAAGTGTTTCCTTCTGCAGTTGGCAACATAGCATTTTAGAAAAGTTCTAAAATTATTTTCACTAAAAAAAATTATAAGGACTTGTTTTGTTTTAAAAGCAATAAACCACTTTGTGTGGAACTCCAGCTTGGGCCTCCTGCTACCCCACTGGTCCGATCCTCTCCCAACGACCCTGGTCCCTCTGTTGGGGGGCTGCGTGACTCCCAGGCAAGAATTGGGTCTAAAGCTCTAGCTGGGCGGAAGCGTTCTGTTGATCTGCAAGAACAGGTAGTTTCCTTGAACTCAGCCCCCCCGTCCCCTGTGAATTGCTGGGCAGGGTGGTGAGGGTAGCATGTGTCAGTGGTGCCCACTGCCTAGGCCTCTGCCACCTTGGTTTTGGTGGGTGGTGACATGCAGCCCAGCATGTGGTGGTCAGAGGGGCAGGTCCTGTTCTGGGGTGTGTGGTGCGAGTTTGGTAGGCAGATAAGATGGAGGTCTGGGCCAGGGAGTGGAGGACAGGCACAGGCACTGGGCAGGAGCTGAGCCCTTCAGGGGTGGCTTAGGGCTCGGGACGCTCAACCCTAAAGGGACATCTCCCCCGGGGATCAGGTCGTAGACCTTGCCTTTGTCAAAGGCCCTGGCCACCTAACCTGGAGTGATGGTAGGACTTTGGAACTATCCTCAGAAAAGGACAGATGTTGCCCCTGAATGGCCAGATGGAGACTTTGGCACGTGTGCCAGGGCAGGCTGGGATCCTTTGTGTCTGAGCCCCTTCTGGTAATGCCCATGGTCACCCCAAGCTCTAAGGCCATGTCACTGCAGAGCACAGGCCCTACGGTACAGGTACAAATGTTTATTCTACATAAAAATTTCACAAAATGGGCAGCTGGTTGTACCAAGACCTTTGGTGAAGGGGTGGAGGAGAAGCCGCAGTTCAAGAAGGCAACACGGACAGTGGTCACAGTCACTGGGCAGGAGCGAAGCCGAGGGACGCGGGCACTCCGCGCAGCCCGTCCCTGCTGCATGCACTCGCATGCACGCTCCCTGCCGGTCCACAAGAAGGGGATCTGGGGGGCACGTTTCTGACTTGAAGCCCCAAGATGGCAGGGGAGGGAAGGAGCCCTCCATGGCTGGCTGCTGAATACTGCATCTGGGACGCGACACCATGTGGCACATCAGTGGGGGACAGCAAGGGTGGGTGAGACTGCAGGCCTGAAGTGACATCTGGCTTCCGGGAGCAGGAAAGCAGGAACCACTGTCCCCAACATGCAGTGCTGGCTTGAGGTCCCAACTGATGAGGCCCATTGGGACAGTGGCTGGCCCACGCTGCAGTCTTCGCGGCGGGAGGCCCGACAGTAGCCTGTTCTGCCTTCCCAGCTCTGAGAACCCCTGGAAACGGCACCAGCCAGCCTCTTCCCGTGGGTCACCTGGGGTCAGGTCTAGCCCAGAGAAATGGCTCCTGGGACTGAGGGCCGTGGAAGGGAGGCTGAGGCTGAGGACTGGCTGGGCTCTGCCCTGGTTGGTGGGAGCCTGGTCTCGGCAGGCCAGCAGCCACGGCATGCTGAGCCTCCTGGCAGTGGTCAGCTAGTAGAGGCCTAGTGCTGGGCTGTCCCTCGGGGGCACCCCTCCCCTAACCCAAAAAGCAGCACCATGTGGTCAGCTGGTCCCCACTCTCAGGGGGCTCGGCTTGGGGGAACAGCTGGAGAGGCCAGAGGATAGGGCAGATGGGAGGTGAGGTGGAAGCAAGGTCGGGTCCAGAAGCAGCCCAGATCCCAGGCCAGGGCAGCATGTGCCAGCTGGTCAGCCTGCCTGGTCAGGGTGGGGCAGGCTGGGCAGGACCTGGATCTTCCCCACGCAGGCCATCCCAGCCCCCAGCTGTTCCCTGCCCTGCTCCCCTCTGCCGCCTCTACAGACACACACTGTCACAAATATCATGCACACAACATGGCTCAGGGCAGAGAGGGAGGGAAGCCCAGGGCCGAGAGGGGCAGTAGGGGGTGGAGGGAGGGTGCTCCAAGCCAGGAGGCGGGGTGGGAGGGCGACCCAGCCAGGCAGCAGCAGCCAGGGCCTGCTCGGGATGGCCCGTCCAGAGTGGAGTGGCAGGTGGGTGGTTTCTATCCAAAGATGCCTCCAAAAGTGGAGGCGATGACGATGCCCAGGATCACACAGCAGATGATGATCATGATTTTCTTCTGCAAGAGGCAGGAGGGAGAGGCCTCAGCCGGAGCAGGGAGGCAGTAGCCTCTACCGAGCAGGCATCGCTGGAGAGGGGCTAGAGGGAGGGTCGAGGGCCAGAGACTCTGGGAGACCTTGTGGGCAAGGGCAACAGCCTGGAGTGTGTGGTAACGGGGGGTGAGGGCTCTGGTCCGACCTTGGCCAGGGCAAGGTAGCTGCAGAATGGGGAGGGGGTAGGATGCATGCTGGCTACTGACCCGGCGTGCCTTGCTCTGGTACTTGACGGCCTTCTTGGTGTCAGACACGGCCCTCTCCACATAGTCCACCGCGTGCTCCACGTTGTACTCGATCCTGTCAATCATCTCCCCCTGCAGGGCCCGGGGCATCCAAGCTCCAGAAGGCTCCCTCTTCAGGGAGGGGGCTCAGGGAAGGGCCCCAGACGAAAACCCTGAAGGGAGAGAGGGAGAAAGGGGCTTGAGGCCCAGCTGCAACTGCTCACCCATGAGCCCCGGGCAGGCCCGGCCAGGCACACAGGCTCCTGAGGGAGCTCCCACCTCTTCCCAGCCATCCTGGGGTTGGAACCAGCCATGCAGTCTCAGCCAAGGGGTGGGGACCATGCAGAGAAGGCTCAGCTAGGACCCTGACACTCCCCACCCATGCCCAGCAGAGGAAGACAGGCAGGAGTGTGTGGGCTGGAGTCTGACCCTGCCCTGGCCACAGCTCACGAGGTGACCACTGGTAAGTCCCCCACTCCATCCTCAGGTACAATGCTTGTTTGAAACCCTTTCCCAACCCTACAGCCCTCTTGGGCCCTGGAATCTGGCCTCGTGATCCTTCCAAGGGCCAATCTGACTGCGACACGGTGTCACGGTCTCATCCTAGGAATCAGGAAGAAGATGTAGGGTCAGCACTGCAGCACACAGGCCAGGCAGCGGCCTCCTCAACAGGACCCCTAGAGCCCAGGAAATAATGCCGGGAATTAATAAATGGGATGGCATCAAATCAAAAAGCCTCTGACAGCAAAGGAAACAATTAAGATGGTGAAGACAGAACCCAGAGAATGGGAGAGCGTCTGCCAGTTAAGTCTTCTGACAGAGGATTCGTATCCAGAATACTAAAGAACTCAAAATCTTCACACCAAACCCCCCAAAAACCACCCAATTAACAAATGAGCAAATGAAGTAAACAGATAATTCTCAAAAGAAGAAATAGAAGTGGCCAACAAATATATTTAAAAGTTCAACATCATGAGCAATTAGGGAAATGCAAATCAAAACTCCACTGAGATTCCATCTCAGACCGTCAGAATGGCGATCATCAAGAATGCAGAGAACGGATGCTGGAGAGGATGTGGAGGGAAAGGAACTTCGACACCACTGGTGGGACTGCAAATTAGTACCACCACCACGGAAACCAGTATGGAGGCTCCTCAAGACCAGGCGGCGACCACCGTAACCTGGACACACTGCTTCTCAGGACTGTACCCTAAAGACTTAGTCGCCCTACTATAGTGACACGGGCAGACCCGTGTCACAGCAGCACAATTCACAACAGCCAAGCTATGGAACAGCCTGGGTGTCCACTGATGGATGAATGGGTAAGAAAGTGTGGCATAAATACACAATGGCATTTTACTCAGCCATAAAGAAAAATGAAATTATGTCATTTGCAGGAAATGGATGGAACTTAAGAACAGTAAGTGCAGACGGCCAAACTCAGAAGGTCAATGGTTGGATGTTTTCTCTCATGTGGAAGCTGGAGAAGAAAAAGAAAAAGGCAGGGGTGGGATCTCATGAAGAGCCAAGGGAGAGGAACCAGGGGAAGGAGGGCCGGGGAAGAGGGACACCAGGGGACAACGCTGGCTCATGTGAACACGTGACAAATCTCACTATTACCTACAACTATAATCAATAAAAAATATGGGGGAAGGAAAAAAAGCTATCTCCAAGTCCAAGGCCTTCACTCCTGTCCATGTCACCAGGATGCAGCAGCAGCGTTCTCACGGTCTCCCCGCTCCCTGAGGCCATGTCACTCCTATGCTGATCACCCCCCATCAAGAGGAGCCTCCAGGTGCCCAGCACAGCCCGCTATGGCCTTGTCCTTCAGTGGCATCTCCCCCTACCCCACCTTCTTTCTGTTCCTCAAGCAAGTCCAGCTCTTGCCTGGCGGGGAGCCTGGGCAGTGCTGGTCCCTGTGCCTGGGGCCAGCTCTTCTTTCCTGCCTGGGAAGTCTTCATGCTGGCTCCTTTTGTTATCAGTGCAAATGCCCCTCCTCGGAAGGCCTTCCCTGACCCACTCCATACGCAGGGCTGCCAGGTCCTCCAGCGCAGTACTCCCCCGCATGGCCCTCAGACCAGAAGCACTGATCGCATCGCCTCACATCACACGTCCAGGCCTCTAGCTCGGCCTCTCAGTCTCTGGGCACGGGGACCAGGAGACTTACAATAAGCCTTTTAGGTGACCCAAGGTACCGCCAAGTCTGAGCCCCAGTGTTGCACACTGCCTCCCCCTAGTGGCTCCTGAGCACCTGGCTCCAGAACACTCAGCTCTGCTGATGCTGCCCTTTCCCTCTGGAGCCCCGGGCTCCAGGAGCATGGCCCTCCCTGTCCTGGTCACCGCTGTACCTCCAGCCCCTAGAAAAGCAGCTGGTCCCCGGTGGCCCCTGATAAACAGCTGATGAGCAGACGGGCAGGGCCCGGGCATGCGGGGCCTGGAGGCCTGGAAGGTCAAGCAGAGCCATGCAGAGGAGAGGGTGGGGGAGTACAGGCCTGTGGGACTCCCCACAACCAGCGGTCCATTACCTGAGGACTCGGTCCTCCGGGGCCGGGCAGCGTGTTGGGCAGAAAGGGGAAGGTCAGTGCAGCCCGGGTGCTGCTGAGGGCCGGGGCAGCATGGGACCTGGGCACTCACCTGGCTCTCCACCAGCATGGCCATGTCCATGAACATGTCGTGCAGCTCACGGATGCTGTTCTCCAGCTTGATGATCTCACTGTGCCGTGTCTCGATCTCGCTCAGAGCCTGCTTGGAGATGCTGGAGTCCATGATGATCTAGGGGTGGAGCAGTGAGCTGAGCGGGGACCAGGACAAGGAGGGCGAGGCCACGAGGAAGGCGGCTGGGATGGCAGAGTGGGTCTGCCAACTGGGTGGGAGGTTTCTTTTCCAGCCAGTGCCCCTGCCTCCTGCTCGGCCCTCCACTTCCAAGCTGTCACCTGGTTTCTCTGTGACTCACTTTCCTACCTGTAACGGGGAGCTGGCACACTCCCCACCTGTGCTTACCACACAGGTGTCTGTCCTCGGCCCCAGCTGACCGAGCCCAGGTCCTGGCCTAGAGCTTCTCTCCCCCACACCCTCCCCCTCCTCCTGGAACCCACAGCGGGTACCACCTCCTTCCTGAGGTTCCTCCTGCTCGGCAGGGCACCAAGCTCTACTGGAAAGTAGATGGCCAAATGTCCTCCGTGAGAGGAAGCCAGTCCTGAGGACCAGGGAGGAGGTCCTTGGCTACTGGCAAATGATCAGGATCAGCAAGGATGTGGATCCAACAAAGGCGCCAAGGGCATGGGTCTCCAGTCCACTTTCCCTACATTTATGTAACCTCGGCCTGGCCCCTGCCCTCCTCTAAAACCTGCCCCAGTGTGGCTGTGTCCAAATACAGACCAGGCCCAGGGCTCTGCACACAGCTGGGGTGGGGCCTTGCAAGTGGTGGCAGGAGGGGTGGGTCACACTCACCCCCGAGGCAAAGATCGCGGGATTCCCACTCTCCAGCATGTCCTCCAGTTCCTCACTGGTCGTGGTCCTGCCGGCTGCGGGTGGGGGTCACACTGAGCCGGCCCCATCCAGGGAGCTCGGAGGCGGCCAGGGCCCCGCCCCTGCAGGCCCCGCCCCGCCACTCACTGATCTCCAGCTGCCTCTGGATGCGGCCCTTGCAGCGCTCGCGGTAGTCCGACTGCGTGGCGTTGTACTCCGACATGACCTCCACAAACTTTCGGGACAGTGTGGAGTGCTGGGAATCGGAGATAGGCGTACAGGTGTCAGGCCCCTCCGCGACCTGAGCCTGGACCTCGGGTGCCCGCCCGCCCTGAGTCCTGGCGCACCTGTGTCTTCCGGATCCTCAGGTCTGCGGACGAGCGGTTCAGGCCCTCCTCCTGCTCGATGCTCTGCTCGATGCCTGGGGGGACATATGGCCGCTGAACCACAGCCTCACCACCGCTCCCAGCCCGCGCCCAGGATCTGGCTCCCCACAGCCAGCGGGGTTGAGGGTGGGGTGGTCTATGAGTGACCTGAATGGCGAGGTCATGTGGGAAGCAGAAGGGGGCCACCTGTGAGGCCTTGGGCGCACCCCATTATCTGTGCATCTACTGGGTGCTCGGTCAGGCCACCCCTGCTGCTCCCTTTCTGTCAGGAAGGCTGTGCACAAGGGCCATGCCCAGGGTGGGGGACACCAGGTGGCTGAGTGAATAGGAAGGCATGATCCAGCACCCCAGTTCCTGGGGGATGGTCAGGGGACCCCAAGGGCCCCTGGCAGGAAGCAGACCCGAGCATCTCCAAGTCCCGGCCCAGCCTGACTCACTCTTCAACTTGGATCGCACTTTGTTTGCGGTCTTCTTGATGTCGGACATGAGCTCCTCCAGCTCCTCCTTGGTCTCTGGGGAGGCACAAGGGGTGGGGTGTACACACCCAGGTCGCCCCTGCCTGATGCTGGGTGCACCCCCATCACTGGGGGGGGCCTCTGGGCAGACCAGAGTCGAGGGTCTCCCCTCCCCGGGGCCAAGGCTCTGCCTGCACCCCCAGTCAGGGCCGCGTCCTAGCAGCTGCAGCCTCACGCCCCCTGTGCTGCTTCGGAGGCGCCTTCCTCCTTCGCTGGCTCCCTCACCCCCTGGAGATAACAGATGGGGCTAAATTTAAGGCAGAAATAACCGTGGAGCAGCTGGCAAGGCTGGAGCTGGCACCGGGGAACGTTTACTCAACGCCTGCCTGAGTCGGAGGCAGGATGGGGCTCACCTAGCTGTACCTGGTGGCTCCCGAGGGCACACGGCCAGCCAGTGGGCTGACAGGGCCAGGCAGGCAGAGCCTCCCCGCCCCGCCCTCCCTGGAGTCTCAGCTACCCGGTGGGCAGGGCTGGGTCGCCTCAAAAAGCTGCCCCACCCCCAGGTGCTGAGCTCCAGGCAGCAGCTGGGGAAGGAGGTAGCTGGCCTGGTGGAAGCTGAGGAGGTTCAGACGCAGGCCCCCCGGGCACAGCTGGCCTGGAGGTGACAGGCGGCTGCGGCCATAGGGTGAAGGCAGAGGAGGGCAGTGGCACGGTGCTGCTGGGTCTCATTCCAGCCAGGACCCTCCCCCTAGGCTGGCAGAGGCCATGGGGTGCTCAGCTCGCCGCCTCTGCTGGGCGTTCCTGGCACACCCAAGCCCCAGGCAGCCCCTAGGACTCCCCCAGAAGTTGGGACTGAGCTCCTGGCTGTCACCTTGCCACCCATACCCTCTGGGGCTGTAGAGAGGCACCCAGGGTGCTGTACACGCAGAGCCTGGGCAGGGGTCCCTCCCAAGTGGAACCTGAGCGGAGTGGGGCGGGGTCTCCGCAGGGTTGGGTGGGCGCCTCCTCCATGCAAACAAAGGAAAACTTGGTTACCAGCTGCTCTGACGTCTCAGCCTCTTCTGCTCAGACCCAAAATAGCCCAGCCGGATGGCAGCCCCCAGAGGAGGCAGCGCCATCTTCGGCCCAGGAAAGCCCCCCACCTACTGCCAGCTGGACTTAACTCTGGGCGGCCCTGGCGCCCGGCAGGAGCCCCCTCCCCATGCTGCAGGCCTCAGCTAGTTCTCAGCTCAGCTCGCACGCGCAGCACCCCCTCTGCAGCACGTGGCTCAGGGCCTGAGGGCGGCTGCCTGTGCCACCCCAGGGGGCCGCCGAGAGTACTCGGTTGTCACCCACAGTCGCCACCTGACCCTCAGCAGGAGCAACCACACAGGGTCATTCGG
>JAJEJO010001498.1:97741-111258 GCA_020662805.1 Glaucomys volans | reverse complement strand
GAGTGGAACCCAGGCATACACAGGCTCCCTGTACAGAGGGAGAGGTGACTTCCTGGGGCCGTGAGAGTGCCCAGCTCCCGGGTACCAAGTGGCCAGGTGCCAGGGCTGCCAGCTCTCGCCGGAAGCTCTGCCTGCTTGGCCGGCTTGCCTCCCACAGCTCTGACGCCTCAGAGCAGCCATCTGCTCCCCAGGGAGGTGGGCAGGGGCGGGGCAGGGGCGGGGCGGCAGGCGGCCTCCCATTGATCACACAGCTCCCTCCTTCCCAGAATCCCAGGGCAGCGGCCAGACCAGTGGCCTTAGGAAAAAACCAGGGTACCCAGGGAGGGCAGGGCTGGTCACATGACCCCCAGGCCCCAGGAGGGTGCCCCTTTCACCACCCAAGTCTTTATAGAATCTCAGGTCCAACTGGTGGCACGGCCACTGACCCCTTCACCTCAGGACGGACAGTTGTTTCACCAACACCCAGCGGTGCGGATGCTGGGTCTGGGAGCCCCCCGAGACCCCACACTCACTCTCATCAGGGTTGGGGGAGGCCAGGATGGCGCTGTGCTTCCGCTTCACCTCCTCCACGTTCTCCGCGATCTTGTCGATGAAGCCTCGGATCTCCTCCACCTGGGGATCGAGGCCAGGAGATCAGGAGAAAATCCGGGCAGGGGTGGCATGGGCCCAGGTCTGGCTCAGGAGAGGGTCACCACCAGGAGAAGACAGGCTGGGCATCAGGGCTGGGGCTGGGCCAGAGTGGCTGCTCCCAGTCCTAGATGGGTGGGAAGGGCGTGGGGTTCTGGCATGAGCTCTGCTCCCTCTGAACTTAACACATTCACCCCCCAATGGGTCATTCGCAGGTGTCCCTGGGCACCCAGCTCAGGGGTGACAGGCAACCCGAGTCTTGCCAGGGCCCAAGAGGCAGGGCAGGCCGGCTCCCACCTGCTCAAAGAACTCATCCATGAAGCGGTCTCGGTCCACGGTGACTGTGACGTCATCATCATCGTCGCTGTCCTTGGCCTGCACGGGGTTGTGCATAAATGAGTGACCTGTGTAGGACCCCCGGACCCACCGGACCTGGACCCCAAGCTGCACGGCATCGGTATGAAGGCAGCAGTGCCAACCATCCACCCCCCTCAGGGGGGCCTCTGGGCAGGGACGGGGACGGTTCTGCCTGTGCCCTCGTCTCCCAGCCAGCGAGGTCTGGAAGATCAAAGGCACGCAGCATAAGGACAGGGGTGGCTGTCAAGCTGGTGACGGGACCGGGTCTCCACCTCCGGGAGCTCGGAGGCCCTGCCACAGGCAGGCAAGCCAAGCTCAGGGCTTGGAGCCCCACTCGGTGGCCCAAAACTGAAGTGAGCCCACAGGTTGGCCGCCCTCTGGCTGGCCCCTCTGGGTCCCCGTGCTGGCCAGGACAGGCTGCCTGCAAGCAGGGCTCTCTCTCGCCAGGTTCCATGGTCTTCATACGCCCAGAGTTCCCAAGATCCCTTCCAGGCCGGCCCTGTTGGTGACGCCCGCGTGCTCAATCTCGGGCCTGGGTGTCACTGAACCCTGCCCCACAGGTGGACGGCTCAGCCGTGCGACGGTCTCCGCAGCACCCAGACAGGCTGAGCCGTGCTGTCGGTGTGGCATCTGCAGTGTCAGCCTCCACAAGGGACCCTGACGCTCCTTCCTCAGCACACAGCAGGCCAGTGGGCAGGAGCGGCAGGTCACGTTGCCCCTTAGGCCATGGTCACAGGTGTGGCCCCACCCCACTGCCCCAAGAGCACCTGCACAAAAGCCACCCGTCATGGGCAGAGGGTGATCATGCCTGACTTCCTGGTGTGCTGGACACAGTCATTACTGTCCACCCCACGCCTTGAGTCAGCTGGGGTCAGCCCACTCTGCTGCCTGGGGCAGGAGGTACAGCCTCCCAAGCTGGGGCTTAGGGCTCAGTGCTCCTCGGGGACAGGTGGAGGTCAAGGGGCTAGGAAAGCCCAGGGGACCATCGGGCTGGCCCAGGACGCTGCCCACTGAGGGATATCCCTCTGTTTGCTTCTCTGTGAAATGGGGACACTGATGCCTGGCTGCGAAGAGGGAGGGGTGGGGAAGGTGGACAGCAGAGGTATTTGGGGGCCCCACCACCCAGCCAAGTGGGACCCACCGGAGAGAACAGGGTGGCTGAGAGCTTTCCTGGAGGCAGCTCAGGGGCCTCCTCCCATGGAGAGATCACACCTCCTCCCCCAGCTGCTAAAATAAACCCGCTCCCTCTCCCCACCAGGGTGTGTGGCTGCTGCCAGGTGGCCGCCCCTCCCCCTCGGGCCCACCCTAGACACAGAGAGACCAAGCCAGGCCCAGGAATTGTCAGAGAGCATTTTCTAGAGAAGCTGAGATGCCACTCCACCCTGGATGGCCAGGCAGGTTGGGAGGTGGTCCCAGGGGTCCCCGTTCAAGCATCCTGCACCCTCTTTTCTCCTGGTGCCCAGAGAAGAATGAGAATGGGAAGGGGTGAAGGAGAAGGTTTCAACTCCTTTCCCAGCGAGAATGTCCAGGGGTGACAGGCAGCGCCAGCCCCGCTGAGCCCCTGTCCTGCCCTCAGGAACCCCTGGGATGTGGCTGGGGCCTCTCCGGACCTCAGCCTGCCCATCCGTCAGACAGGCACCCATCTCCTCCCTGGAGGGCTGAGACTGGACCAGGGAGTTTCTCCAAGATGGTGCTGGCCGGGGAGACCCGTGGTCCTCCTCCAGGCTGTCTGAGGGCAAAGCTGGGAAGGGGTCAGGGTCCACCCTAAAGGGGCATTCAGGTGGCCTCAAAGTCAATCAGAGGGCTTAGGGCCTGACCTCACAGCTGCAGTCAAACCAGCAGACCCTTGAGGGGATGCTCCAAGGACGGGGCGTCTTACCCCTCAGGACCTCCCACTCCGAGCCTCTGCTTGGTCCCACTGCCTCACCCTGGGACCTGCGTGTACTCCCTGCCCCCCGTGATCCCGCACACTTCTGTGGCTCGGAATGGGAGGTCTCCCTCTCAATCAGGAGCTCCCTCCTCTGGTCCCCCACACACCATTCACTATGCGAACCACAGCTGCAGACTCTCAGGCCCCCCATACCTGAGAAGTCCCATTGGCCTCAACTTACAGCCTCGCTAGTGTGCCTCCCGTGATGGAGAGCTCACTAGCTTCCCGGGCAGCTCTGCACCTCGGGGCAGACTCAACTGTTAGACATTCTTTCCCTTTTCTGTGGTTTGGCACAAGGTAGAATGCCAAGGACATTTTTCAAAACCAGGTTCACTAATTTGCCCAGGCTGGCCTTGAACTTGGGATTCTCCTGCCTCAGCCTCCCAAGTAGCTGGGATTGCAGGCATGTGCCACTGTGTCCTGCCTCCTTCCTCTTTCTAAATGGTCTATTTTTATTAATGTGACCAGAGACACGTAAGTTTAGTGCTTCCTGACAAGGAAAACCCTAAGCCCTTTGCCACCAGTGTGTGTGTTGGATTTGGGGCTCAAGCAAAGGACTTTTTTCTTGTTTTGTGTCTTCATTTATGTTCTGACCCTTGTGGTTTGTGAGACGCTGGTGGCTCTTGGCAGTTGATGCTCTTTGCAACCTCAGCTGCGTCCAGCCAGAGCCCCGTGGCACCTTCCTAGAGACATCCTCCAGTTCGACTCTGACCTCCAATCCATTTTCACTGGGCAGTGAATTAAACGACAAGGACTTGGGGTGTCGGACATCAGAGCCCCCGGCCTCTCTCGGCTCCCAACCCCGGTATATTCTTGACCAAGACAGAACGGGGTGACGTGGTGAGCCTGGCGTGCTGGCTTCCTGGTGTCTGGGCCAGAGTGGGCACTGTGCATGCTCATGAAGTGCGCATCCAGGCACCTTGGGTGATCAGGGTCCAGCTCCCTTGGGAATCTGCAACCCTCTGAGTGAGCAGAAGCCCTGGAAAGGGCTGGATTGGAGCGGAGGACGTAGGAAGCCGTGGCGTGGAGGTGACAGCTGGAGCTATGGGCAGCTGCAGGCTCAAAGGCCCAAAGGAGCTGGACAGATGTACCCAAGTACCACGTGGGCATCCTGCCAGCCACCTGGCCCATGCTAGGCTCTACCTTTCTCTGGAGCCCCCTCCTGAAACCCCCAGCTTGGAACCCCCTCTGCCCCAGGCCCCAGAGCCAGAAATCTGGGTTTCCTTGTTCTTCCCCCTCATTCCACCAACATCCCAGTTGTCTAGGGGGGGTTCCCCCACCTTTTCTGTGGTTCTCAACCCTGGTCCAGCACCAGAACCCCCTGGGGGGGATTTTAAAAAATCTGCTTCCCAGGTTCCACCCAGAGAGGCTGAAAGGGGATTTGTGGGGGTGGGCACCCTGTACCCCCAGGGGAAGGCTGGTCTGCTCCCCGCTTCTGGCTGACGGTCCCCTTCAGCCTCATCAGCCCAGCTTGTGCAATCCGGGAAGCTGGATGGCTGGGATCGAGTGCAGCCCCCACCAAAGAGGCCTCAGAACACCCCCAGGGAGCCACGGGGGGCTGGCAGAAAGCCCCAAGCTTCCCCGGATGGCCATGGGCAGCCTCGGTGGTCTTCCTGGCAGAGGCTCGCGGATTCCAGGACAGCCTCCTGACAGAGGTCTGATTTCCGGCCGGGCGGCAGCCTCCAGCCGTCCCAGGCATGGCGACAGGCCAACCAGCAGGTCGATTCGTCACTGTTCAGCCCAGCCGCTGTTGTCTGCCTGCAGGGCTATTTTTTTCCCTTCCTCTTTTTAATGACTAATCAAAGTCAATATCACTGGTGCAGAGAGGCCCAGAGCGAAATCAGGGGTGTGTGAGAGGCCACTCTGGGTCTCCAGGAAAGCGGGCTCCCTCCATGGGCCAGCCTCTCCCCTCCTGCTGCTGGGTCTGCAGTCTGGGTACTCCCTGCGCCTCCCACACCAGGTCCCCAGGCAGCAGAGGCCCCTTCACAGGGCCTCAGAGAGCTCAGGGAGGCAGCTTCCGGCCCTGGAAAGGGGCTGGGCTCTGCTGTGTGACCTTGGATAAACCCCTGGCCCTTTCTGAACCTCAGTTTTGTGATGCTTAAGACAGAGGCTAGACTGTGTGGCCCTGCAAGACCTGTTCCATCTGCACCTTGGGGTGGGGATGTGCCCAAGGTCACTGTCCACTGAGGACGTTGGAGGAGCTGATGGGAGGGGAGGAGGGAGACTCTACCTGCTCCTGTTCTGCCTCCTCTGTGAGGCAAGGAATACTGGCTCCATTTTACAGATGGGGAAACGGCTGAGGCTGAGGCTGAGGCAGAGGCTGAGCTGAGGCTGAAGGGCAAGGGGCACGCTGGGGGCTGGGTCTCCTGGCTGCTCCAGTGAGCCGGGCCTGCTGCAGACCTTAGGGTGGCCCAATTCACTCTCTGGGGTCACCCTCGGCCTCCTACGGCTGCTCCCACATGACCCGCATGGCCTAGTGCATGCAGGAAGGTGGGTGGCCAGTCCCAGGGAGTCTCCAGGAGGAGAGTCCGGAAGGCCTCTGAGTTGGGAGGAGGAGACAGCTACATGCCAGTCTGCGGCTGCCTGGGGACACCCTACCCCCAAAGTCTCCCCAGTCTGTCACCTCTCCCTCCCCTCTGAGGTCAGCTGCTCCCCCAGGGCTAACCTTCTGCTCTCTGAGGACCTGTTGCAGTGCTGAGGCCCCCACGCTGGTCTCCAAGGTCCCCTTCACTATCTGTCTGTGGAACAGGGAGGATCTTCCCAGGAGAGGTGGGGGCTGGAGAAGGCTGGAGGCCTGGCCTGCGAGCGCTGAGGAGGCGCCAGCTCCTTCTCCAAGTGTGACTTTTATAAATAAGCTCCCTTGCCTTCCTTCCAAATGTGGTGGCGTTGGGTGGGGGAGAGGAGGGAGGAGGAGGAGGGAGGCAGGGAGGCTGGGGCAGTGACAGCTGCTGTCCTGAGCGCTGCCTCTGTCTAGCCCAGCCACCACTGGCCTCTTTATTCCTAGAGGTCCTGGGGTTCAAAGACTCCCCCAAAGGTGCAGTCGAAGTCGGGGGCCCTGAAAAGCGGGTTCTAGGTTTTCCTATTTCCGCTTCCTGGGTGGAAGCCCCAGGCCAGAAGGGAAAGGGACTTCTAGGAAGGACTGACTCTTCCACCCCAGCCAGAGAGGGCTCCCACCAGCTGCCCCTGGAGGCTGCTAGAAACCCTCCGCAGCAGGGCCAGCAACAATGAGGTCAGCCTCCGAGGGCTCCAGCGCCTGGGGTGGGGCTGGGTGCCTGGAGAGAGCCTCAGACAATTCACAGCCAAGTCCAGTCCCACTGTCTGAGGGTCCGCCCAGGCTAATCTGGAAGCAGGGCCAAGATGTGGGTTCGAGTTCAAGCAAGCTCTCCTGGGGGCTCCCCAGTCCCAGTCAGGAAGCAGGCAGCACCCCTTTCTACCCCCCTCTCCATCTCCCCGGTTCCCGTGCCTTGGTTTCCCCTTCAGCCGAGGGGTGAAGGCTGATGAGCCAGGCCGCCGGCAGGTGTATGGGGTCTGTTCCCCCCCGACCATTGGGTTTCCACGCAGTCCCTCGTGGGACCCACCAGGCACCGTTTCAGGACAAACCCAGCACGCAGCATTCAGCCCCGGCCGCCGCTGCAGACTCCACACTGCACAGGAAACTTGAGGGCAACCAAGGGCTGCGGGGGAGGTGTTTAGAGACCACAGATGACATGAGGGAGCATCTTCTTCCTCTGAAACCCCCTGGGGTTCACAGAGGGGCTGGGCACCCAGCCAGGAACAAGGCAGGTGGGGTGGCACGCAGGAGCCGGGGAGATGGAGGTGGAGGAACACCGTGGCTCTGTCTGCCCAGGAGACACCACTGGTACAATGTGGGGCAACCCAGTCACAAAGCCAGCTAGCCTCTGGCAGGGCATGAGCAAGGAGTCCACAGCTCAAGGACACTTCAAACTTTGCAAATGAGGGGACCTAGGGCTCTGGCTTTAAATGGAGGCAGAGGGAGGATTCTGGGGAGCCACTGAACTGGGTGGCTCCCACAGATCAATGGGCGGGGTCAGTCCGGGGATCAGAAGAGACACCCTGTCACTGAGCCTGGTCCGCCCCTCCCCAGGCAGGCTTCATTTCCTCCACTGCCCCCCAGCGCCCTCCTTGCCATCCCTAAGTGAGAGGCCGGGGGAAGGGGAGACCCCTGGCGAGGAGCAGGTGGCAGGGGATGCCTGTCCGGGTTGGGAGTCGGTGGGCTCCCAGAACCTCTGTGCACCCTCCTACTCCCCCGAACCCCGCCCCTGGAACCACACCCCAGGGGCCTCTGAAACCCAGGTGGAAAAGCAGACCAAGGTGGCAGGCAGACCAGAGAACCTGGGAAGGGACTGGAAACGCCAGGCTGAGCTCCGGGGAAGCCCGAAGGTGGACGGGTACAGGTGTGACCCCTCCCAAACCCGGGGCGGCCAGAGGATCCGACCGCGACCGGGCGGACCGGGAGCCACAGGTGCTGGGCGGGAGCCACAGGTGCCGGGTGCGCGGCGCCCGGGAGACGGCTCCCGCCCAGGAGGCCGCCCCCACCCGTGGGCCCGGGCCGGTTCCCGCCGCGGTCCCGTCGGGTCTTCACGCGGGGACCGGAGGCGCGGCACGAGGGGCGGCGGAGCTGCAGAGGCGAGACCTACTCCGCAGGCGGGGGAGAGGTCAAGCTGGCGTCCCGCCGCCGAACCCCTCGTTAACCTTCCAGCCCCCCAAAACCAGGGCCGCCGGAAAGTTTGTCCAGGACCCCAGGCTCCAGCCTCCCGTCCGCCGGCCAACGTGGCCGAGCTCGCGCGAGCCCGTGACCCCGAGTGGGTTCGAGGGGCGGGACCCGGAGGGGGTCCGGGTCCCGGCTCGCAGGCTGCCCCGCCGCGGCTGCGGGCGCCGGGCTGCGCCCCAGGGCCGCGCGAGCCGGGCGCGAGTGTGCGGCGCGCCAGCGCCGGCGGAGGGCGACCGCGCGCGGGGCCGGACTCACCGTGCGGAGCTCCTGGGTTCGGTCCTTCATGCTCCCGGGAGTGGCAGCGGCGCCGGCTGCAGCCGTGTGAGCCCCGCATGCGCGGCGGCCGCCCCGCGGCTGCGCAGCGCCAGCCCGGCCCCGCCCCGGCCCCCGGGACCCCGGCCCAGCCCCAGCCCGCCCCGCCCTGCGCAGTCCGCGCCCGATGGCCCCGCCCAGACCCCGCCCCCAGCCCTGGGTTGGGCGGCAGCGCTGGGGTCCTACCCTCTCCAGGCGGGATCGCTTCAGTGGTTGGTGTCCCAGAGCCCCTGTTCCTCCCCTGCCCCAGCCCCCTTTCGAGTCGGCTACGCGGTCTGGACCCTGGACCCTCACTCCCCGAGCTCTGCGCATCCCCCCGACTGCCTGGAGATTGGAACTCCCTCCTTGACTTTATTGACTAGGAACCCCCTTCCTTCCCCTAGCCAAGACCGCCCCCCAGAGAGTTCCAGCCTCAGAGCCCCTCCTCGTCCCACTTCTCCATCATCTCGGTCCCCTTTGTCCCCAGCTTCTCAGTGTACTTGTCCCATGCTGGGTGACCACAGTTCTCCCTTCAGTTTCCACACCTAGCAAAATACAGGATCTTTGGGAAAAGAAGATTCAAGTTTCAGGTTCCTGCTTCCCCTTCTCCCACTTTGGCAACCCTGAGCTGCAGCCCCAGGCCTGAGGTCCTATTTCCTATCTAGAAGCTGGAGGAGCTCCGCCTGGGGCCCGGTCCTACTGGACCAATGGGAAGATCTTAGCAGTACCTGTGGAGGGCTGGGCGTGGGGGGCTAGTCAGTCACAGATGTAACTTTTAGGTCCCACACACAGATGCACAGAGTGCCAGTATCCCCTCCACCCTTCAGCTGTCCCTTCCATGAGTGGCTCAGACCCTCTTAACCTCAAGTCAAGCCTTACTTTGCCTTACCCAGGGCTGCCAAGGCATGACTCTGGAGCCAGCCCAGCTACTGCTGCCCAGTGTTTCTGGGCCTGGCATCTCTCCCAGACTTCCGGCACAGGTTAGCTGGCTGAGAGACAGGCTAGAGACACGCTCCAGCCTTCCCTTCTTCCCTGGAAAATCTGGCTCAAAGATGTAACCTGGCATTGGAGGCAGCCTCGCTGCTTCCAGTTGTTCAGGTTTCAACCTTGAATGCCCTGGGGGTTGGTGGCACCACATTTGACTGATGAGAAGCGAGACCCACCTGCTGGAGGAACTTGCCAGGGTCATGAGGGATAAGCGGCAGGGTAGGCTGTCTGGCTTCTGGTCCCCTGACCTTTCATCAGTGGGTCTCTGGGCTGGGGATGTGCTCAGTTGGTAGAGTGCCTGCCTTGCAAGCACAAGGCCCTGGGTTCAATCCCCAGCACCGCAAAAAAAAAAAAAAAAAAAAAAGTAAATAATCATCAGTGGGTCTCTAGCAACCAGTCTGCTGTCTGGGGAGAGGGAAGGAAGTAGAGACGCAGCTCCTGCCCTCAGAGAGCCCCAGGGTCACCCAGCATCAGTCACTGAGACACATGAAATGGTAGCATAAAAGACAAATTAAGAAATGAATGTGTGCCCTTCACCCAAGCGCTGGGACCACTGCTCTGCACTGAAGTGGGATATAGATCTGGTTCTAGTATGAGAGGGAGCCAGAGTGCCTTCCCGGAGGGTGACTGGAGGCAGGGACCTTGACCTAAACAACTGACATCCGAGTGGGGTGTTGAAGGAGGGAGGTCACAGCATTCTGGACAAAAGAGACAGGAAGCTGGGCATGGTGGCGCACGCCTGTAATCCCAGACATTTGGGAGGCTGAGGCAGGAGGATTGCAAATTCATGGCCAGCCTCAGCAATTTAGTAAGACCTGAAGCAATTTAGTGAGACCCTGTCTCAAAAAAAAATTAAAAAGGCTGGGGATGTGGGTCAGTGCTAAGTGCCCCTGGGTTCAATCCCTGCTACCAAAAAAAAAAAAAAAAAGAAAAAAAAGGAAAGAAAGAAAGAACAGGAGCAGGGTGAGTAGGACATGCTCTCAACCTGAGCCCTCTACTTGGGCCTTTCAGGGTCTGCTGTGGTACTCAAGTGAGCCTAAGTGGGCATAGGTGGCAGATGAGGCCAGGGAGGGAGGCCTTGAATGCCAAACTTTATTGTGTAGAGAAGGGGGAGCCTTGTGGGTTAGATTTTCAATCCTTTGTTTGAAAGGTATTTATTGAGCATCTACTTTAGATTCTGGGGCTATGGAGAAAATAAGTCATACAAGAGTCCTTGCCCTCCTGGAGACCTTGGTCTATGACATCATTGTGATGATAATATGCTATGGAGAAGATAAAGCAGGAAAAAAGGAATAGGGACTGCTGGGGCTGGGGAGGGGACTTCCAAGTTTACATTAGATGGTTGGGTAGGATCTTGCTGAGAAGGTGGCCTGTGAGCAAATGTCAGAAGGAGGTGAGGATTGAGCTGGGTCAGTGTCTCCGGGGAGGAGCATTTTGGGAAGAGAGTACAGTATTTTCTCCTGTGAGGACTGTGAGCAGGAAGCTTGCCTAGCACACCTGGGAAAGAACAAGGAGGCCAGGAGGCCTGGACCTCACTGGACCAGGTTGGGGAGGACAAGCCCATGGGGTGGAGCCCAAGCAGTGGAGGGAGGGGCTGGCCACCGGAGCCTTGTCCTTGGAGTTCACACCAAGGGCGTGGGAACCACAGGTGGTTGTGAGGGAGGAGGGATGAAATCCTTCCTTGACTTGGACAGCCTGGCTCTGGGTTGAAAACAGACAGACGGGGGCTGAGGGCAGGAGCGGGTGCCCCCCGCTGCTGAGATGGCAGCGGCTGGGCACAGGTGATGGTGGCAGTGGCGGTGAGAAACAGTCACATCCCGGTACATGTGAGACGGGGAGCCAGCAGGAGTAGCTAACAGAATGAAGGGGAACGTGGTGACTCCAGACTGGGACATCGGGTGTCCCTTCTGCGCCCCATGGAGTCTGCCTCCACACCCAGGCAGGGGGTTTCCTGGATGGCCAGTGCGGGTAAATGTGAAGCAGGGGCTGGAGGCAGGAGTCAGGAGCAGTCTTGCTTGGGTGAAGGTGGAAGTCAGGGGCCGCCATCCAGGGTGTGTGTGTGTGTGTGTGTGAACAGGGCTGAGGATCCACCCGAACTGCTGCCCAGCAGATCAGGGATGGATGGAGACAGAGGAGCAGAGCATGGCGGGGGCCGAGTTAGACCCTGCTGCAGGGGTATTTCAAGGGCAGAGGTGTGGACATTCGAATTGGACGTGGCCAGGTGGGCTGGGGAAAGGCATTCCAGGGCGTAAGCAAGGCAGGATGTGTGGGAGGGTGGGGCTCCTCCCCCTGGGAACCCCGTCAAGGGGCAGCTGGAAGTCCCAGCGCTGGCATCTGCTTGCCACCCCCGTGTGGCACTGGGAGGGCCCCAGGCGCTCTGCTACTGAGCTGCACCCTCACCCTTTTTTGCCCAGGCTCCTCCTCCTCCTCTTGCCTCAGACCCCAAGGCACTGGGATTCCAGGGGTGCACCCCACGCCCGCTGTCCACTCTCACGTGTTCAGGGCAGTGAGGTCTCCTTGTGACCTGGGCAACAGGAGGTTCTGGCCTGTCAACATGACTTGCCGTGTCATCTGTGGCCTGGCCCTGCAGCCCGTGGCATGCCCTCCTCCTGGGTTTTTCACAACGTCAGTGTCCCAAGCCTGTGCCCTTCCTCTCCATGCACCTGGCTGTGCCCGCTAGTCCCTCCCTCCTAGACACCACCTCCCCCAATCATTCCTCCGTGAGCGCCCAAAGATGCATTTAGGGCTCCTTCTGCATGTCCCATGAAGACCTCATGCTAGCACTGACTGTCACGTGTGGCCACAGTGTCTGTGCCCTCATTAGGCTCAGGATACCTGAAGGGCAGGAACTGGTCGGGTCTCACTGATTCCCAGTGTGTTTGCAGATGGATTGTTAAAAATTTGCACATTCGGATGAGCAGTGTTTCTATAAAGGAGCCCTGGGGAAAGGCTGGGGTTTGGGAGCTCTCCAAGGCCCTGGACACACTCAGCTTTCCGTCTGGTCTGCCTGGGCCGGGGTGAGCCCAGGGCCACTGGAATCCTGATGTTGGGGGCTGCTGCCCCCTGCTGGACAAGGCCGGCGTTGCCTCGCCTCTACCGCTACTGCCTTGCACCGGTGAGCTGGGGCGGTCTTGCAGAAGCCTCCAGAGGGAGAAAAGGCTGTTTTCTGGAGCTGGAGGTCTGGAGCAGGAAACCTGTAAAAGATTCAGGAACAGACATTCTTGGGCATGGTCATAGGGTTGGAGAACAGGAAAGGCAGCCGACCCTCTGTGGCTGGTGTGTTTCAAAGCACAGGCATGCGTGCGTGCATGCATGTGCGTGCGTGCATGCATGTGCGTGCGTGCATGCATGTGCGTGCGTGCACATGCATGTGCGTGTGCGTGCGTGTTGTTGCTGTTATGTTAAGGTTCTCCTGTTGCTGCTTTCTTGGGTCCTGCAGGTCTATTCCCCTTTCTTGGTCCTGACTCATTTACGGTACAAAGTACTGATCACAGTGTGGGGTCTTATTTAACCATTACGGTGACCCTCTCAGGGAGGCCCCCAGCTAGATCCATTTTACAGATGAGACAATAAGGTTCAGGGAGGTATCCATAGATGGGATGGTTCGGGCTGGGTTTATAAACCACCCAGCCCAGCCAATCCCTGCTGTTTGGAGCAGGAAGTCCAGTCCCCTGTCCGAGGGGCCCAGTCCACCATTAGTCCAGAACCATCTTCTGCCTCAACCCGGGGGCTCTGCCATTATGGGGAGCAGGACTCGGGGGGATGTGGGCAGTTGTGTATAAAGCTGGAGACAGCTCTCTGGGCTGAAACTCACTATATGCCCGAATATAAATCTCTCTTCCTTTTCCTAATGATGAGATTAAAAGAGAATTGGCCTCATATTTTAATTTAAACGTTTAGAGATGGGGATGAATAATTGACTGCCTACTTAGGATGAGTGGTTAAAATATTGAAAATTTAAATATTTAATGTCATCTATTCCAAGGGAGAATTTTACGTAGAAACAAAGCTTTTCCACTCTCCTGGCTTGTGAACGTTTTTCCAAAGCCTTCCCTTGCATTTCTGCCTCCCCTTGACATTGATGGAATCACATGTCACCTGAGCGCCTCCTGTGGGGTCCCTGACAGTTGTATCAACCCATCTTTGTCACTTTTGCTTGGAAACACAGTGCTTTTTTGAACCCATGAACGATGCTGTCACTCACTGAGAGTAATATTCCAAGTCCTGAGCATGATCAAGGTGGTTGTCTTACATTTAGGTATGTGAATATTTGGGATGTCCTTAGGGTAACTGCAGAATTATGTAGATGGTTCTTTCCTGTTCTTCATCCCTTGAACTTTTTCTCCCTAGCAGTCCTTATCATCGACGGACTTATTCAGTTCTTTCCTTTTTTTTTTTTTTTTTTCTCTCTTGGTATCAGGGATTGAACCCAGGGGTGCTTAACCACTGAGCCCCCTCCCCAGCCCCTTTTTTTAAAAAATATTTTTTTCCACAGATGGTGTGACTCTACTTTGTGTACAACCAGTGAAACAATAGCTGTACTCCATTTGTGTTCAATGAATCAATAAGTAAATAAAAGAAAAAAAAATATTT
>JAJEJO010001498.1:86375-97641 GCA_020662805.1 Glaucomys volans | reverse complement strand
TGGAACCCAGAGCCTCACACATGCAGGCAAGCACTCTACCACTGAGTTGCAACTCCAGCCCCCTTTTCATTTTTTATTTTGAGATGGGGTCTTGCTAAGTTGCTTCAGGCTGGTCTCAAACTTGCAATCCTCTGCCTCAGCCTCCTGAGCTGCTGGGATTACAGGCGTGTGCCACCGTGCCTGACTGAATATTTTTGACCTGTGGCTGATTGAATCCAAGGATGAAGATCCCACAGATACAGAGGGACAGCTATTACCCACTAAAAAGAACCAAGTATCCTTGAAGAAATGACTAATTCCAGGGCAGGGTCAAGGGAAGAAAGATGAGGCTGGAATAGAGTATTAACTCGGAAAGAAAGCATGTGTTCAAAGAACCCTGGGACAGGTCAAAGCAAGTCAGCAGAGGCACCCACTGACCAAGTCTGGGCAATCTGAGCTCTAAGATGAGAGGATGGACTAAAGTCTACTGAGTCTTGGGCTGGGGATGTGGTTCGGCGGTAGAGCCGGGCCTAGTATTCTTGAAGCCCTGGGCTCCGTCCCTAGCGCCGCACACCCACGGTCCATTCAATAAAATAGGAAACCATGAATCCACCTGGTATCAGTAAGGAAGTGAATGAATCGAAGAGAAAGTCACAACAGAGCACTGATCAATAAATGTAGAAGAAATGACAGAATTAGAAAGCCACCATTTGGGACCCATTGTGGAAATAGTTAATTTGAACAAGAAACATCAATGGATGCTGATGACAGATGAAAGAAAATGGAGGAAATGATGTTTCAAACTCTGAGCATCTCCCCACCCTGATACTTAGGCTTTTTTGGGGGGGGGGGTGGCTACCAAGGATTGAATCCAGGGGCACTCAACCCCTGAGCCACATCCCCAGCCCTTTTTATTTTCTATTTTGAGACAGGGTCTGGCTAAGTTGCTGAGGCTGCTTTGAACCTTCGATCCTCCTGCCTCAGCCTCCTGAGCCGCAGGGATTATAGGCGTACACCACCACACCAGCCTTTTTGTTTTTTATTTCTTGGGTACAGGGGAATTGAACCCAGGGATGCTTAACCACTGAGCCACATCCCCAGCCCCCACCCTTTTAAAAAAATATTTTTTAGTTGTAGATGGACCCAATATCTTAATTTATTTGTATGTGGTGCTGAGGATGGAACCCAGTGCCTCACATATGCTAGGCAAGCGCTCTACTGTGAGCTGCAACCCCAGCCCCCCAGCCCTTTCTTATATTTTATTTAAAGATTGGGTCTTGCTGAGTTGCTGAGGCTGGCTTTGAACTTGCGATCCTCCTGCTTCAACCTGAGCCCCTAGGAGTACAGGCGTGTGACACCTTTTCATGTTTCTTGATCAACTGGTCCACACCGCCACCACCAGTCTTGCTGGATACAGGATCCCAGCATCTTTTCTGCCTCCGCCGCACAACAGCGGCCGAATGAAGAACGGTCTACAAAATAACCTCCATGTAAACTTCAAAAATGTCAAGGGCACGAAACTCAAAGGCTGCAAATTGTTCTAGACTGAGGGAGACCAGCGAGCTGTGACCATGGGGTATGTTTGACACCATCATAGAATTTTTAACTGCAAAAGGATCTTTTTTTTTGGACATCAGAGAGCAATTTGACATTGTTTCAAAACAAAACAAGTTTAAATGTTTAAACATCTGGCAAGTGTTAGCCCTTCTCCTGGCTGAGCGCGGACACCTGCAGGATTCACCTTGGCTAGGTTCCTGAGGGGCACACGGGGCCTCCTTTGTGCTCCTACCATCTGGGGACCCCTGCTACCTCCATCATGACTGTGCTTCACCCCTACTAGCCCTGGAGCACCCCGAGAGCAGAGCCATCTGGGTCATGGCAGAGCTGTTAGGGTATAGCTCAAGCCCACCTCTTGACCTGGGGTCATAAAAATTGTTGAAACTGGCCTAGAGGCAGACCTGGGTGGGCGGGACTGAGATCGGGAGTCCTGGCTGCCAGGGGCTTCCCGGAGGGTCCTGGAGGAAGATTTCCTGCTCCGGCTGAGTTGGAGACCTAATCTCCAAGACACAGAGTTACTGCTAAAGGCCTCTCAATGGGGATGAGCCTCTATGAGTTTTATGTCACTCCTGTACCTCTCAATGTACCCCTGGAGAGAGACTGTCAAGAGGGGTCTGCCCCCCAGGGTGTAGCGACTGCAGCCATGCTCTCGGATCAGAGGAATGAGCAAGACGGGAGGGAGGAGGGATAGCCAGGCTGTCTAGAGGGCTGGGTGCCCCTCTGTAATGCCATCGACTCAGGAGGCTGAGGCAGGAGGATCGCAAATTCCAAGCCAGCCTCAGCAACTCAGCGAGGGACTACTAGTCTGGAGAAGTCTGCCACGAATAAACCTTTTTTCTTGTTTCCTGTGAGGTGAGATTGGAGCTGTGTGTGAATGATGCCATTCCCAGGTGTCAAGATGATAGGGCCCGTCATTCTGGGGGGGCTGCAGCATCTTCCTGACCCTGTCATCACAAGCAGCAGCGGGGGGAGGCCTGTGACTGGGCAGATGCAGGAGGGGAGGGCGGGCTCCTCGCTCCTTGCCCTGGGCCCGCCCGCAGCAGGGGCCGGGCCTGCCAGGAAGTGCCTCGCCTGGAAGGGCGGGCGGGTGGAGAGCAAAGGGCCATGTCCTTTCCTTGCCCCACCCTGCCGAGGAGAGTCCTGTCACTAGGCCGCCCTCTCTGTCCACGGCTCTCAAGGGGTAAGTGTCCCGAGCCCATTTACCTTGTCCTTTCCTGAGGAGGGGGTGAGAACTTCTCCCTCCCTGGGGGCCCAAGTTCCCTGCCCACTCTGCTGGCCCTTAGGCCCCGCAGTGGTGTCAACTGCCACCTCTGGTGGTCCAAGTAACCGTGCTCCACTCTCCAGCAGTCACAGGCCAGGGTACAACACACCTCAGCTTCCTGCCCTCCTGACGCCAGCATCAGAGTCAAGCCCAGGGCAGAAGGACCCAGGGTGGGACAAGCCCCAGATCACTGTCCCCTCCTCTGTCGTCCTTCAACAGAGCCCAGAATCCCAAGCGGCTGGAGCACTGGGGGACGTCCAGACCGAGCCCTCCCTGGAACGAGTCCTGCAGGAACGGGATGAAGCCATTGCCAAGTGAGGGCCAGGGTGCCGGGGAGAGGCCACCACAGGCCCCTGCTGGGGGGGCGGGGGAGCCAGGCTCTCCTGGAGGAGAGCCACTAGAACACTCCGTGGTGTGGCTAAGGCTGGGGCTGTGGTCACACTTGTCCAACCCCAGGACCCAGAGCCTCAGGCTGCGGTCCTTGCCACCCCCAGGAAGCAGGCAGTGGAGGCCGAGCTGGACACATGCAAGGCCAGGCTGCGAGCAGTGGAGGCCCAGCTGCTGGAGGTCCTGGAGGAGAAACTGAGGCTGAGGCAGGAGGTGGAGGCCTGGGAGGTAGGGTGGGGATGCCAACCTGGCCTGGGCGGTGTGGGGAGCGGGGCCAGTGCCAGCCCTGAACCTGCTCTCCTGGCCCAGGAGGACATGCAGCAGCTGGTGAGGCAGCGGGTCCAGAGTCAGCTGCAGAGAGAATCCAGGGGTGCTCTGGGCGCCCGTGGGGACCCTGGTGCTGCCAGGAGCCCCTGGACCCGACTGGGGCGTTGGTGGTGAGAACGTGTCCCAGCATGGTGGAGAACTGTCTTTATTCATTAAAACCAGCGGTCTGGCCACCTCCACCCCTCGTGCCCTCTCAGTGCCCGCCTGAGTCCTGTGTGGGAATGTGGAACAGCCGGCAAGGACGCGAAGCCTGGGCCTGCTGCCCCTCCTGCAGGCAGCCGCTCTCAGACCATGAAGCCCTGGACGGCAGCCAGGAAGTCCTGTGGGCAGTCGGCGTGGACCCAGTGGCCAGCGTTAGGCACAGTCTGTATCCGAGCGCCAGGAAAGAGTCGCCCAATCTCAGGGTGGTGACTGGGACTGTCCATCACAGAGGCAGCCATTGGGAAGGGGTGAATGGGGACAGAAAGGGACAGGCAGGGGCAGAGTGGGGAGAGGGGAGAACCGCATGAGCCCACATGCTCTCAGGCACCCTCTGCCCACACCCAAGCCCTCCCCGGGCTGGGGCTGGGGAGTAAGGTGCGGCCCTCCAGTGACCGGGCTGGCTTACCACACGTATCGGGAGTTTCCACCAAGGAGGAAGAGGGCTGGCCCAGAATAGGATTCCTGTTGTGGTGGGAAGTCCATGATCGTGTCCAAGTGCTCAGCCAGGGCACCCAAGTTCACCCTCCACCGGAAGCGCCCGTCCACCTCCACCAGGTTGGTGAGCAGGAACTGCCGCACAGCCGTGTCCTGTGGGGTCTGAAGTTGAGTGGGGGCAGGGGCTCCCTGTGAGGCCACCACTCTGCCCTTGGCAGGCCCCTGTCCACACCACCATCAGGGAGCTCGGGTGCATCACCTGGACAGTGTGGCTGAGCTGCTCGTCGGCCAGTTTTCGGGCTTGGGAGCGGGGCATCTTATCTGGGATGTCTATGGACTTCATGGCTGCCACATAGGTTGCAAAACTTGAGGTGGCTGTGGTCTTCACTGGGCTGATGTCCACAACAATCAGCCGTTCCACCAGATCTGGCTGTGGGGAGAGGACTGGACTGGAACCAGCCTCCGGGCAGGCTAAGTTCCTGGAGCCCAAACATGGCCCTCTAAGGCTTATGAGTCCCAGGCTCCCTGCTGGGCACCTGGGGTCTAAGCTGGATGGGAGGAGGCCAGAGAGGGGCAGCTCACCCTCTGGAGCGCCAGCAGCATGGCCGTCTTCCCTCCCATACTGTGGCCAATGAGAGCGCAAGGCCCCAGGCCCAGCTCGGGCAGGAGGCTCTGCAGGTCCTGGCACATGGCCTCGTAGCTGGCATCTGGGCTGTGGGGGCTGTCACCATGGTTCCGAGCATCTACTGTCAGCACCTGGGGGGTGGGGACATGGGGCAGCACTGGTATCTAAAGTCCTAGGAGGGACTGCAAATCAAGGTGGGTGAGTCTGGGGACAGATCTTGATGAGAGGGAAGGGCTCAGATTGTAAGAGGGCCCAGTGCCCAGACCCAGGAGGCCCAGATGAAGAATTGGGGTCACTCATCTAGAAAAGAGAAGGCCCCAGGGGTGTGATCGCATCTCTCAAGGTCTGGGCTGGGTAGGTGGCAAACCCAGAGACAGCCCAGAAGGAGACTCCGAGAATTTCCAAAGAGGAATGTTAAGAGGTGGTGAGTTCCCTGTCGCCCCTGATGAACAAGCAGGGACCTTCATGGGGAGGGTACTGGTGGAGGTTCGCTCACTGTGGTGCAGGGGGGTGGAGATCTAAAACACGAAGGACTGGATAGGCGGCAGCATGAGGGGATAAATGTGAGGAGCCCATCCAGGGCCTGGATTCGACCGAGCAGCCTCCATCCTTGGAAGGGCTTCTTGCATTTCTGCTTCAGGGTTACTGTGTCCAGAAACCTGCACCCCTCAACCACCCGCCCAGAAGAGAGGGCGAGAAACTGGCCCCGCCCCCGCCCAAGCCCCGCCCCCGGCCCCACCCCAGGCCCCGCCCCGCCCGGAAGCTCACCCTTCGGCTGGTCCGCTGCGCCAAGGCCTTGGCGATGGAGTTGAAGTTGGTTTTGCTGCCGAACAGCCCATGCAGAAAGACTATGGCCGGGAGGGTAGTGTCCCCGTCCAGAAGCCTGTAGGACAGCGGTAGCGGCCTGGGGAGGAGGGGCACGATGGGGGAGGGCCGAGCTGGGGAGGCGGGAAGGGCTGCGGAAGGAGAACGGGGAGGGGGTGGGCCCAAGGGGCGGAGGAGGGGCCGCCGGGGCTGGGCGGGAGGAGGAGGAGCAGAGGGCGCCACCCTCCCGGTGCCCTTGACTGACCTCGGCTTGACCTCTCCTTGGCCGCTGCTGCTGCTGAGTGCGACGGGCACCCTCGAGAAGCCGGGCGTGGAGGGAGCGAGCGCCCCATGGAGAAGCCTGCAGGCTCGGGCCCAGCAGAGCATGCCGGCCGCTACCCGGCGCGCACCTCGCGGAGGCCGGCCCGCCCACGCCCCGCCCCGGCCTTGGCCCGGAGCCCTGCCCATTTCTGTTTAGAGCTCCGCCCCTCTCCCCGCCCTCACCGAGTCCCCGCCCCGGGTCGTGTCCCCTTACGTAATCCCAGAGACCCGTCCGCCCCTGGCCCCGCCCCTTGCGCCTTTACGTCACTTCGGCCTGCTCCGCACGGCCGTGCTTCTGGTCACGCCCTGGGCGGAGCCATCTGAGGCTCTGGCCCCGCCCCGCCCCGCCGTGCGCAGCTCTTTGCAGGTGGTACAGCGATGTGGGAGTCGCGTCCACGCCGCTGCAGACGCCCGCAGTTCAGAGCGCGGGCTTGCGCGGCTTCGGGGCGGGTCCTTGGTAAGCCAAGGAGGTTCTTCCTTGGCCGGCTCCCAGCCCCCACCTGGCCTGGTCATCCGTCCTCACGCACCGCCCTGGGTGGTGGCCATTCTTTCTGTGCCGCCGGCGCGGGCGAGAGGCGCCAGGAATGGCTCCTGTCTTCCGGGCGCCAGCTTGGTGGCGCCATGCTCCACAACTGGGGCTCGACGGTACTCGAGCACCTTAGCCATCGTGAAGTCCCCTCCAGAAAGAGCTAGGAGGAGCTTTAGAGATCACCTGCGACCTCTGTCCTCTTTATAGATGAGGAAACTGAAGCGCAGAGAGGGTAAATGACTTGTGCAAAAGGCAGAGCGAGGATTTCGATCTGGTCTCGTCCCTGATGCGAGTCAGGGTATGAGACCAGGGTCAAACCCCAGGCAGGGGTCTGCACTGTTGGCGGGCACTCGATGGACCAGATCAGCACCCTGCCGTTTACCGGCAGAGTTACAGGCAGCCCTCCTCTTTCCATCCCCAGAACTTAGCCCATCATTCATGGAAACCCTTCCTTTTGGAGCCCCTGCCAGCTGCCCTGGCCTCTCCCAGCCTGGAGTAGGTTGTTTCAGGTCTCTGCTGGCTTCCGAAGCTGCAGTCCATCCTTCAGCAGTTTCCCGAGTGGCTGCTCTTTTTTATTTCCCAGTTGGTGTAATTAAGGGGTTCTGCTCGAAAGCCTTCAGGGACTCCCTGTCCTTAAAGTCAGCAGTTGAAACTTCATCAAAGCACTCCCAGGCTCCCCCAGTGACATCCTTCTGTACTCCCCTACCAGGCCCCAGCCTTCAGTCTTCACTGCCTCTTCGCGGCCCCTTTCTGGGGTCCGACCCATCTTTCAGGGCCCAGGATAACTGCCACCTCCTCCTCAATTCTTCCCGGATTTCCTGAGTTGCAATGAATCTTTTCTACCCCTTGTTCTCAAAGGATTGTCGAGCTCCCGCCCAGGACTCTGAACTGGCCTTCCCTGCATAACCTGTGTGTTGTTCATCTGGTGCAAGTTGTAATGGTAATTTTACTGAAGGGTCACCAAGGGGTTCAAGAGCACCTGCAAATATCTACACGAAGCCGAAGCCGGTAGGTAGCCAGGCCATTGTTCCCTGCAGATGATGACACCTAGGCCCCAGGGGCACGCCAGCCCCTCTCCACTCTCCCGCCTCCTCCAGGCCCTAGGCTGTGTTCTCACTCCACCGCTCCCTCTCCTTGCCCTGGGGCTCTCAGCAGCTGTTTCGTTCTAATCTGAGGAGGGCCCTGGGGCCACTGGGGACTCTAAAACCCCAGGTGGTATGCTCATTGGCTGTTAGCATAGTTATTAGGGGAGCGATGGGGACACCTGAGCCCTGGATGGGGGCTGGTCGAGGCCTGGGAGGGGTCACTGGAGGGCGCTTTTCTAGAGCTGGGGAAGGAGGAAAGGAGGCTCCTGGTTCAGAAGGGTGGTATTTCAAAGGTGTTCTCCAACAGTACCTCCACCCTACCCTCTAACCTTGTAACCTGAGGCTGGCCTGTGACCTTTGACCTTCTGCCCTGGAGCCAGAGAGCTGGGAGTTAGGGGCCACAGCAGCTTTGAGACAAACGCTGAATCCCAAGCCCCAAGCCCCAAGCCCCAGCCCTGTCACCTGGCTAGTCAGGGTTGGGCCTTGCAAGCAGAAAAACCTGTTGGTTTGAGATTTCCGTGTGAACATTCCAGAGGACGTGGTGGGCGGGTCGCAGCTGCTTGGGAAGGACTCTGATGGTGTTGAGGAAGGGTCCTCCCGCAGCGCTGCCCCCCCCCCCCAGTTTGTTGCAGGCCTGCTGTTGGTTGGTGAGGGTCTCCCTCTGGGCGGGAATGTCAGGCTAGCGGGGTGGAGAGCGCATTTCCACATCCTAGTTCCCAGTGGTCCCAGCCTTCTGGGGCACCGGCCTTGATTTATCTACAAGGAAAGCTGGGGGGGTGGGCAAACTGACCCAGCCCCACGTCACTCAGCCCGTGGGTGGCCCTGTCTGGATTCCTTCCTGGAATCTGCCCTCCACCGACCCTAGTGCAATGCCGCTGGATTTCGTCACTGCCATTGTGGTTGGGGACCAAGAGCTAAAGGGGTGTGGCCGGCAGCATCAGGGACACTGCACCCTGGTGGTGGCGGCGTTGAACGGGTTAAGGTGGGAGGTGGCCAGTGTCCCACAACCGCACCTGGCCCAGTATCGGTCACGTGGCCAGGGTTTCACCTGCCCCGCTGAGCAGGGACAATCAAGCCACTTGTTCCGCAGCCTGTCTCCATAGCGACAGGAGTGTGCCTGGGGGAGGTCACCAGGGCAAATTCCTGCCAGCCGCCTGGGTGGGGCAGGGGTGTCCACGGTGCTGTGGGCCGTCGGGGGTTCCCCCAGGTCCCTGGAGGTTTCCTGTGGGGCTGTCTTTCTAGGGCCCCATCTGTCTCTCCAGCGGCGCCGCCTCTGTCCTGTTCCCCATCAGCCCGACCCCTCTCTTCCCAGATTTATGAAGCTGCCTGGACTTTCATGTACCACATCTGGTTTAATCCGCACGGCAGCGTTTCCCAGCGGGAATGGTAATCCCCGGGGTTGGTTGCCTGGTTTGCCTCCCCCACGACTCAGTGAGCCCTGGAGAATGTTCTCTTCCTCCTGCAACAATCAGCAGGGACCCGGAGCCTCCACGACTGGCCAGGCACCTTCCTAGACACCCAGGAACAAAACAGCACATTCAGGAACCCCACAGTGGACAGTGTGAGCAGGGTCGGTGGGCTGGGCTAGCTCAGCGGCAGAGCACGTGCTCAGCACGCGCGGGGTTCAATGCTCAGCACAGAAAAAAAAAAAAAAGAGCAGGGAGGCCCGCGGAAGGTGGGGACTGCACATTGCCATCTGCTTGGTGTCAAGCTCTCTGTGCCCCACCCTGCACCTTCTGCCCTGCCAGCCATCCTGCCAGGCCTGGGTATCACCTCTTGCTTTCACCCCCTGGCATGGGCCCCCACTAACAGCAGTGGGTGTCGACTTTGTTTTTTGCCTCTGCCTCGGTGCAAATCCCTGTGTCCGTCAGGGACACTGATCACACACGCAGATTCTTTTTTTTTTTTTTTTTTGAACCAGGGATTGAACTCAGGGACACTCGGCCACTGAGCCACATCCCCAGCCCTATTTTGTATTTTATTTAGAGACAGGGTCTCACTGAGTTGCTTAGGGCCTCGCTAAGTTGCTGAGGCTGGCTTTGAACTCGAGATCCTCCTGACTCAGCCTCCCAAGTCGCTTGGATTACAGGTGTGCGCCTGGCCAGATTCTTAATTCTTATACAATCAGGGTGAGGACATGTCCCCTCTTGGAGTGAACGTAAGGGGGATGGGAGAAGGGAGTCTGTGTCTTTGGAAACCCAGCAATCACACTCCCCTGGAGAAAGGCCCACCTGCAGGATACAGTCCCATCTCTTCTGCCTGTGTTCTGAGCACCTACTAAGTGCTGGGCGCTGGGGATGCAAGAGTGAGCCCAGATCAACCCAGACCCAGCTGGTACTGGAGGATGTACCGTGGCCCACTGCAGCTCCCCAGGGAGCCAGACCTGGCCCTGGGGCAGGCAGAGCAGCTCTGCCGAGATGCTTGAATGAGTGAAGATCTGAAGGCTGAGGAGCTGGCCAGGCGGAGGGACTAGAGAGGAAGAGAGTGTTCCAGAAGCCAGAGCACCAAGTGCAATGGGGCAGCCCTCCTACCGCCTCAGGCAGACCCTCGGGTCACTCCTGATGCTCCCCCTCCTGACCTTTCCTTCCCCACCCCATTCCCTACCTAGCTCCCTTTCAGGTGGCTCTGATTTCCCTTCCCTGGCCTTGTCCATCTTGGCCTCTGCAGTCACCTCCCACTCAGCCATCAGCAGGATCTACCAACACACAGTGTGTTTCTTTTTTTAATTTTGTGGTACTGGGGGATTGAACTCAGGGGCCCTTCACCACTGAGCCATATCCCCTGCCTTTTTTTTTTTTTTTTTTTTTTCTGAGACAGATTCTCACTAACTTGCAGTCCTCCTGCCTCGGCCTCCAAGCTGAGGGGATCACAGGAGGCGCAGTGTATTTCTGTTTTCCTCTGTTTTGTTCTTCCCTACCTTTTCCTGGTTTTCTGTGCTTTGGGTTCTGTGCTCATCGCCCCAGGGGATGCATGTGGCAGCCCTAAGAGTAGAAAAGCTGGTTTCTGTGTTTCTAGAGCTGAAGCCCTTCAGAGACATTGGCCAAGGATGGGAGGGGATCCGCCACCTGCGTCTTGGCTGGGTTCCCAGAGAGGAATGGGTTTTTTTGTTTTTGTTTTTTTTGGTACTGGGGATTGAACCCGGGGGCAGTCAACCACTGGGCCACATCCTCAGCCCTTTTTTGTATTTTATTTAGAGACAGGGTCTCACTGAGTTGCTTAGGGCCTCGCTAAGTTGCTGAGGCTGACTTTGAACTCGCGATCCTCCTGCCTCAGCCTCCCAAGCCCTGGGATTACAGGCCTGAGCCACTGCTCCTGGCTGAGGAATGGCTGGCTCTCTCTTTTAAAAAATTTTTAGTTGTAGATGGACATAATACCTTTGTTTTATTTATTCATTTGTTTATTTATTTGTATGTGGTGCTGAGAATTGAAGCCAGTGCCTCACACAGTGCTAGGCAAGTGTGCCGCCCAGCTACATCCCCAGCCTGGGAATGCTCTTGAGACTACCAGCTGGGCAGGAAGCTCACAAAACCCTCCACTTCTCAAGTCCAGAGCAGACATGGTGCCAACTGCAGAACCAAAGGGGCTGTTGAGATGCTGCCAGCTCGCCCTCTCCCCAGCCTCGCCCCCATATTCGGTCCTGCTGAATATCCTGGGATTTTGTGGCCCAATCTTGGAGACTTTGAAGCTGCACTTGTTACCTGCTGCCTCAGCAGAAGGGAGCATTGAGAATGGACTCTTCCGGGCGTGGTGGTGCA
>JAJEJO010001498.1:68424-83006 GCA_020662805.1 Glaucomys volans | reverse complement strand
CCGGCTCTGCCCGTGTCACTGTGGTGTGATGATTTTAATCCTTCAGGGTCAACACTGAGGAATGCCATGGCTAGGTTGCGGGGTAGCCCATGCCTAGTCCTTTGAGGATCCTCCTTGCTGATTTCCAAAGTGGTTGTACTAATCCACAATCCTACCAGCCATGTGAAACTTCCTTTTTCTCCACATTGTCTCCAGCATTTATTATTGTTTTTTTTTTTTTTTTTTTTTGGTACCAGGGGTGCTTGACCACTGAGCCACATCCCCAGCCCTTTTTATTTTTTATTTAGAAACAGGGTCTCGTTGAGTTACTTAGGGTCTCATTAAGTTGCAGAGGCTGGCGTGGAACTTGCAATCCTGCCTCAGCTCCTGAGCCGCTGGGATTAAAGGTATGCGCAACTGGGTCTGGCTCTGTTTGTATTCTTTTTTAAAAAAATACATATTTTAGATGTAGATGGACCTTTATTTTATTCACTTATTTATAGGTACTGCTGAGAATTGAACCCAGTGCCTCACACATGGTAGGCAAGTGCCATTCTACCGACCCACGACCCAGCCCCTGGTTTGCAGTCTCAATGCCTGCCATCCTGACTGGGGGGAGATGACATCTCAGTGTAGTTTTGATTTGCATTTCCCTAGTTGCTAATGACGTTGAACATTTTATATATTTGTTGGCCATTTGTATTTCTTCTTTTTTGGGGGGGGCAGGTACCAGGGATTGAACCCAGGGCACTCGACCACTGAGCCGCATCCCCAGCCCTATTTTGTTGTTGCCCGGGCCTGAATGCTGGAGTGTTGACCTGACGTTTTCTTCTAGGAATTCCAGCTCTTTTTGTTTTTTATTTTGAGACAGGGTCTCCCTAAGCTGCCCAAGCTGACCTCCAACTTGCAATCCTCTTGCCTCAGCCTCCTGAGTCACTGGGATCACAGGTGTATGCCAGGTTGTCTGGATACCAAGTATGACTTTGAATTGAACTGAATTCATTTTATTTATTTATTTATTTTCAGTGCTGGGGATTGACCTCGGGGGTGTTCTACCACTAAACCACACCCCTAGCCCGTTTTGTTTTGTTTTGTTTTGTTTTGTTTTGTTTTGGAACCCGGGATTGAACTCAGGGACACTCGGCCACTGAGCCACATCCCCAGCCCTATTTTGTATTTTATTTAGAGACAGGGTCTCACTGAGTTGCTAAGGGCCTCACTAAGTTGCTGAGGCTGGCTTTGAACTCGCGATCCTCCTGACAGCCTCCCAAGTCGCTTGGATTACAGGTGTGGGCCACCGCGCCCGGCTGTTTTTTTTATTTTGAGACAGGGTCTTGCAGAGTTTCTGAGGCTAGCCTTGAACTTGAGCTTGATCCTCCTGCCCCAGCCTCCCCAATTAGCCAAGGACTGCTTGGCTAATCAGAAGGTGGAGGACAGATTTGAGGGGAAATGGAAGAGAGGAAGAAAAATCAGTTAGGGGGTGAATGTAGACACTGGGTTGGAACTTCCTGTAGGTGTGCTGGAGATGGTACCCCAGGCCTTGCTTGACCAAGGTGGGCGCTCCATCACTGAGCCACATCCCAGCCTGCAATTGAGGCTCCCTGGTAACTCTGGACTGGGAGGAGAAGGTGGAGGTGGGGAGGTTGGGAGGTTTGGGGTGTAATTTGGAGCTAGAGTTGAGAGCCTTGGAGAGGAGTTGGTGGGTAGGAAGGAGGTGGGGGAGGCGGAGCTCAAGCACAGCGTCCAGGCCGGGGCATTGCTCTGTCGACAGAGGTGGAGAAGTTCTGGCTTTCGTCTCTAGGGATCGGTGGCAGGGAGACTCTGGAGCGCCCCTGAGACCTCAAAACAGTTAACCTTTATGGAGGGCTTGGCCTGTGCTGACCACCGCTCCCACTGCTTTATATCCATGCACCCAGCTAATCCTCCTAAGGACTGTGAGAGGCGCCTTATCACGAGATCCCCCTTTATGGATGGGGGAACGGCACCTCAGAGAGGTTGATTAATTGCCTGTGATCACACAGCTTGGAAGTGGGGAGATGATCAAGGAGAACAGCACCTTGTAGGAAGAAAAGAGGGCCAGACAGAGGACACTGGAGTGGCAGAGGAGGACCTGCAGGGGAGGGAGAAGCAGGAGAGGGAGGAGGAAGGCCAGGTGGGGGATCCTACAGGGCAGACGGCCAAGGAGGGAAGAGGAGCCAGACATTCATGGTAGCAAACACTGCTGAGAGAGCGAGCCAGGGAGAGGAGTGACCGTTGGCCGTGACAACCTGGAGGCACAGGTGGCCTTGCTGGAGTCCTTGGAGTGGAGCCTGGATGTGGGCATGGCAGGCAGGAGTGGCCCAGCCGGGTGAGGGCGGGGAGAAGCGGGTTGTGCTGGGGAGGGAAGCCAAGGAAAACCTCCTTAAGGCTGGCAGCTAACAGGCGGGGGGGAGGCCGTGCCTGTGACCCCAGCGACTTGGATCAGATCGATCAGATCGCAGCTTCCAGGCCAGTCTCAGCAACTTAGCAAGAGCCTGTCCAAACAGAAACAAAAAACAAGAACATAGCGATGCAGCCGGCCTTCTGCACCCACGGTTCCAGTTCTTGGATTCAACCAGCCCTGGATGGAAAATAATTTGGAAAATAAATTGCATCTGAATCGAACACGCAGGGACTTTTTTCTTGCCATGAATCCCTAGCGACACAGCACAACCATTTGCATAGTATTTGCATCGAGTTAGTGTTGGTGCATCACTCGGAGGTGGACGGAGGGGAACCCAGGGATGCAGATGGTGCGGGTGTCTGCTCCGCCCCGGGCCTGTTGAGGTTGAGCCTGAGCACACGGAGGAGAGGGACTTCTGAGTGATGTATATATTTTTTATTCATATAAGTCTATTTTTTTTAATTATTATTATTATTATTTTTTGGAACCAGAGATTCAACTCAGGGACACTCGGCCACTGAGCCACATCCCCAGCCCTATTTTGTATTTTATTTAGAGACAGGGTCTCACTGAGTTGCTTAGGGCCTCGCTAAGTTGCTGAGGCTGGCTTTGAACTCGCGATCCTCCTGACTCAGCCTCCCAAGTCGCTTGGATTACAGGCGTGCGCCACCGCGCCCGGCTTTAAGGGCTCTTTTGATCTTATTTTTTTCTTGGAAAAAAATTAGAGGGTCTGAAGGTGTTTGTCCAACAGAAATCTTCATATTCTGCATTTTGCCAGTTCTCTGTCTAATGTGCATATCTTTGAAACTGATACAGGATCTAGAACACTGGTCAAATTCAGGGTGTGGGGGATGGAAGGCAGGGCCTCCGACTCGCTGAGCACGTGCTCTGCCGCTCAGCCCCAGCCCCAGCCCCAGCCCCAGCCCCAAGATTCAGGTTTGCTTTATTTGTTTATTTATTTTGCAAGCCCACTTCATGGCGGCTGAGTGGTAGTCACCTCTTGGGCTGGAACCCCAAGTCAATCTGGGGCTTAATCGAGAAGCCCCATCTCCCACAGGCAGAGCTCTAGACGGAGCCGAGGTCCCAGGGAGGACACCCAGGGAGGACACCGTTACTGGGTGGAGAAGATTTCCAGGGCTCCAGGTTCCTGCTCTCCGGCTGTCACTAGCTTTGTGCTTGGGCTCATTACTTCTGGGGTTCAAGCTGGTCCTAGCACTCAGGTGTCCCCATACAGGGCAGGAGGAGGCCCTCTCTTCTTTGGGAAGGAACCTAATTCCCAGCAGACCTTCCCTCCCAGCTCCTTGGCTGGAGCTGCCACATGCCCCCTCTAGGCCAATCACTTCTGAGGCAAAGGGACCCGCCACCATGATGGCCTTGATCCCATCTAGAGTTACCCTGGGCTGGAGTTCTGGTCTCTCATCATGGTTGCCCCGAATGAATAGCTCCCATCCCTGTGCATGGTGTCTTCTCTCTAGAAGGGAAGTTGCTGGGTCTCAGAATACTTTTTTTTGGAACCAGGGATTGAACCCAGGGACACTGGGCCACTGAGCCATGTCCCCAGCCCTATTTTGTATTTTATTTAGAGACAGGGTCTCACTGAGTTGCTCAGGGCCTCGCTAAGTTGCTGAGGCTGGCTTTGAACTCGCGATCCTCCTGACTCAGCCTCCCAAGTCGCATGGATTACAGGTGTGGCCACCACGCCCGGCAGAATACTTTTATATTTAAGAGAGTTTATTTTAAAAATTAAAAAAAATTTTTTTCTTGGTTCTGGGGATGTCACCCAGGGCTTCATGCTGTGCCAGGCAAGTGCTTTACCATTGAGCTCACCCCCCGACCTAAGGGGCTTTGGTTTTTATAGAAGTGGCCAAATTGTCCTCTGGAACTGTTGTTCTGATCGGTATTTCACCAACGGGCAGATGCCAACGAGAGGCAGGGACGTGGAGTGGTTAGTGAACTTGGGATCTAGCGGGTCAGGGTGATGATGTCAGCGTTCGCTCAACCCTTGCACCCTGCAGTTGTTGGGGTGATTCCTTTCTCTCCCGTTGGATATCACGCGGTGCGAGCCATGGGGCTGGGCTGGAGTCAGGGGCAAAGCTCTTGCCTGGCATGTGTGAGGCCCTGGGGTCGATCCTCAGCACTGCATGAAAATAAATAAAGGTTCATTGACAACCAAAAAAACTTTTTTTTTTTTTTGGAACCAGGGATTGAACTCAGAACCCAGGGACACTCCACCACTGAGCCACATCCCCAGCCCTATTTTGTATTTTTTATTTAGAGACAGGGTCTCACTGAGTTGCTTAGGGCCTCGCTAAGTGGCTGAGGCTGGCTTTGAACTCTCGATCCTCCTGCCTCAGCCTCCCAAGTGCCGGGATTACAGGCGTGCGCCACCGCGCCCGGCGACACAATATCCTTATTTATTTATGGTTATGTGGTGCTGAGGATGGAACCCAGTGCCCTGCACAGGCGAGGCAAGTGCTCCACCACCGAGCAGCAGCCCAGCCCCTACTATTACTATTGTAATGAATTGATTAATTGTTTGCAGTACTAGGGGTTGAACCCAGAGCTGCTCTGATAGGACCAGCGGGCCCCATGCTGTGGTGTGAACCTTCCCTCAACCGAGACCGGAAGTGACCTCTAAGTGTGCCACGTGGGGATGGGGAGATGGGAGCCCCTACCAAGGGTAAAGAATCTGTGCTGAGCCCCAGGGCAGCGGGCACAGGACTTTGGAGGAAAGGAAGGACTGCCATGGGGTTGGCCTTCACGGCTGGGATGGGGAGGAGGTGGGACACTATGGAGGGACGGGGGTGACCCTCAAGGCAAGCTGCAGAGTCTGGGTGGATCCCAAGGGCCTCCTGGAGGTAAGAGGGCCCCAAGGATTTTAAGTGAAGGAGTGACAGGGTCAAGTTCGGGATTGTTCTGTGGTGAAGGGCTTACAGAGGGGTGGAGCTGGGCTGGGGTGTGGAGAGGGAGCTGGGGTGGGAGACCCTCTGGCCTGTTACAGAGAGACAGTGTGGCCTCTGGCTGGAGCTGTGGCAGTACACGTGAGGAGAGGTGGATACTCGTAGAAATTACGAGAAGGTTGGCAGGTCATTAGCAGAGGGCGCAGGACCTGAAGACCAGTCCCACCAAGTGGCCCTCCGTGGCCCTCAGTGGCCTTCCTGTGTGACACTGACATCGTGGAGCTCAAATAACAGCTGGGGTGACATCACCGGTTCATAGACACGGGTGGAAAGGGCGGGTGGCCTGCCCAGGCCCCTCCGTGAGCGCGTCCTGGCGTGGTGACCTTCGCTGGAACCCTGGCCGGGAAGAGAAGAAAGGCCCTGTGCGTCCTTCCCCGCAGCCCAGACCTGGGAGCCACAATGAGCACTGTGTTTGTTTGACCAAGCACTTGGCTTTTGTTCTGAGCAGGAAGAGGAGCTGAAACAGGTGTGGCACGACTGGGATGGCCCCGGGCACAAGTGGGAAGTGGGGTGAGAGGAGCCTGGGCGGCCTGGCCCCGGGCGTCCAGGCTGCGGATTCTGAAGAAACCCAGGGACTTTCTCTCAAATCCTGCCATGGCCCCATGGCCCCAAGCTCCTGCCTGGATGAGTACACCAAGATATGAACCATGGGAGCACACTTCAATTAAGCTCCTACTGTATGCCTAGCATCATGCAAGCAGGAAGGCCTGCCTTCATTCCAGAAACTTCTCTGACCAGCCTCCCTGGGCCACCTTCTGAGTGCCACAGACAGAAGCTCAGGACGAGATCCTTGACCTTGGGAGATGACCTTCTGGTGGGGAAGTCTGACAAACAGACCACCCATAATGGGTAGAATGTGTGTGATGGGAAGAGATGGGCTAATAGGCACCCGGAGGATCACTCTACTAATCCTCAATACGACTCAGTGCTATTATCATACCCATTTTGTAGATGAGGAAACCGAGGCTTTGGAGGAGTAAAGTGCCCCATTTACCTGATTAGTTTGCTTCGGGGTGATTTTCCTCTGCAGGAGGTGAGGAGAATAAAGACGGCAGCCTCGTGGATCATCCCATCCAGCCCCCTTGTTGAAATAAGAGGGAAATCGAGAGCCAGGAGGGGAGGGGCATGGCCAGGACCACACAGGAAAGGCATGGGCCAGCCGGATCTAGAAATGAGGTCTCCAGTTTAGGGTGTGTTCCTAGATACCAAGAGTCTTTCTCTTCTCCGAAGGCTTCCTGAGACCCCTCACCCAGGACTGTCCTCAGCTTGGGGCTGTGTGCTGAATTGACTTGGGCCCTAGACTCCAGAGACAGTGAAAGAGCCTCGAGTTAGGACAGACCCCGAAGGCATGCGTGTGTGTGTGGGGGAGGGCGCAGGATGGAGTAGGGTTCTGTACTACTCCCCTCCCCCGTCCCTAAGGGGGTGCATAAGTGTGGGGAGACCCGGCAGGCAGCCAGGCGAGAGCCTGAGGCCCCATCCCTGCCCGCCCCACCCAGCACGGGGTCTGTCTTCCTTCTCTGTCACAGCCCTCTGGTCTGGGGGGATTGGGTGGGCTATAGGGGCAGACTGGCCCTGGCCTTCAGTGTGGCAGGCAGGGGTTGTGTCCAGGGTGCCCTCTTGAAGCTGATAGTCAATGAGTAACCAGGGCAAAGAGGCCATCCAGTGTCCCCTAGTTCTGGCTTGGTGCAATCTGGCTCCCTTGACCGGGGTTTGCTGGGGGTGGAGCCAGGGGCAGCCCCTTGGCCCTCTGTCCACTGCCCCAAATCCCAGACAGGCCTAGAGAAAACTTCCGTCAGTTCCCTTCCGCCCTCCTAGCCCTAAGTCTCTCCTATCTAAGCCCCACCTCCTATCTAAGCGCCTCCCACAGACCCCCGCCCATCTCTAAGCCCCTCCCCACCAGGCCCCTCCTGACACTGAGCTGCATCCCCTGACCCCAGCCCTCTGCTGGAGCCATCTCTGTCAATCACCCTCCTGTTCACTTTCACACTTCCTGGGCCCCGCCCTCTCAGGAACAGTGGTTCCCTAAGTGGAATCTGCTGGGGGCAGTCTTCCAACCACCCAGTCCTTTCCTAGGATCTTATTAGGATTTCCTAGGATCCTTATTAGGATCTTAGGAGTGATCCTAAGCTAGGGTCACTTGCTATTAATAGTAACCCATTTCCTCTTCCTTGGGTCAGCAAGGTGACGACATGTTGACGTCCCTTAACTAAGATGAGAATTGTTCTGCAGTTAAGTACACTCCTTAGGAATCTGGGGGCTGGGAGGTTCCATTGAGCTTTAGCTTTGCTGCGGCTAAAGCAAGTTCGAGACACAATCGTTTGGAAATCATTTCAGGTCTTCCCAATCTCCGAATACCTGGGCGACCCTGGCTCCCCCTTAAGTCGCCAGCCCCTCGGAGGGGTCCCATTGAGCAGGCTTCTTGGACGCACTGTCTACAAGTTCCACCTGCCCCCATGCCTCCTGCTGCGGCCACCAGTGTCCACCTTGCAGCTTTGAATCCCATGGCTATTCCTCCAGCCTCATCTGCTTGGCCACTTCCGTAGTCTCGGACGTGGTTGCCAACCCTCACCTCCTGGAAACACTCTTTTCCTTTCTCTTTCTGGTTTCTAGACTGACCTCATGTATTCCCCTGGTTTCGACTGCCATCTGCATGTATGTTAACCATTCCCAGTTTACCAGATCTCGGCACACGCCCTCCTGCTTCCTGCTTCCTGGGTGTCTCTACCTGAATGTAGGCGGAGGTTCACCAAACCCCAAATGGAACCCATCAGCTTCCCCCAGAAACCTGGGCTCCTCTTTTGGTAAATGCACCCCCTTTCAATACCTGATTTAGGGTGGAAAATTGGGGGTTATCCTAGATCCTTTCCTGTCCCCCCAGCTCATCTGAGTGGCTCTCAAATCTACTTCCTGTTAAGGAATCTTGCTTCCTTAACAGCTCCACTCAGGTTCTCCCCCTCCCCAGATTCTTTTCTTTTGGTACAAGGATTGACTCCAGGGTGCTTAACCACTGTGCCATATCCTCAGCCCTTTTTAAATATTTTATTTGGAGACAGGGTCTCACTAAGTGCTTAGGGCCTCTCTAAGTTGCTGAGGCTGGCTTTGAACTTGTGATCCTCCTGCCTCAGCCTCCTGAGCTGCTGGGATTATAGGCTTTTGCTGCATCCCCGGCTCCCCCGAAATTCTTTATGTACCATTATACACAACACCCTGACATTTGCAGACCACGACGTACCTGGGGTACCTGGGGTGCTTCCTGTCTTGTCCCTGGGTTACTTCTACCCCCACCATCTCACAGGAATGACTGACACCCTCTTAGAGGGTCTCCCTACCATCTCTCTCCACCTTTTCTGAGACAGGGTCTTTCTTCTCTAGCCCTGGGCCTGAGCACTGAACCCTTTACCTGTCTCCGAGAGAGACACCAGTATTTCTCAACATTGTCGACCTCTAGCTCCTTTGAGATGTGTATTCTGAGCTCTCCCTCTTTCTCATTCTGGAGGGTCCCAGGAAGAACATGGGGTCTGGCTCCCCTCTCTCCTCCAGGTGAGATTTTGCCCAGCTTTCCTTTCAGTGGTGAGTTGGATCCAAACAATAATAGGTCTTTTTGTTTTCTTTCTCCAAATATGAAATCACATTATCAAATGTGCTCTTTCACACAGCGGGTACTGGGGAGGATCCAGCTCCAAGCACAACCAACAGGCACATCCTGGAGAGGAGGGTCCCTGCCACCTTCCCCTCACCTCCCCCAGCCAAGCCTGCTGCGCGCCCCACTGTCTGGATCGGGCTTTGGCCGCACAGGCTCTGTCTGGTAGGTTCAGCGCCCGAATCCCCAGTGTGTGGGCAAGGGACCACCAAGCTCAGTTTACACCCCACTTCCGCGTTACTGAACCTCTGTCCTGTTCTAAGCTCTATCCAGCTGGAGAGCGGGTGTCCAGCTTAGGGCGACCCGGAGGGGCGCTCAACAGGGAGGCGGAACACTCAGGACGGCGCTCAGGACAAGGAGGCGCCAGCAACTGCAAAAGGAAAAACCTTTATTGAAAAATATCTAGTGGCCCGTTTCGTGGCTGCCAGTCCTGCCCAACGCGGGCTTTGGGGTCGCGCCCGATGGGGCTGGCGAGTAGCGGCGGCCATCCCTGCCTGGCGCTCAAGAAAGGTGAGGTTTCCTTGTCCATGGGGGTCGGTCCTTGGGTCCCGCAGTCCGGCTCCCTGGTCCGAAAAGGGGTGGCAGTTGGAGGAGGGGACACCGGGCCGGCCTCTCCCGGTGGGTCCCGACGGCTGCCTGGCATCTGGGGGTGGGCTGATCTCCGATGCAAGACTGCACGCTGGACGGGTGGGAGCCCCAGCTCCTGGTGGTGGCGGAGGACTCTGTCTGATTTGCCACCTCAGACGTAGTCCTTGCGGTCATAGGCGGTGCCGGTGCCGGTGACCGTGCCGGGCGCGGTGGAGCGCGGCGCGGAGTAGAGGACCTTGGTGGGCCCGTACTTCTCGCGGGGTGGGCACGAGCAGCACAGCAGCCCACCGCCCAGCAGCTGCAGCGCCGCGGCCGCCCAGCCCACGTACAGGGCGGCGCCCATCTCCCGCTTCTGCGACTCCGGCACCAGCGTGCTGTAGAAGTCCCGGATGATGGTGTTGGCCGACCAGGACACTGGGATGAGGGTGAGCAGGGCGGCCAGCAGGAAGAACACGCCACCCACTATGGTGATCTTGGCCTTGGCCGTTTCGTCCTGCACACAGTTGGTGCACTGGGCGCCCACAAGTGCCACCAGGAGCCCGAATGCGGCCAGCAGGATGGACACGATGATGAGCGCGCGGGCCGCCTGCAGGTCCTGCGGCAGCGCCAGCAGGGAGTCGTACATCTTGCACTGCATCTGGCCGGTGCTCTGCACCACGCAGTTCATCCACAGGCCCTCCCAGGTGATCTGCGCCGTGATGATGCTGTTGCCGATGAAGGCCGACACGCGCCACATGGGCAGCGCGCAGCACAGGATGGTGCACAGCCAGCCGAGCACGGCCAGCGAGGTGCCGATGATCTCCAGGCCCATGGACATGGTTGCTGTGCCAAAGCCGGCTCTGCCGGCGGCTCCGGGTGCGGGGAGACGAGAGGCCGCGTGCCGCTGGGCCTAGGCTGGAGCCGCGCTGACACAAACCAACGCCCGGAGCGGCGGACGAACTGACCGACTCACCGACGGCGCGCGCTAACGGCTCCTCTGCGCGCCCGCGCCACCGCTGCCCTGCACCTGCCTGTGGATTTGTGGGCGGGTGGCGGTGACTGGGCTGGCCCTGGACTGGGGCCGGTTACATTTAGCCTGGTGCCCAGAGCTCGGGCGGGGGCGGGGGGAGGCGGAGCCACGGTCTCCCAGGCCCGGGGACAGTGACGTGGCCCCCCTCCCACTTTCACCCAGGGCCCTGGGAGGGATGACTTGGCCGGGAGCGGCGTGCGCGCGGTGGGGGTGCCAAGGGCGGGACCTGCGGGCTCTCCCCCACCCCCTCTCCTCGCTCTTTGTCCCCAAGCTCAGAAATGAATTCTCTGGGGCAGGCAGGGAAGGGGTGGTTCAAGGATTTGGGGTGCAAATCGCCAACGGCTTGACTTCCCGCACCCCACCCGCTCCTGACATTTTCCGCGCCTCTGGCGCGGGAGGCGTGCGATGGGGGCGCGGCCAGCTCTAGGGGACCGGCGCCTGGAGGGCCGGCGGGGGCGTGGCCGCGGCTGCGGGTCTGCTGGGGTGGCTGCGGCTGGAGCCGCGCACCTGCTCGGTCCCTCCAGCCCGGGAAGCCGCACAAGGCTTGCAGCTCCCGCTTCATCCTGGCCGGTGGGGTTGCCCAGCCCTGGAGGTGGTCCCGGGAGCCGGGGACTGCCTGTTGAGACGCCCGGATCGCCAAGACCGGTGCTGGACTCCAGTTCTCCAGCCCCGTCCAGCCCCCTCCGCTGGCGGTGAGCCTGGATGCCTTTCCCCGCCCGGAGGCCACCTTCCCCCACCGAGCTCCCTCCCCTGCCGAGCCTCCTCTTTCCTCCTCTGGGCCTCGAGTCCCACGGTGAAGCAAAACCGAGAGTCAGAAGCACCTCGCAGACGCTGCTCCCGGCCCTGGGCGCTCCCCGCAGGCTCGGGGCCTCCCAGACTGGGCCTGCCCCCATCTTCCCCTCACTGACCGCAGCACTTGGGTCTCCTGGCTTTTGCGCGGTGTGGCAGGGGTCCTGCCTCAGGGCCCCACAATTGCTGTCCCCTCTGCTACCTGTCCCCTCTGCATGGACACTTAGGCAGTCTTCCACGTAGCTTACTCTTTCTCCCCTTTAGGTTTTGTGCCCAACGAAGTCTTCCCAAGCCACCCTGTTTAAAATTGCAGCTTCTTATCTCACAATGGCCTGATCCTTTTCGTATTTTACAGTCTCCTTGACTTTAAGAAAAAAAAAAAAAAAATAGAATTTATTGATTTTGCAGCACTGGGGATGAACCTAGGGATGCTCTATCATTGACCTACTTCCCCTGCCCTTTCTATTTTTTAAAAAAAGTTGAGATAGGGTCTCACTAAGTGGCTCAGGCTGGCCTGGAACTTGCCGTCTTCCTGCCTCAGCCTCCTGAGTTGCTAGGATTACAGACTCACACCAGGTACTGGGCTTCTTCGCATTGAATACCTTCAGACACCCTCTATATTTTTTATTATTATTTTTATTGTTTTTCTCTTCCCCAGTCTGTTTCAAGAGGGGAAAGAATTTTTGCCAGGGTCATTTCTTTTTCTTTTTCTTTCTCTCTCTTTTTTTTTTTCTGTTGGTACTAGGGATTGAACCCAGGGGTACTCCACCACTGAGCCACATCCCCAGCCCTATTTTGTATTTTATTTAGAGACAGGGTCTCACTGAGTTGCTTAGGGCCTCACTGAGTTGCTTAGGGCCCCGCTAAGTTGCTGAGGTTGGCTTTGAACTCGCGATCCTCCTGCCTCAGCCTCCCAAGTGCTGGGATTACAGGCGTGTGCCACCGCGACTGGCCTTTCTTTCTCTTTTTTAAAGAATATTTTTTAGTTGTATTTGGACACAACGTCTTTATTTTATTTATCTGTTTTTTTATGCGGTGCTGAGGATGGAACCCAGTGCCTCACATGTGCCAGGCAAGCGCTCTGCCCCTGAGCCCCAGCCCCAGCCCTGCCAGGGCCATTTCTGTTGCAGCCCCAGCACTGTCCTCAGCTGATTGTTGATTTAGTGACTTGAGTGAAGAGAAGATCTCACTTTCTCCTGTTCTGCATCCTGGCCTCGGTGGCCCTCCCACTACTGTGTTCCCTGGACAGGTGGTGGAGGGACTTTGTAATCTGGTAGAAGCCAAGGACTCCTCTACCAAAGGCAAGACCGTTGAGTTGGGTACAGGAGTTTCTGGGTTACCTCCCATCTCTCCAATCCTGAGAGCCCCAGCCTGGGGTGATAGAAGATTAAGGTAAACAGGCCTATAGAAACCAGGGTCCTTCTTCTTGCAAGGGCAAAGGTCTTGGGCTGGGCCTGTTGGGCAGGGCTGGGAGTGCCAGAGGGCCAGCTGGGTCTGGGTGGAGCCCTCATGTAGCCCAGGTCCTCTTCAGTGGGGGCGGCTTTGGTACACCCCACCTTCCACCCCAGGCAGTGTGGGGGGAGCTGAGGTCGCAGGTGTTTGGCCACAGCACGGTCCTCCCCTGGATGGCCACTTGTGCCAGGATCAACTGCCATGGCTCTGACTCTTGCTGGGGAGAGTCACGTCACCTCCCCTAACCTCAGTTTCCTCCCTTGTAAAGTGAGGAACATGGTGTTCATGTGACTCGCTTCATAGGATCACAGTGACAATGGAAATGACATGAGTGCACTGCAAGCAGAAAACCTCCAGAGCAGGGTGTGCAAGTGTCCAGAGAACCGTGGTGGGCAGGGCAGCCTGTGGTCACACTGATTCGACTGGACCCTGGCTCGCTGTCCCAGGTCAGGGACCTTGAGCAGGTCCCATCCCACACCAAGCATCAGCGTCCTCCTCTGTGAGAAGGGGGCCATCTGTGCTGCTAGGGTTGGGGGGATGGGAGGAGGAAGCGCCTTGTTTTTGAGCCTGGGTGAGACAGACCTGCTGGGCAGGGCCGCTCAGAGATGAGGCAAGCAGGACAGAGCTTCATGCCCAGGGGCCAAACTTCAGGGACTCTGCAAATAAGACTTTGGCTCTGGACAAACAGCTCCAATCAACTTTTAGCTCAGTATCTACCAGGGCTCTTACAACTCAATATAGGAACACACATGACCCAATTGAAAAATGAGGAAAGGAAATCAAAACCACAAGCAGATGTGACCTCCCTCCAATTAGAATGGCAAAAGGTAACAGGTGCCAATGAGGACCTGGTGAGAAGGGAGCCCTTGTACACTGTTGGCGGGAGCCTATGTTGGTACAGCCATTATGGAAACCAGCATGGCGGCCCCTCGGAAAAATGGAAACAAAATGGTCACAGGACCAGCCAAGCCACTGCTGGGTACATATCCGGGGGAAATGAACTCTGAGTGTGCAGGGACAACTGGATTCTTGTGTTTGTATTGTTCACAACAGCCAAGAAATGGAAACCATCTGCCAGGCGCAGTGGTGCATGACCATAATCCCAGTGCTCAGGAGGCTGAGGAAGGAGGATCGAGAGTTCAAAGCCCCGAGCAACTTAGCGAGTCCCTAAGCCACTTAATGAGACCCTGTCTCAAAATAAAAAATAAAAAGGGCTGGAGATGTGGCTCAGTGGTTAAGTGTCCCTGGTTCAATCCTCGGTACCAAAAAAAAAAAAAAAAAGAAACAATCTAAGTGGTACATACACAATGGAATATTATTCAGCCACAAAAAGATGAATTCCTGTTATGTGTGACCATGTGGGTGGAACTAGAGGACATTATGTTAAGTGAATAAACTAGTCACAGAAAGATAAGTATCTCATGATTTTACTCATGTGGAATCTAAAAATGTCGATCTCAAAAGTTGAGAGTAGAGTAGTGGTTATCAGAGGCTGCAGAGAATAGGGGAGATTGGGGGGAGGTTGGTCAGTAGCTATTGAATTATAATCATATGGGAGAACTAAGGTCTTGTGTTCAATGACATAGGAGAGTGACTATAGGTAATGATAATATATTGGATATTTTTTTTAAATGCTGAAATAAAAGATTCTTGATTTTTTTTTTTTTTGAACCAGGGATTGAACTCAGGGCCACTGGGCCACTGAGCCACATCCCCAGCCCTATTTTGTATTTTATTTAGAGA
>JAJEJO010001498.1:43036-56941 GCA_020662805.1 Glaucomys volans | reverse complement strand
CTCCCGGCCTCCCTGGCCTGGCTCCCAGCCCCTTCCGCTCGGGGAGTCCTGGCTGGGGTGGGGCGGTCCCCTGGGAGAGGCGCCGCTTGCCTGGGGTAGGAGCTGCGGCCCCCCTGAGGCCCCCAGGGACGCCCACTCCCCTCCGGCCCTCCCTGCTCCGCAGCCCTGCTCCGCAGACAGGTCTGACCGGCTCCCCGAGCCCACATTCCAGCCAGGAGCCCCGGCCATCTGGCCTGCGGGCTTGGAGATTCTCCCCAGCTCAGGCCGGCGTGGGGCTCTCCGGGGTCCTGCAGGTGGATCGCAGTAAACCAGGTGCTTCTCAGGGCTTTCTGCCCCGCCTGTGGTTGCTGTGGTTCTGGGTTCAGATCCTGATTCCTCAGCTCTGTGACCCTGGGTGAGTAAGTCACTTTACCGCTCTGAGCTCTGTGTGTGGAGCATAGGAAGAGGCTGTGTGGGGGGCCTGGCCGTGCACAGGTGACCCAGAAGTGCCCATCACGGGGACCTCTGAAGCAGCTTTGTCGCCACAAATCACACAATTCCCAACGTGCACAATCCAGTGACTTTGCACATTTTCATTGCTCTGAAGAGAAGCCCCGTGCTTTCTGCCCCCTCACCCCACGTCTCCCTGCCCCTCAGCCACGTCTGCCTCCGTCTCTGGACTCGCCTCGCCTGGACATATCATGGAGATGGAATCACACAGCGCAATGCGTCTTGGTCTGGTGTCTTTAGCCCGCCAGGTTTCCAGGCTCCCGGGGCCCCAGCTCTTCTTCTTCTAGCAGATGCTATTCCACTGCATGTCCACTTGTGGGTGGATGGCCGTTTGGGTTGGTCCACCTTTTGGCTGTTGTGGACAGCCCTGCTGAGAACATTCGAGGGTTACTATGGTTGCTGGCTGTGTCCCCCAAGATAAGGAGGTCTGAGCTCGCCAGTTCATCCAGGGAGCGTTGGGAGGGTCGTTCTGCACCAGACTCATTCAACGCGGGGCTTCCAGGTCTTGAGTGGCAGGAGGAACAGCTTCCCCATTAATGTGCAGGGCACTGGGCCAGATGCTGGGGACAGACCTGGGAACTGAAGCTTCCAACGTCATGGGGCTGGGGCACGGGAACCAGGAGAGCCAAGTGTGTGCCTGTGAGGTCCGTGTCTAGGCTCTGGGCAAGGACAGGCTGGCCTGCGGGGTGCTGGGATGGGCTGGATGAGAAAGCCGGTCGGAAGAGCTTCTGCCTGGTTTTACAGATTGCCTGCTGCACACGGCTGTCCCCTGCACAGCTCTCCTCTGCAGCTTACCCTGAGGATTCCACCCTCTCCGGCCCCTACCTTTGCCTTGCCCACCCTTCCTTTCTCTCTGCCTGCCTCGCACGCCTCTGCTCCTGCAACAGACTCCCGGTGCCTCAGGGTCTTTGCACATGCTATTCTCCCACTTCGAAGCTGAGTTCCTTTTACCCATTCACCGGAGTGGTCTCTTCTTAATTTTCCCCTCAATGTTATATTTTGAGTGGTGAGAAGAGTCCAGTGAACTTTCATACACCCTTTGCCCAGGTTCACCAATTAGTCACATTTTGCTACATTTGCAAAAACCCCCCTCCCTTCACTCACACTTCGGATTTTCCTGAGCCACTTGGGAGCGAGGGGAGCGCACCCTGACGATGCTCGCTCCCTACTGCAGCCCGTGTCTGACCGATTCTACCCGGTCTCTGTCCCATGCCCTTCCCCGGGGTATGGCACTACACACGGTCCTTATGTCTTCCTGGGATCCTCTCATCTGTGACAGTTTCTCAGACTCTCCTTGATTTTGGTCATCGTCAGACTTGTGTCCCCGCCTCCCCCGGCAGGGTGCTGGGGATGGAGCCCAGGACCTGCTTGTGCCAGGCAAGTGCTCTGCCCCTGAGCCGCGTCCCCAGCCCCGCGCCGTCATGGCACTGGGGAAGCCGGGTCGCGATGTTGCAGGAGCTCCTCTGTTGGGATGTCTTGCCGAGTCCCTGGGGTTGTGGGTTTTGGGGAGGGAGACCCCAGGCCCGCCGCCACTTTCTGCACATCATATCGAGGATACAGACTATATCATGATTTATGACGACTGGTGCTGACCGCCATCCCCAGGATGAGGTAGTGTTTGCCGGGTTTCTCCCCTGAAAATTTGCCCCCCCTCTTCCCTTACAGCCCTCTCTGGAGGGAAGTCGCCTTGTGCAGCCCACACTCAAGAAATGGGAGTTACAGCCGGGCGCGGTGATGCACTCCTGTAATCCCAGTGACTCAGGAGGCTGAGGCAGGAGGATTGCAATTTTGAGGCTAGCCTCGGCAACTTACGCTCTTGTCTCAAAATAAAAAAATAAAAATGAAAAGGGCCGGGTTGTAGCTCAGCGGTAAAGTGCCCCTGGGTACTTTACCCAGTACCAAAATAATAATGATAACAACAGTAATAGGAATAGAAAGAAATGGGGCGACACATTCCACCTCCAGGAGAATGGAGCATCCACGTGCGGCCAGCACCCCATATCCACAACCTCGAACTGCGAATATTCAGGAGAAAATTCCATCTCTACTGAACATGTACAGATTTTTGTTGTTCTTCTCTAAATCGTGCCGTGACTATTGACCTTGAACTGACACTGTGTTAAGTACGTATGTGACCCAGACAGGACGGAAGCGCACTGAGAGTGCGTGGGTTCCACGCAGATTCTACTCCATGTTCCCTGAGGCGCCTGAGCATCCTCTGGCTGTGGTGTCCAGGGGGAGTCCGGAGCCGACCCCCGGAGGCCAAGGGAGGCCTGTGGGTTGTTTGAAGTTCTTCTTTATTGATTCATTCCAACATTTATTTGTATCAGCAGCTCCTTTCTTTTTGCTGTTTTGTCTTGATGATAATAATTCAGACAATCGAGTGCCGGAGCAGGTCACCAGGGCACAATCTGTCTCCTGAGCAGGCTCTTCCTGGGGAAGCCAGGGAAAGGCTTCCGTGCCTTTCTCACTGTGCCTGCCCTGGAGGGACTGGGCGCAGCTGCAGGGGAAGGAGGTGTGGGCATCGCATCTTCAGTGCCTCGGTGGGGCGACAAGGGCCATCCTGAGCATCTGGGAGAGCTGGACAGGCCCTCAGTGGCCACTGAGCTGGGACCTGGAGAAGGGAAGGGACTCGCCCGAGGCAGAGCTACGGATGGTCTGCGGAGGCCTCGTGTGCAAGGGGACTTGGGAGAGTTCGGTGTGCTCAGTGCTTGGTGGCAAGGGACAGGGGCCTGGAGTTCAGTGTTCAGCCTGAGCACAGGGAGGGGAGAGCTGGCCACACCTGGACACTCCGGAGGACTCCGTGGGAGAGCACAGAGGGCATATCAGGTGTCCAGGGTCCTGGGAGGCTGGAGTGGGCCCTGGGGAGGCTGAGGAGGCAGGGGCTGGGCCGGACTGGGAGCTCTGCTGGCTCTGGTCATGGCTCTCTCCTCGTGCCACCTTTCATCTGGAGCTGGGACTGACTGGGGTTGGCCCTGGCCTGGGCTGAACCACAGCCGTCCCTGCGCTCGACCCTGAGGTCCAAGTCAACATAAGAAGGGATGGTGCTGGGCACGGCGGCCACGTCTGTCATCTCAGCAGCTGAGGAGGCTGAGGCAGGAGGATCCCCGTGTTCAAAGCCAGCCTCAGCAACTTAGTGAGGCCCAAACCAACTTGGGGAGACCCTGTCTCAGAATAAAAAATAAAAAAGGCTGGGGATGTGGCTCAGTGGTTAGGCATCCTTGGGTTCAATCCCCAGAACCAAAAAAGAAGAGATGGCGTTTAGTGTCGCTGAGTGGCAACAGAGAGAAAGGCCATGGGAGAGAGTCCTGCACTGGGGAGGGAGTGACGGAGGTGCTGTGTGTCACTTGTCCCAGGAAGCTCGCAGCACAAGCCAGAAACTGTCCACAGGGACCAGAGATCCCCGCCCTCTGCCCTCCCGGTCTCACACCTGGCGAGGGAAGCCTACAATACAGGGTTGACTAAGAACAGCGTCAGGCGGTGGTCAGGAGGCCCTGGCTTTTGTTTGATGTGGCTCGGTCAGGGCCAGGCCCCCAGCGAGTGCTGACACTGAGCCGGGCCGAGGGGGCGGCACAGACCCCCGCCTGCAGGTTTCTAGGGCTGCTGGGGCTTGGCAGTGGCTGATGGGACAAGGGAGGGTGTTCTTGATGTCCTGGGACCCCTGGTCAGAGAGGAAGGAGCGGAGAGGACTGAGGCGGAGTCCCCTGTCGCCGCAGAGGAAACAAAACCCGTGCGGGGTGCAGACCAGGTGTGGGTGGGAGCCGCCCTGGGAGCAGGTGGGAGGCCCTGGGGGCGAGGCTGAGGGATGCAGAGGCGGAGAGATGCCTGGGTAGCTGGCCTCCCTCCAGCTGGGAAGAGGGACGGAACTGAGGCCGTGGGGGTGCCCTTGGCCTGCTTCCAACAGTCCAGCCAAGTGAGTCGAACCCTGATATAAAAAGAGCACTTGCAATTAAAAAGTTCAAAACTAACCACCAGCGTGGCTGCTCCCGGCCACCCCAGCTCCTGCCCGCGGGGATGGGCGGCCAGGAGCAGGGTGTTCCCTCCCTGGGCCCAGCTGATCCAGATCTCCCAGGTGGCAGGGAATGAGGGTTGCTGGCCGCTGGGGTGGCAGTGCGGCTGGTGAAAGGGCAAAGGTCCGGCCACTGGACTTCCAGGGGGGCCCTAGCAGGATCGGTGTGGGGCGTTGTCTGCCCATCCAGGCTGGAGCTGGGGGCGGGAGGGAGTGTGGACAGGAGGAAGGCCGGGAGGAGGGATGGGTAATGTGATCTCTGACTCACCTGGGGCTGGGACTGGGGCCAGATGGTGCTCCGATCCCCGGACTCCTGGGTTTTGTCCCTGGCCCCGTCACCACTGACTCACTGTCCGCTTACCAGGGACCTGTGATCGCCCGGCTGGTTTCTCTCAGCTCGTGGGGATGTCTCAGAAGCAGAGTCTCTGTAAACTTGACGTCAGGTGTGTGCCCTGCCCAGGGTGCTGGGTCCCCGCATCCTACCTGCTTCCAAGAGGAAGCAGGATAGAGGGACCCCAGCTTCCTGTCCCCCCACCGTAGATTAGATCTGTCCTGGCCCAGGGCCAGGGGACTCCTCTGGAGGTCCCAGCTGGTTCTGGGTTGGGGACACGCCCCAGCGAAGTCCTGCCTTCCCTCCCCAGAGGCCCCATCACCCACCCAAGCATGGCAGCCCTCCAACGAACCTGCCACATCAGCCCAGTTACTTCTGTCAATCACAGCTGGCCAGGCATGCCCTTCTTCAGAACCCCTCCATGACCTGGCCAGGGGCCGACCTGCTTTCCAGACCCAACTCCGCCAGCCCCACTCCTCTCTAGCCCGCTTTTCCCAGACACCCCTGTCCTCTTTCCCAGGCACCCCCTCCAGGAAGCCGGCCCTGGCTCCTGTGGTCTCCCTTGGGCAGGGGACCATTATTTAGATTTGGGGTTGGCTCCGGGGGCGGGCGCTGGCCTGATTCCCCTCGGAGTCCCGTGTCCAGCTGGGCACAGGTGCCCTGTGGACCCTCATGGAAGGATGAATCAGGGAAGAGCAACCCTTGAGAGTGTGGGGGGAGGGGAAGAGCCCCAGAATCAGACATCAGGCTGGGTGTGGATCCTGTTCTGGTCATTATTCTGGGTGGCCCTGGAATGTCACATCAGCACCCAGAGTCTGCGTTTTCTCATCTCCAAGCTGAGAAAAACAATTAATGCGCTGCGTTGTTTTGTAGTGAGATAAGGCTATTTCCTGTTATGAGAAGGCACCTGGCCCAGGCCTGGCCCATGCCTAGAAGATGCTCAAAAGATTTCTAACTAATTCATTGACGCTTGGCCTCTCCGACTGGGGAGACCCAGGCTGGAGGATGGACTCCTCCAATGATTGGAGGATCTTCTGGGATCTCATGGGCTTTAGGTACTGGGGGCGGGCAGGAGAGGGAGTGGGAGGGGATTCTCCTGCCCAGACCTGATGGGCCTCTTTGTGAAATAAGGGAGTGACCTCTGAAGGGCTGGACGGTGGGTGGGACAGTGGAACTGGCCAAGGTCACACATAAATGTGGTCTTCTATGAAACTGGCAGGTAGAAGCTAAAATCAGATGTGCTAAATAACTTTGAGGAAAGTAATCTAGCATCCGTCCTTGGATCCTGACTTCTCTTTCCGCCTCCTCCTCTTCACACGGCCCTTCCTCCCAGGCCCCAGGCCCCCCTCTGGGCCCCTGCCTCTCCCTTCTCCCTGAAAGTGGCCTCTGCGCCTGGGCCCTGGGGACTTGAGCCAGGAGGCAACTGTGTGGCCTTTCCCCGCCTGCATGGCATCCCTCCCCGGCCTCTGTGGGGCCCAGCCTGGGGCAGCACCTCTCAGCCAGCATGGCCAGGCAGGGCATCCAAGCCTGCCATCACTGGGCCCCAAGCCCAGGTGGCAAGCCATGGTGCAGGCCACCAGGGCGAGGGCCAGGGCCCCCCAGTCTCCTGGGCTGGTCCTTCACTTGCAAGGTGCTGTAACTTTTAGTGCCTCTGGTGACTGGAAGGACCTCAGTGGCCGTGGGGGGCCAGCTTCCAGGCCTTCCCTCACGACTTCACTGAGCTTCCCGTGACCAGGAGCATGTGACCAGGAGCACGGAGCTGTCATCCTCCTGTCCCAGATGAGGAAACTGGTGGAGAGTTTGATGTTATTGCCCAATGTCCATTACTGGTAGGAGCAGCTTGGACTCCATCTGGGGCGGGCTGGTCATTTCACACGAGAGCCACCCAGATTCTGAAAGTCCCTCTCCCAGGGTTCACCTTGGGCAAGTCCCCGCTGCTGCCCATAGAGCCATGTAGGAAGTGGCCAGTCCACACTGGCCGGTGTCTGGAAGTGATGGCCTATTTGCTATCACCCTCCATGCGACCTCCTTCTGGAACAATCCAGGGATGTCCCTTTGAAGTGCCTGGGTGGGTGTCGGTGGCATGCTTTGTGACATTCCTTCAAGTATCATTTACTTTAAAAATTTTTATAACTTAGGGTGTTGTCTGTGGTTAAAATAAGAAATAGGATCTAAACTTCTGTCTGCGGTGGCGGGGGGTGTTCGTGGGTTGGGCACTTAGCGAATTCCTACAAAAATAAGTAGTTTTGAACCAATTTCCAAACTAGACAAGTGTTTGAGCTGAGAACAAACGAGCCTCCTTGCTTTTTTCCTTTAAAAAAGCTCCTTCATTTTATGAGGGATGGAGCTGCTGTCCTTGGTGGGAGGAATAATTTAAGTTGTCACCGCTTCCCTGGCTTGAGGCTTCCTGTCCCCAGGAGACACAGGGAGAGGCTTGCTCCAGGAGGCCCCTCCAGCCTCTGGGCAGGGCGACAGGGTAGCGCAGGGGACTGTCCATGCCCCTTACTTGGAATGGCCAGGGAGGGCACTGGCTCAGGGCCAGGAGTGAGTGCTTGTCCCTGGGCTCCAGGGACAGGGCTCTGAGAAATTCCAGCTCCTGCCTGGGCGTGAGGGACCAGAGCTGAGCTGGCTTTGCGGAACCTCCCTCCCTCCCAGTCCTGGTCCCAGGTTTTCAGGACCGGGAAGCTTTTTCACACCCTCGTTTGCTCTAGCTGGGAAACGGGAGCTCCTGTTCTCACTTCAGGGAGGAAGTTGGAGCTCGGAGATGGAGTTGATTTTCCCCAGAATGCAGGGTGGAGGGACGGTGGGGATGCGCAGCTGCTCATCAGCTTTTGGCTCAGGAGCACTGTCCTGAGAGTCCCCTCCAGGGAGGGTAGTCCTGGTCTTATTTGATAAAGGGGGCGTTGAAGCTGGAGGAGAGTCACAGCACCGGGAGGGTGATGACTGAGGGGACAGGGCCGTCCTGGGTAGAGGGCGCCGGGCTGGTCCAACTCCCTGGCGTAGCCTCACCGCCTGCTGCCTGCGCAGAGGTTTGTACATGAAGAGGAAAGGGAGAATAAGTGAGCACCGCTGTGCACCCCGTGACCCGGAAACAAAAGTGACAGTGGCAGCGCAGCCTAAAGCATCGCAGTGAGAGGTGGTGCAGGCTGCAGGGAGAGGGCCGGGGCAGGGCAGGAGGGGAACTTCCTTGTCTTCCCCACCTGAGGGCAGGTGTTCTTCTCCCAGCAGGTGGGTGGGGCCCAGCCACTGTCTGGGCACCAGGCGAGCGCCCATCCATCTCTCCTGAGCTGCTCAGTGCTCCCCAGGACAGCGGGACCCAGCCCCACCTGCTCCCTGCTGACCTCCCCTGCCTGGGCTGCCCCGCCCGCTGCCTGGAGCACCCCGCCCCCTGCTGCACCTCGCTCCCCTGGCCTCTGGCCTCCCTGACTCTGCTCCTGATGAGGTCAGCTGGGTCCAGCAGAAGCGGCCTTCTTAGGTCACTTCTGTTGGGCGACAGGTGGAAAGTTCTTGGATTTGTGTGCTCCCCTCCCCCCCTCCTGCTTCTCTAAGTGCCATTTGGCGGAGTCCCAGGAGGTGACAGCAGGAAGTTGGGGAGGGTGTGGGGAGGCCTGGCCATCTGGCTGTCTCCTCTTTGTGCTCAGCTGAGAGAGGGTCCGGCTGTACTGCAGGGAAGGGGTACCTGGCCTGGGCAGGCTCCTGCTGCTCTCTGCGCCGTGGGGGGCACTGCCGGGAGGCCAAGAGCTGGAAGGAGAGCAGCTCCTGTCACCGAGGCAGGGCCCTGTCCCTGGGTTCCTGCTGTTGTTTCCCTGGCAGGTCCCAGTGAAGGCTCAGAGCCTTGTAAGGAAAGCCCCGGGGCGTGGCCCAGGCAGAAACTGTCCCTGTTTGTGTTGGTGTGTTCCTGTGGGCTGAGGAGGAGGTGTGTGGGGAGGCTGGAGAGCAGGTGTCCCCGTGGCTCCATCCCTAAACACCTGCTGAGGGTTAGGGTTAGGCGAAATAAGCCATTGCTGTGTCCCATGAGCCCCCAGCCCAGTGGGGACACAGAGGTGGACCCCGTTGGCTACCCTGAGAGGCCTCGACTTCTCCATCTGTAACATAGGTGGACCCCACGAGGTCCTAGCCAGCCCGTGTGCACTAGGGGGACTGAGTACTCTTAGGAAGCTCAAGGACTGTCTGGTCAGAAACAGACCCTCAGTCACGCCAGGACACCAGACATGGTGCTGGATAGAGGTGGGGGCTCTGCTCCCGAGGCGCCTCCCCAGCCCGGCGGGAGGGGGGAGGCACGAAGTCACATGGAGAGGATGAGGTCCCTTCCTCTGGCTATGAGGACCCCAGGTGCACCCCTTTCTCTGGGTCCCCTCTGCCCCTACCCCAAGCCTGGCCTTCCTGATCCTGGACCCTGCCCTTCCTCTCTACCTCCTTCCTGTTTCTAGAGGCACCTTTGGAAGGTGTGTGGACACCTCTCAGCCCGCCTGGGATGTCCCTGCTCATCTCTGTCCTCTGTGCCCAGGCCGGAGCTCAGGCATGGGGTTGGTGCTTTCCGGCCCTTTCCGCCTGGCTCCTCCCACAGCAGCCCAGACTCCGGTCAGACTGGATTCCTGGCTTCCCAGGAGCTGCCTGTCCCCACCTCCCTACTGTCCTCTCTCTGGAAGGTCCTCTTTCACCCAGTCCTGGGGCCTCACCCAACTCCTGGCCACGGGGGTCTCGGTTACTCAGTGGCATCAGCCCCCGTGGAGTTGTGCCCAGCTCCCCAGCACTGGCCTCCACCTGGCCCATGACCCCCTTCCCTTTGAAGTCTTGTGGGACTTTGCACCTGCTGGCTTTATTGATGGTTCTGGTGAGTCTCCAGAGACCAACACCCACTGGCCAACGGTGTCCCCAGGGTCTGTCCTGCGGCTTCTTCTCCACCCACTTCTGGCTAAGCAGGCTCAACCCCGGCAGGAAGAGAGCTCTCTCTTGCCCTGGCCACAATGGCATCACTTCCAAGTCCATGTCCATGGGCTATGCTAGGTGAGAGAAATGGGGACTGTGTGGGAGACCCAGGAGTCCCTGCCCTCGGCCCCTTATTCCCCCAGATGCGGCCTCCTCTGGTCCAAGAGGTTGCGCTGAGGCCACATGACGATGATGACGATAGTGATGCTAATGAAAGTGATAAGGACAGGAACAACAGTAAGCAAGCGGAGTCTCTCTTGGACATTGCCAGGACTCCAGCTCTGATTCTCCCCCGAGCGTCCCCACCCACTCCTCCCACCCTGGCCTGGAAAGGGGAGCTCAGGGTGGGAGGACCCTGGTCTTCAGGCCCTGAACCTGGCCAGGCCTGGCCGCCACTCCTCCCTGACACCTGCCACCCGGGAAGGTCCAGGTGTCCCTGGGCTGTGACTCAGTGTCTGTCTCCAGGCTGACCTCAGCATGGGCCTGGGGGCAGGGGGAGAGGGCAGTTTCCTCTGAGACTAGAGAGTGACTCAGGGGCCCAGGGCTGGGTGTCTTTGTTGGCCAGGGCTCAGGAATCCAGAGAAACTGGTCAGGGGGAGGCCCCAGCCACCAAAACCCCTCCTTCTGCCTCCGCCCCCCTCCCAGAGTCATATAACTGCTCAACCGGGAGCCTAGCGCCCTGTGTCTGCAGGAAGGAACTGGTCTGGTCACACTGCTAGGCTTGCCACCTGACCTTCTGGAGTGGGGCTCCACTGGCTTTGTCTCCGTCCGCCTCGCAGGGAAAGGCTTCCCCCACCCACCCGGAGGACTCCATCCTCAGCTCGCAGAGTCGAGTCGGATCCCCGCGTCTCCACCCCAGCAGACGCTGAGCCATGGCTTCTATGGGGCTGCAGGTGCTGGGCATCTCGCTGGCCGTGCTGGGCTGGCTGGGGGCCATCCTGAGCTGCGCGCTGCCCATGTGGCGGGTGACGGCCTTCATCGGCAGCAACATCGTCACGGCGCAGACCAGCTGGGAGGGCCTGTGGATGAACTGCGTGGTGCAGAGCACCGGCCAGATGCAGTGCAAGGTGTACGACTCCCTGCTGGCGCTGCCGCAGGACCTGCAGGCGGCCCGCGCGCTCATCGTCATCTGCATCATCGTGGCGGCGCTGGGCATGCTGCTGTCCGTGGTCGGGGGCAAGTGCACCAACTGCGTGGAGGACGACACCACCAAGGCCAAGACCATGATCGTGGCGGGCGTGGTGTTCCTGCTGGCCGGCCTGCTGGTGATGGTGCCGGTGTCCTGGACGGCGCACAACATCATCCGGGACTTCTACAACCCGCTGGTGGCCGCCGGGCAGAAGCGCGAGATGGGCTCGGCGCTGTACGTCGGCTGGGCGGCGTCGGGCCTGCTGCTGCTCGGGGGCGCCCTGCTCTGCTGCAACTGCCCGCCCCGCGCCGACAAGCCCTACTCGGCCAAGTACTCGGCCGCCCGCTCCGCCCCGGCCAGCAACTACGTGTGAGGTGCCGCCCACCACCCTGTCCCTGGTGGCTTGGGTTTTCCTTGGACTGAGCTTAGTGCAGCCCGAGACCCTGGACCGCCCTGCCCCGGGCTGCTGGCTGCTGGGGGTGGGCAGGGGCCGAGCCGTCGGGCAGCCTCTTCTGGTCCACTGGGACTCCTTCCCGAGGCCTCCTCCCACTGGTGAGGATGGACGGAGCCTCCCGCCACCCCCCTCGGCATGAACCCTAGATCGGGAGCAGGAGGCAGAGGCCACAGGTGCACTGAGAGGACGGGGAGCGGGCTCCTGCTGGCCAGGAGACCTCGGCCCTGACCCTGGGCTCCGTCTCTGAGCGGGCGCCCTGCCCACATGCCGCTGCCCACTGACCCTTTTCCATCCTCCTGGGTCCCTCTGCCCACCTCTTCTGTCAATGCCAGCGCTTCTCTTGCCACTGTCTCCTGTGTCCCAGGCACCCCTGGCCCCACCCAGGCCTTGGTGTGATGGATGGCGGGGGACTGTGTGGGCCAGGGAATGCCACTTGGACTGTGTCACAGAAACCTGGGGTTGTGGAGAAGCGTGGGCCTTGCCCGCCCACCTGCCCCGTGGAGTGGAACTCAGACTGAACGGACGGGTTTGAGGGGCGGGTGAAGGTGGAATAAACTGGTTTGGGTAGTGGCAGGGAGGGGGCCAGAGAAGTGGCCCAGGACGCTCTCACCCCTTCCGGCCCTGCCTTAATGCCGCCGGGCTCTTTGTCTCACCCCTCTCAGCAGAAGGACTCTAGGACCCTTGAGACTGGCCCCTGTGGGTCCTCTGTCCCTGCCAGGGAACTGGCCAGCCTGGGGAGAGTGGGGAAACGGCCTCGCCCAGGGAGTCCTGGCCTTTCTCCTGCCTCCTTTGATGTTTCTGTTTTGTAATTAAGAGACGATTCGCCACTGTTATTATTATTTTCTACAATAAATGGGATCTGTGCATAGGAAGGCTGTCCTGTCTGTGATTCCAGCTGTGGAGGTGGGCAGGGCGGGCCGGAGGGTCAGGTCAGGACCACCATGCTGTGGCCAGGACCGGAGCACTTTAAAAACTGGTGTCTGGGAATTGTGGGAAATTAGAACTGGCCCAACTTTGGCACCCACCTGGCTCAAGCCCTTCATTTGTGGGAGGGGAAACCCTGTCCACGGGACACGCAGTGTGCCCAGGACCCTACAGAAGGCTTGGGGACTCCAGGAGGGAGAAGGGTAGGAGCACCACCTCTGCCCGCCTCCCCCGCTGTGTCCCCTCTTGGAGCAGCTGGGCTGGTCTGCTGTCCTCCTTGGGCCACCCGGCAGCAGGATCCGCCCCTGGCCGTTGTTCAGAGGGCCCCTGCCCCAGGTCTGACCTGTCCTTCTTTCTTTCTCCACCCCTCTGAATCCTGCTGGTCCTGACGGCCCAGCTCCAAGCATCCTCCCCAATGAAGCCTTCCTGGGAATGGAGGGAGCATCATCAGCTGCATTCATGTCCCCAAGCTGTTGACAGTCATCAAAGTCCTTTCACCCACCCCAGCTCAGCGGAGCCTCCAGGCCACACCCTGAGTTTAGCATACCAGTCCCTTTGTGGATGAGGAGCCCAACCCTGGGTGTGTGGAGTGTGGCCCAGGACCAGGCACACAGCTGGGGACCTCAGGACAGGGCCAGCACTCAGCAGCCACTTGGTCATGGTTTGGATCCTTCTAGCACATTCTGATGTTGTCTGGCCTCAGTTTCCTCGCTTGTGAGTTAGGGGTGAGTGGGCCCAGCACCTCGGGAGAAGTCTCACTGCCAAACCTGGCTCAGGGGTGATCTGCATGGGGCCTTGTGCCACCTGCCACTTCTTGAACCCAAAGGTGTGACCCAGGGGGATGAAAGGCGAAGAAAGGAATAGACGCAGTTTCCCTCCATGATTAATTTTTTTTCAGTTGGGGTCTCACTGTGTTGGCAGGCTGGTCCCTAGTTAGCATTGATTTTCATGACCATCATAATTCATACTCCTTTGCAGAGCCGGGGATTGGATCTCTCCCACCGAGCTACACCTCAGCCTCTTAGTTAAAATCTAAAACCGAAAGAGCACGTTTTGAAACTCAGAGGAAACCTGAGTGGACCGGTTCCCTTACTACCGATACCACTCTGCACGGTCACCTTGGTGACCATTGTTTTAAGTTGGTTGTTTTTAAGGCATTTGGAGTTTGCCTTGTCTGACTCAAAGTGGCTGAAGCCACAGAGCCCTTCGCTTTACCTGCAGAAGCTCCACCATGACCTTTTGATGCCAAAGTGCCCCAACCCCACCCTCAGATCTCGCTAAGGCTGCTCTTTGCCGACGCGCGTCTTATTGAGAACCATGAGGACCGGGTGCCGTGGTGCACACCTGTCATCCCAGCTGCTCAGGAAGCTGAGGTAGGAGGATCAAAGGTCAAGGCCAGCTTCCTCAACTTAGGGGGACCCTGTCTCAATGTGAAAAATAGAAAGGGCTGGGGATGTGGCTCCGTGGTAGAGCACCCCGGGTTCGACCCTGAGTACTTCAAAGCAACAAAAAACCCATGACTTCTGGTTACACCTGCCGAGACCCCCGGTGGAGCCCCTTTGCCTTTGCTTTCTAGCAGTCACCTTGACAGTGACCTTGCCTAGCAGCTCACACCACTGTTCTTTTTTTTTTTTTTTTTT
>JAJEJO010001498.1:9531-42936 GCA_020662805.1 Glaucomys volans | reverse complement strand
GGCAGAACATTCCTAAGGGCCGGTCTGGTCCAATGGTCCCGTTTTATAGATGCAACAGAGAGGGCCAGGGTGGGCCTGGCTAAGGTCACTTAGAAGGCCAGAGGCCAGCTGGGAGGGGGACTGGGCCTCACTCCGTCCACCTGGGAGAACTCTGCTTTCGGTACAGGTAGACGATGCCCGAGATGAAGGCATCCTTGGCAGAGGCGCCAGGTGCCACCTCAAGTGCAGAGGTGGCCAGCTCCCAGCAGTCCACAGGCTGGGCCACCAGGCGTTCCCAGGCCCCAGCCTGCTCCAGCCTGTCCAGGGTGGCCTCCAGTGCTTCCTTGTACGGCAGGTTGGAGGGGTTGGTCCTGGTGGTCAGACACACCAGCCCCCCTGTGGAAGGGCAGAGAGAGGGAGGAGAGCTGGGTCAGCACGGCAGCCACACTCCGGGCCTGTCCTTGCCACGAGGCCCATCCCTCCCGCTGGCCTCTGGAAGCCTGTGAGCTCCTCTGGCTTCTTCCTCAGCCAGTCTTCTCCCGCTTCCCTGGCTGTGTGCTCCCTGTCACCCCGCCAGGTGTGCCCTGAGCTTCCTCATCAGGACAGCCTCCCACACAGCCTTCAAGGCCCGAGTGTCCTTGAGAGTGGGAATTCTTGACCCCATCCTTGGATCAGGGGGCCTCTCTGCTCACTGCTCCCCCAGCGCCTCTGCTGGGGACACGGCTGTGTCAGGTTGCTCAGGAAGAAGCGCGTGGGTTTGGACCTTGGGCAGGTCCCTCTCTGAGCCTCAGTGTCCTGCGGGTGGAGAAGGGCTGGTTCTTCTGCTTCATAGGAAGTGTGTGTGCAAAATGTCTGGCGGTCAGTAAGTGCTGGCTGAAGGACAGTGATCTTGTCCCTTCAGTTCAGGCACCTTCTGGTGCCCAGTGTGGCCTTGGATGCACTTGGAAGGGGAGAAGTGGAAGTCCCAATGGCTATGTCTGGGAACAGTTCCTGGGAAGGGCTGGGGAGGAGCGGGGAGCTGCTGGTGGGCACAGTGAGAGGAAAGGCCCTGGAGCAGGGGGCCTGTGCCACCTGGGGCCAGGGGACAGGGCTCCCCTGGCTGAGCAACCTGGCGGTCCCAGGCTGGACTAGGAGGCCCAGTCCCTGCTGATTCATGCGATGGGAATTTCCTGTCCTCGTGAGCCCAATCTCCACCTCTCCCCCAAGACACCATTGGTGTTCGTGCGTGTGTGGGCCTGGGGACTTCCTGAAGCTGAGGCCTGCCCAGACCTGCCCAGGGTTAACCATGGCCACTGCTGGGCCCTGAGGCCAGACTGGGGCGGGCAGAGGGAGAGGAAGCATTTTCGCTTCCTGACTTCCTGATTCTGTCCTGCGGCCAGCCAGAGCCTCCTGGTCCTCACGCTAGGCACTGCGCCCGCACGCATGCGGTTCTCCTTGTGACCTCTTGCACACTGCTTCCTGGTGCAAACCCCTCCTTCCAGCCCTTGGAGAGCTGAGCCCTCGTGGGGCCCCCCTGGCCCCTTCCCAGGCTCTGTGTGTCAGTGGTGGAGGCCCAGAGCAGAGGAGCGCACAGTAGGAGCACTGCCAACACTCGCTGCATGTCTACCCAGTGTGCAGAGTCAGAAGTGCTCACAGTCACGTCGCCTCTTGCCTGGGTGGACTCGTCTCCCAGAGGAGGAACCAGACCAGGCCGGGGACGCACCTGAGGGCAGCCTAGGAGTGGACGAGGAAGCTGGACTACCAGGGACCTGCGGAGCCTCTCTCTGGTGCCAGGATGGAAGCAAAGGCTTCGGGGCATGATTTCATCTAATCACCACTAGAATCTGATGGAGAGGGCTTCCGAGATCATGCCACTCTCCCCAAGGCGAGGGGACAGAGCCAGAGAGGAGGGTGGAGGGGCTCCTGATTGCACAAACATGAGGCCAGCTGACCACCTGCCAGGCCTCCCTGTGCCCCTGTGTCTGACAGGGGCCACTGAGTGGAACTGAGTGGGCTGGCTGCTGGGGGCTGGGATGCCATCTGGGTGTTCCTGAGCAGGACCCTGCCCTCACTTGGTCCAAGGGGTGCTGAGCCCTGTGTGTGAATGGAGACAGAAGGTGGGCACATGGAGCGAGGCTTGGGGGGGCTCACCTGGCTTGGTGACTCGCAGGAGCTCAGGTATGGCACTGCAGGGCACCTGGCCGTCACTGAGGGCACCCACCATCAGCACTGCGTCAAAGGTGCCTGTGTTGGGGAGGAGGGGGAGGGGTGTGGGGGGCTTTGTCCATAGCATGGCCTCGGACAACCCTGGAGGCCAGAGGGGCTTGGGGAGGGACCAGGTCTGACACCTGTGTTTGCAAGACCCAGATCCTATGGAGGAGGTGGTGGTATGGCCCAGTGTGAGGTTCACATCAGCTCCTGGGTGGAGGACCCAGTGAGAAGGGCTACTGGGGATCTCCACAAGGGGGATGGAGGCTCAGCAAGAGAAGGGGGCTGTCTTCTTTTGGAGGTGAGAGGTAGAGCTGGGAGTGCTGGGGCAGGGGGCGCAGTACCTTCGGGGCTGGGCAGAGGCTCCTGACCCAGGGTGCAGAGGCTGAGGTGCTGGTAGAGGCGGCGGGCCTGGGCCTGTTCCAGCATCCCTGGGCTCCCATCCACTCCATGCAACTGGAGGAAGCCCCTAGCCTGCAGCTGGGGTGAAGGGGATGCAGTCACGGCTCATGTCCTGCCACTTCCCCGCTGGGCCCCTGCACCTCCACAGGGCCATGGTCCCTGCAGTAGATATGTTTGGGGCCAGTGACCCAGAGTTCTAGGTCCAGGGGTGGCAGGAAATTTGAGCAGTGGGGGGGCTTGAGGAAAAAGAGGGGATCTGAGGGAGGTCTCACCTCTGCAGCTACCAGGCCGGTGCCACAGGCCACGTCCAGGACCAGGGCAGCATGGGGTGGGCCTGGAAGGGCTTGGGTGAGACAGTCCACTGCAAGCCTGGGGGCTCGGTATTGCAGGGCAGCTACATCCTGGAGAGAGAGTGCACCACACAACAGGTGCGCTGGGGTTTGGGGGGACCCTTGTGTAGGGTGGTCCAGGAGCCTACCAGGCTACACTTGTGTGTGCTGGAGGCTGGGGTCCTGCTGGGACTAGGAAGAGGAGTCCCAAGCATGAGGTGCCTCTGCCTCCAAGGGACCAGGACTGGAGGGTGAGTCCCTACCTCACCGGGGTTAACTTCTTAGACTCCTCTGCTGGCCCAGGCCCCTCTGTGCTTAACCCACAGTGACGTTTCAGTGGTACTTCTTCCAGGCAGCCCCTCTGTCTGAGTTGCAGTCTCAGGTTGGGGAGGTCTTGGTCCCTGATAGGGGCTGATGGTCATGAGCTGGTGGGGTGTCTCAGAAGTCAGGGATGCAGTCACTGGTCAGTGAAAGGACAGGACTGCAGGGTTCTCACCTTTGTCTCCTTTTCCACAGTTTTCCTGGGATGAAAGGCTAGTCCCATGTTACTGATAGTAAAATCAGGCCGGGCAAGTGGAGGCAAGGACCCAGATGGGTTTACCTGGTCGTAGTCCGGAGCCCAGTCGTCATAGAACTGAAGCTTGCGGGCCAGGTCGGTGATGCTGTGGGAGGCCCCGACCCGCGCCTGCACCTCGGACAGGTTCCCACCCTTCTCCTGAGCCATCCTCCTGTGGGGACACGATCCCTGCTCAGTCTCCCGTTCCCCCTCGCCCTCCGCAGCAGAGGAATCTGTCAGATCGCAGGGCCATGCTGTTTCATAGGCAGGGACTCTGAGCGCAGAGAGGGTGAGACTGGACCTGTACACCCTGGGACTGCAGGGCTGGGAGCGGGCGGGAGAGAGGACGTGCCTCTCACCCCGTCCACCGATCGGGGTGGAGGAGCACCCAGAACAGAAGGGTCAGAACGGGGCGAGAGGGTCAGAACTCACCGCTAATCTGACCTGTCAGGAGGTCTCCGGAGCTCGGGGCTGGCCCGGACTGCGAGCCTGGCCACGCCCCCACCGCCTGTGAGGATTGGGCTTCCGCTAAGACAAAACACCCAATCAAAAGAAAGCACTGACACCCCGCCCACATCCCCAGCCAATGAGCTCAAGGCTCTTGGCCCTCCTCCAGCCTGCAAGATCCCAGACTCTGCAGGGTGGTTTTCAAGGCCACCAGCGATGGTGTAAACATTCTAAATGTGCCCTGCTCAGTAGGGTAGCTACTTGTCACCTGTGGCCCTTGAGTACTTGAAATGCGGCTAACGCGTCCGAGGAACTGAACTTCACCGTTTAGTTTGTTTTCATAATTTAAACAGCCAGACGTGGTTAGTGCCTGCGGCAGCCGACAGCGCAGGAATTCTCACCGCTCTGTTGGATCCACAGACTTGCAGTATTCACCCCGCGGCAGCTTGGGTTCCTCCAGGAGTCGCTTAGGGCGGCCTGTTAGAAATGTAACCATTTGGTGTTCAGTTGGCTCCTGGCCTTCTTTCTGAATCAGCGTCAGGTTGCTGGGGATGGGGCCCAGAATTTCTTGGATCTCAACCAAACTCTTCAGGTGGTTCCTATGCAGCTCAGTGGTCAAAAGAAGCACTGGTCTTGAGGGCCCGTGTAGGGATCAAGATTTAGGCTTACAGGGACTGGGGATATAGCTCAGTTGGTAGAGTGCTTGCCTTGTAAGCACAAGGCCATGGGTTCAATCCCCAGCACAGCCAAAAAAGATTTAGGCTTACCAGGTCATGGCTGGGGAGAGGAGTGGATGAATTTCAGAGGTCTTCAGGACGAAGAAACAAAAGGGTTTTGACCCGCCCCAGGTGGTGGTGCACGCCAGTCATCCGAGCAGCCGAGGCAGGAGGATTGCAAGTTCAAGGCCAGCCTCAGCAACTTAGAGAGGCCCTAAGCAACCTAGTGAGACTCTGTGTCAAAATAAAAAATGGAAGGTCTAGGGCTGTAGCTCAGTGGTAAAGCGCCCGGGGTTAAGTCCTCAGTTTAAAAAAGGAAGTGTGTGTGTGTGTGTGTGTGGGGTCTTCAATGACTGTGGGACCCTGGAGCAAGATATAAGAAATGGTATCCCACTTCCTGCTTCATCCCCTGGGTGGATGGTGGCTCCATTCATACCAGGAAACCCTGGAGGAGGAGCGGATTTATGTTTCCATGACGTGTGTAGGTGAAGACCTCCAAGATATTCTTTGGTGCCAGGCCTTGAGCTCAAGAGAGAGGTTACGCTGGGCACAGATTGAGAGTCCTGAGTGTAACTGTCATTGAGGCAGCTGGCAAAGGTGAGATTGTGCAGAGTAGAAAGAGTGGGAATGAGGAGAGGACTCCAGATCCAGCTTGAGGACTCCCAGTCCTTCAGAGAAGATGGAGGAAGAGGAGTGGCTGGAGTATTGGAGAAAACCAGAGAAAGTTGGAAGGATGCCCCCAAAACAGAGTTTCAAAAAGACAGGGAAGAAAGAAAAAAAAAAAAAAAAAAAAAACAGGGGTGGCCCACACTGCCCCGTATTGCAGAGAGCTGGTAGAAAATGAGAAGAGCAAGCCATGGTGGTCTTCCTAGCAGGTGGCATGACCATGTGGGGACTCTTGGCCAATAGAATGTGGTTGGACATGGCATGCTCCATTTCCAGACCTGGGCCATACCAATCCCCTGTACGATTCTCCCTGGAGAGGGCTCCAGCCACCCAGAGGAGGTGCCTGGGACCCGAAATGGTGGCATGGCTCGAGGCCCTCCCCGCCAAATTTCACTGGACCATAATGTGAACAAGAAATAAGCTCTAAGATGTGTTAAGATGCTGAGATGTCAGGGTTTGTCTAATACAATAGATAACATCATTTACCTTGATTAGGACAGTGATTATTATTATTCTTGTTATTATTTTATACCATGCTGGGGATAGAAACCAGGCCTCACACATGCTAGGCAAGTCTTTACCACTGACCTGCACCCCTAGACCAACATGGTGACCTTGCTGTTCCCATAGTTTGCTCATTTCCAGAATGTCATATAGTTGGAATCATATAGTATACAGGCTTTTTATTTTTTCATTTTTTCCATTTTTTTATCAGTGCATCGTAGTAGGACTCACTGTTACAGAGGCACACAATGTGACAATATAGTTTGGCTACAGTCATGTCCCAGTGTTCCCCCTTTCCCTCCCTGGGGCCCATTCCTCTGCTCTACTGTTTTCCCTGTGATTTTCATGAGAAAAATCACTTTTTTTTTTTCAGTAGCAGGGATTGAACCCAGGGACTCTTAACCACTGAGCCACATCCCCAGCCCATTTATTTATTTGTTTGTTTGTTTATTTATTTATTTATTACTTGAGACAGGGTCTCACTGAGTTGCTTAGGGCCTCGCTAAGTTGCTGAGGCTGGCTTTGAACTCGCGATCCTCCTGCCTCAGCCTCCCAAGTGCTGGGATTACAGGCGTGGGCCACCGTGCCCGGCTGAGCTTGGCTTACTTTGCCTGACAAAATGCTCTCAAGTTCCATCTCTTTTCCTGTAAATGACATGATTTCATTCTTCATATTTATGGTTGAATAAACTCTATTGTGTACGACACACATTTCTGAAACCCGTTCATGGACAGGGCTGGTCCCATAGTTCAGCTGTAGTGAGAGGTGCTGCTGTCAACATGGGCGCCTGTGTCACTTCAGCATGTTGACTTTAGTTCCTCAGGGTAAACACTGAGGAGAGGAACAGCCGGGTTGTACGGTGGCTCATGCCTCGTCTTTTGAGGAGCCTCCACGCTGATTTTCATTGAAAAACAGCAACTTTGATAAGCGTGGTTTTTGTAGAGGGAGCAGCTCTGGGGTAGTGGAGGGAGCCCAGATTTCAGAGGCCACCAGCTGTTACGGTTTAGATAGGAAGGGTCCCTCAAAAGCTCATGAGTGAGCCGGGCGTGGTGGCGTACGCCTGTAATCCAAGCAACTCGGGAGGCTGAGTCAGGAGGATCGTGAGTTCAAAGCCAGCCTCAGCAACTTAGCGAGGCCCTGAGCAACTCAGTGTGACCCTGTCTCTAAATAAAATACAAAATAGGGCTGGGGATGTGGCTCAGTGGCCGAGTGTCCCTGAGTTCAATCCCTGGTTCTAAAAAAAAAAAAAAAAAAAAAAAAAAAAGGCCCAAAGTGGGACAATATGAGAAAGGTCAGGGAGGCCATGACTGGGTAGTAAGAGCCTAAGCCTCATCAGTGCATTAACTCCCAAGGGCTTAACTGGGTGGTAACTGCAGGCAGGGAGGGCGTGGCCGGGGCGTGGCTCGCCGCGGGCGTGGCTGTGGGCTATCTACATCTGTCTGTGGGGGGAGTCTGTCCCCCTCTGCTCCCTGTGCCTGGCCTGAGCTCTTTCCTCTGCCACGCCCTTCCGCCATGGCGAGCTGCTCACCTTGGGCCTGAGGGCGGAGTTGGCCATCTATGGACTGAGACCTCTGGAACTGTGAGCCCCAAATGAACTTTTCCTCCACTAATTGTTCTCTTCAGGTCTTTGGTCACAGCAGCAAAAACATTGACCCCAACACCAGCCAAGATCCAGGGCCGTGGGGGTGGGCGGCGAACCTGGGCTCCCTCAGCCCACGGAGAGGGGCCCTCGAGTCCGCTGGGAGAAGCCGAGGTTGCCAGGTGGTCTGGGGCTCCACCTTCCCATGGGACTCCAGTTCTTGTCACCCTTCCTCTCTGCCACCGTTTGAATGCAGGCCTCTGTCACCTCATAGTGGCTGCTAGTGTCCCCAGGGGAAGAAGGGAAAAGGCAAAAGCCCATCAGCTGAATCTGGTCCTTCCAATAAAAACACACCCACGGTGGGGAGCCCCGCCCTGAGCCTCTGCTTCACCCCACTGGCCAGACTGGGTCTCAGGGCCACTCCTGGCCAGCGTCTGGGCACTGGAGTCACAGAGGTGAGTCAGAGATGGCCCCCACCCCATCCTGGGGGAGGGGAGTCAGGAGGTGGCTTCCCCAGGCAGCATCTGGGCTGCATCCTCCAAGTCCATGTGCAGGCTCTTCCTTCTAGGCTCCCCGCTCCCAGTGGTGTCTGGAGGGCTCCCATGTGGGGACAGGAGGTGGGGAAGTGCCTTAGATGCCAAGTGATGTCCTGGGCGGGTGGCCCCAGGCTCTGGCTCTCAGGTGCCTTGCTGTGTGCTCGCACTGCTTCTGGTCATGAGATGGAGGCCGCAGCTCCAGCCCCCTTCTGCTCTTGCTCACAGAGCCTGCAGGCTGACTAGGGGCACTGGGGGCTTCTCCTTTCTCTCTCTCTCTCTTTTTTTTTTTTTTTTTTTTGGTGGGGTACCAAGGATTGAACCCAGGGGCACTCGACCACTGAGCCACACCCCCAGCCCTATTTTGTATTTTATTTAGAGACAGGGTCTCACTGAGTTGCTTAGGGCCTCACTAAGTTGCTGAGGCTGGCTTCGAACTTGAGATCCTCCTGCCTCAGCCTCCTGAACTGCTAGGATGACAGGCGTGAGCCACTGTCCCCGGCTTCTTTCTCTTTTTCTTTTAGGGGAGGAGGTATCCCAGGGGCTCCAGGGCTGGGAAAGCACAGCTCGGCTCTTTAAGGCTCAGGCCTGGGGTGTGAGCACTGTCTCCAGGGAGGTGGCACAGGGTCGTGGCCTTCAGTGGGGCTGTGGCACCCGCTCCTTGGGGTGTGCAGTACAGGCTGATGGTGCAGATGGGTCCCCTTCTGTTTGGCTCCTCTTCCTCCTCTCCTCCCCTTCCCTACAGTCTCTGAGCAGGGACTGTCCTGGGTCCTTCTCCTCTATGTCGTTTCCTAGGTGACCTCATCCAGTCCTGAGGATTCACATACACCACTGACTCCCAACTTGCCAACTGCTCACCGTTCCAGACTCCCCTGAGTGTGGGGCTCTACCCAGCTCTGTACCTGATGTCTCCCCTTTGGAGGCCACAGGTCCTGCTCCAGTGATGTGCCCACGTCTGACTGGTTCTTCTCTCCTCCCAGATCTGCTCTTCCTCTACACACAACCCATCCCATCTCAGCAAAAGGCCAGAACCATCTTCATGCTGAGGTTCAGCCCAGCCACATCCCTCCCATTCTGTCCATCAGCAAATCTCGTGAACTTGAAACGCGCCTTTCCTCCTCCACACCTCGGCCACTCCAGTCCCATGAGCCCCCTTTCCTGCCCAGACCCTGCAGCAGCCTCCTCCCTGGCCTCTCTGCCTCCTCTTCTGTCCCAGCCCCAGTGCATCTTCTCCGCAACAGCCAGAGGTAGATGACTATCATTATTTGTGGTGCGAGTGACTGAACCCAGGGCATTGTGTGTGCCAGGCAGGCGCTCAACCACTGAGCCACAACTCCAGCCCCTAAGTTATAATTTTAAAATGTTTTTAGGCTTAAATTTCAAAATACACACGAGAGAACAAAGTGATATATTGTCCCTTGCTCTGCCCTGCGTATTTGTTCAAACTCAATTTCAACAGTTAGCAAACTGTGCCCAATTAGAAGGATGTTTGGCGATCAGTACACATTTGGCGAGTGTACTCACCTGCTTCAAACCCCAAATCCAAATTCCTTACTCTCTCCCCTCTCGCAGCTCTCCCCTCTCTGGCATGCCCCAGGGCCTTTGCACTGCTATTCTCTGGATCACTCTTCCTTGAGATCTTCGCTCCAGTGACTTATTTTCGCCCTTCAGGCATCTACCACTCAGAACATAGGAATGTGAGTGTTGTGTTCTCCTTGCTCCAGAAGGTTTGAAAATAGGAAGTGAAAAAGGCTTTCTTTTGACTTTTCCTGCTTTCACCTGCTGTCCCAGCTACCGCCACAAATTGGCAGAAACCTTCCAGGTTTTGATTTTCTATTTTCACTAGGTGTATCAGGTGTCTAGAACGACACGGGACATTCCTCAGTGGGTTTGAAGAAGCGGATGTGAATGTCATCATGCTGACGCTACCAACCTGCGGTCTCCTTCTCACTTAACCTTGTCCCCAAGGTCTGTCCACCCCACTGCACGAGGACCTCACCTGCTTAAGCCACCCCTGAGTCATCCCTCCAATGACTCGCACAGTTTATGTATCCATTTCCCTGTTGATGGACAAAGTGCTGCTGTGGCCTTCCGTTTGTCTGTCCAGGCAGACTCTTTAGTAATAGTGATACTAATAATAACAAAATAAATAATAATGATTGTTATTATTTTGTGGTACTGGGGATTGAACCCAGGGGCCCTGTACCCCTGAGCTACATCCCCAGCCCTTTTTATTTTGAGACAAGGTCTTGCTAAGTTGCTGAAACTGGCCTTGAACTTGTTATCCTCTTGCCTCAGCCTCCCAAGTCACTGGGATTACAGGTACACCACTCTGCCTGCCTGACTTTCTTTTTAAATCAACAATCCAGCCATTTATTTATTAGACAAATATGTCCTGAACACCTGCTAACACTCAGTGTGACTTTTTGTGTGTGCGTGGCACTGGGGACTGAACCCAGGGGCCCTTTATCACTGAGCTACATCCTTAGTCCTATTTCTTTACTTATTTATTTATTCTAATTTTGAGACAGGGTCTTGCTAAGTTGCTTAGGGTCCCAACTGAAGCTGGCCTCAAACTTGCAATCTTCCTGCCTCAGCCTCCTGAGGAGCTGTGGGCCATCATGCATGGCTACTTTATATCTCTAAAAAGCATTTCCTTCATTTTTTATGTTATGTTACAATTTTTGCATTAATTTTAAGGTTGCAGTGATACTTCTTTGTATTTTACAGGTTTTAAAAAAATTTATTTTGGGAAATTTCAATATTGTGTTGGGCTCCAAGTGAATTGCCTGAAAGCAGTTTGGTTAACATGGTAATTTCCACATCTCAGTTTGTGAATGAACAAAATCTGAGCACCCCAGGTAATTTTGTTTGTAAATTTGTACACATTTTAAAGAAATTCTGTCCAGTTTGGAGCTTGCTTTGTTTCCAAGATTTCACGTGCTTTTTAGGAGAAGCTGACTTCAGATGTCCCCCTGCCAGCCCCAAGCATCGCCCCAGAGCACATCACAGACCCTAATCCATCGCCCCCTCTCCTATCCTCTCTGGAGGTTTCTTCTAACTACATTGCCTGTTTTATAGATAAGCAAACTCTGAGCAGCTTGTTCAAGGTCATGGGTTTGTAAGCAGGTGGCAGAGGTCAATTCCAACCATGACCTTTCCAACTCCAAAACCTGCTCCCCTAACCAGGGTAGGGTTCCTAGACTTCCATTGTTTATAATCATCATTTTCGCATTTAAGCAGATTGGATAAAGCCACTTTTAGCAATAACAAATGAATGTCCCCATCAGTATGGAGCCACATAGATCATTTTTCTTTTTTCTTTTCTTTTCTTTTTTGGTACTGGGGATTGAACCCAGGGACACTCCACCACTGAGCCACATCCCCAGTCCTATTTTGTATTTTATTTAGAGACAGGGTCTCACTGAGTTGCTTAGGGCCTCGCTAAGTTGCTGAGGCTGGCTTTGAACTCGCGATCCTCCTGCCTCAGCCTCCCAAGTGCTGGGATTACAGGAGTGCGCCACCGTGCTGGCTCACTAGGTCATTTTTGTGTACACCTGAAGAAAAAGTGAAAATAAGGAATTTTTAAAAATTGAAACATGGGATAAAGGGAAGAATATGGATCCTGATCATTTCTCGGTGGTTTTGCCTCCTGCAACCCAGGCATTACGACGGGACGGCACAAAGCGAGCTCCTGGGGATGACACCATGTTGCTTGCTGTCACTGGGAAACCGGCCTCGCGGGCGGATGGAGGCAAAACACAACTGGAAACTCCCCGGTCACCTCCGCTGCGCGCCCCGCGCGCAGGGCCCGCGCCTGGGTGTCTGCTGCCCCCGCGCGGCCGTGCGGCCGTCCTGCACCCGCCCGGGAGCGCACTTGAAACCTGGTGCGGGGCGTCAGGACTGGCAGGAGGTCGGAGGCAGGTCCTAGGTCCCGGGCTGGGGACCAGATCTCCACCCCGAGGGACAGGGACCTGGGAATGGTACTTCTCGGCGTGTGCAAGGCGGCTGCTGCTGATAACTGGGTTATCCCAGCTTGTCCAGCCGGTTACCTCGCAAGGTGCAACTCCAAGTTCGCGCAGTGCAATCGTGCCTGGATGACCTTGAACCTAGTGCTGAGTGGCAGAGAGGAGGGAGGGAGGAAGGGAACCTTGGACTGAGGGCGGAGGGGCTCCCAGAGGAAGAATCTAAAACGAGGGCTTCTGCTGCCCTCCGCCTCCCGGGCAGGTAGGGCCCGCCATTCATTCATTCATTCGTTGGTTCATTCATTCACTTATTCGTCTCCTTGTGGCAGCATTTGGGACAGAACCCGAGCAGCGCCTCCAGCCCTTCATTCTTTCATTCTTTCCTCGGCTTCTTTCTTTCTTTTTTTTTTCAATATTTTTTGTTGTTGAACTTTTATTTATATGTGGTGCTGAAAGTCGAACCCAGTGCCTCACGCATGCTAGGCAAGCACTCTACCACTGAGCCACAACCCAGCCCCTGTTCATTTCTTAATTCAACCATATTTATGGAGCATTTCTGTGCAGCTGGCATGGGTCTGGGCATGGTCCTTGCTTTCAGAGGTGGCCTGGCAGGAGGGTAAGGCAGGGGTGGACAGGGTGTCACTGCAGGGCTGGGATCGCAGGTCCTGGGCTCTGGTTAGGTGGGGCCCCTGACCTCTGTCACTAGATGCCGAGGCTTTGTGGCCCCTCTTGTCCCTCCTCTCTTGTGGTCTGGGTAGCCACAGAGCCACAGAGAGGCCTTGCAGGAGCCTTGCTTGGGGACCAAGATGAGGGCTCTGGGGTCGGGTGGAGTGGGGGCAGCAGAAGGCGGCAAGTGAGCAGAGCTGAGACTGAGGCCTGGGCCTGGAGTCCAGATGGGACACCCCTAGGGGCTCCTGCCCTGGCCACATGCAGTTTGATCTCTAAGAGGTTTGGTGGAATTCTGGGGGATGGTGGGGGGCGAGCCAACCAGGGGAGCAGGGAGAAGAGAGGAGAGCCGTTCATTGTGAGCAGCACCTCCCCCCACCTAAGCCTTCTTGGGGGATCCCTGACCCCTGCCTGGCTCTGTGCTCTTCCTATTGCTTTGTTGGCTGGAACCCAATTCTCTCTCTGTTTTTTGTGTTTTTGCATATCTTGCAAATGAGGCTCAATTCGTGGCCCTTTGTCCTGGACTTTGTCTATCAAACAACCTTGGAAGGGAGTCTCCTCCTGGAACAAAGGGCAGGCTTCCTTTCTGCTCATTATCAAGCTTTGAGCTTCTTCCCTGAAACACACCCACTGTGTGTACCCTGGGTGCTGTCTGATCCTCTCCATGCCACCCTGTGGGATTTGGGCTCACGGAAGGAATGCGTAATGCTTACACCGTGTTTCCCTGCTATTGCTGCCAGGAGCAAATCATCCTTTGTCTCTGACCCTGAAGTCTCGTGCCTTCTCCCAGCCTCTGTGGAGCTCTGGTCGGCTAAGTTGTTGGCTTGTGAATAGGGTGACATCTCAAGCTGTCTTGATTCCTTCAATGCTGTCAGTGCTTAGTCCGTTTTCTGTTGCTATGACAGAACACCCAAGACTGGGTACTTTATAGAGGAAAGAAATTTATTTAAGCTTACAGTTCTGGAGGTTGGAAGTCCAAAATCTGGTTTTCTCATCGGAGAGGGCCTTGTACTGATTGATGTCATGGCAGAAAAGCAAATGGACACGTGCAGAAGAGATAAAACAGAAGGGGCCTCCGGAGGGTGTGAGAACTCACTCATGAAGGTCAATCCTCAGCACTGCAAAACAAATAAGTTTAAAAATGCTTAATGAACCCACTGATTGCTGCAAGAATTAACCCAGTCCTGAGGAAGCAGTGCTGATTCACTTGTGAGCCTGGTGCAACCTAATCACCTCTTATACTCAATTTCAACCTGAGTTTTTCTTCTTCCTGTTCTCGAGTGGAGCCCAGGCCTCTTGCTTGCTAGGCCGGTGCTCTACACTGGCTGTACCCGCAGTCCCTTGATGTGAGTTTTGGAGGGGACACACCACATCCGAACCATAAAACCCACCTTCTCTAATTCCTGCTGTCTGTCCTGCCTCCACAGCCCTGGCCCAGGCTCCCATCACGCGTGCCTGAGGGCACACTGTTCTCCAGGGCTCAGCCCCCACTCACCCCCTTGTGTAGGATACCACCAGCCTGATGGACTGACGGACAGGAAGCCCGCCCTGCAGAGTCCTGGGGCCTCCTAGAGACCTTTCCTCCTCCTTCCTGTCTGGGCTCCTCATGCAGCTGCAAGTCCCCAGCTCTCCCCGGCGGTCTAACTCTGCTCTGCAGCTGTCCCTGGGGCTTGATGGACTCTTCCCTGGCCTCTGTGGTCCCTGCTGCCCCCCCATTACACCGCTTGCCCTCCCCCAGTCCCACTTAATGCCCTGGTGGATTGTTGGACGGCACTTTGCCTCTGTCTGAACTCTGCGTCTTCGGGACGCTCCTAGCCACCCTTCAAACTCAGCTCAAGGGGCATTTCTGAAGCCCGGGCGGTTCCTCAGTGCCATGGTGTTGGAGGGGGAGTGGAAGGAGGAACAGGGCTGAGCATGGGGACCTGGCGCACCGCAGCTTCTCCTCCCAGCTCCCCCAGGGGAGGCCTGAGCGGGTGAGCAGGGCTTCCCTGGGAGAAGCTCACCGGGGACTCTTTAGGGCCGTGGCCATGTACAGTTGGGTGAGGTGTGTCCTGCACGAGGATTCCTGGTTGAGGGGTGAGTGGGGCTGAAACCGTGCTGTGTGCAGGGTGGGCCTGGCACCTGCTCTCTGAACCTCCCATAGGGACCCGCCCCCATGGAGCTGTGCGTTCCCAGGCCTGCGCACCGAGCCCATGTTTTAAGATGTAAATGTGTGGGACTTGGTTCTGCATCCTTAGGGGGCCTTGTGCCCCCTTCCCCTGACTGCTGTCCCCTCCTCACCCTCTTCCTTTTTGGGTCTGTCCCCCATCCTCACTGCCCCTGGAACAAGCTCACCAATCCTTTCACAGTGAGGGAAACTGGGGGACAGCGCCCCACGCTGCATGCAATGTTCGGACATCTAACTTTCCTGATGGTATTTCCTGCCAGTCTGTTTCCTGTCGTTGATTTCAAAGAAGAGAATCCATGAAACTTCACAAAAGCAAAATTCATGCTTCCCTGCAGCTGGGGAGGCTGGGTGTGGGCTGGCGCGCAGCATGGTGAGCCCTGGGCTCCGTCTCCAGCACTGGAAAAGGAAACAGTTTAGCGTTTTGGATTCTCCCAGAATTCCAAACCTTTGCCCCTTCTGCACGGTCCTGGCCACGTCTCTGAGAGGCTCAGCGGCCAGCGGCCTCCTGGGGGTCCCTTGCGGCCCCAGGGCTGGGGTTGCTCAGGGACCCCCTTGGCTGCCCCACCCAGGTACCCCGAGGCCTTTACTGCAGCTCACTTCCTCTTCCTGTCCTCCCCAGCCTGTCCCAGAACCCTCTGGGGCATCCCTGAGCTCGCAGAGAAGAGATTATCGACTCTTCCCTTTGCTTTGCTTTTTGGCGAAGCAAAAACCAACTCCTACAAAACTAACCCCTGGCAGGGCTGCGGGTTGGGCAGCCGAGTCACCTGCTGCCTGAGAACCTTCTGCCCCCGTGGCCTTGGGGCGGAGGTTTCCGTTTCCCAGGCCTCGGCTGCTTTGGGATGTGCCAGGGCGTGGAAGGTGCCCGCTCCACCCTTGGCCTGTTTCCCTGCACGGTGGCTCTGCAGCCGCCAGACCCTGACCCCAGCCTGCCTGAGGCTGTGCCCCTGGGCTTCTCCAGTGCAAGCTGGGCAGGTGGCCGCTGGAGGCCCACAGCACTCGGAGGCCAGCACCCCAGTTTCCATACTCCTCAGGCGATTCTCGAGTGTGCGCTGGACCTGCCCCTGCGGTCGCCAGCTGGCCTCAGCCCCAGTTGCCCGAAGTCTGGCCCCTGCTCTTTAACAGACCTGCTACAAGCTTCCTTCCCGCCCTGCCTCAATTTCTTACTCCCCTCTGGATGCCCGCGGAGACCCTCTCCCAAATTGTCTCGGGTCTCCTTCTGGATAAACAAGACTTCGCTTCTGGGGAGTCAGGTCCTCCTCCCCAGCCATGGCATGGCCAGACTTGGACTGAGGACCCAGAGGAGCAGGGATGGGCAGAAACCAGGGAAAGGGGGATCTCTTGCGGCAACTGGGTCCCCATGGTAACTTGGTTCCCACCCTGAGGCATCTGTGAGGTCATCCCACCTCTCCCAGTGGGAGGAGGAAAGGGAGACCAGACATGGAGGCCATCCCTCCGGTCCGATCCAGCCTCTTGGGGATTCTGCTGCAAGTCGTGAGGCTGTCAGTGCTGGTGAGAGGGTGGGGAAGGGGGCCACACCCGACCCTCCCCAGCCACCTCTGAGCTGCTGAGCCCTAGTTTGTCCTGTCCAGGGGAACCAGGCCACCGCCTGCCTTGGGGATAATCCGACAGCTTCCGGAAGCAGCACCCTGCGCCTCAGGGCCAGGCTTCCTCTAGGAGGGTCACCCTGTTGGGTTAAGCATTGCACTTCGCCACCCATTTTTTAAAATATGCAAATATTTGAGTTTGGGACCACATCTCCAAATTACACGCCCTCAGGGGGCTGAGTGGTCAGTCTGGTCTGATTCTGTGCCACAGGATAGAGAGAGACCAGGGCACAGTAGAAAGGGACAGACAAATGGATTGGAATCTCAGTGGCTCCACCCTTTAAACTGTGTGACTTTGGGCAAATTACCTTACCTCTCTGAGCCTCTGCTTCCTCTCCTATAGAACAGATCTCGTAGGATCATATAGACTCTCAGACGCTTCCCTCCCCCTCACCTCAGCATCACCGGCCAGGGGGAACCCCAATCTCCTACCTGCACCCTGATTCTTCTCCTGGAGGGAACATCTCAGGCACCTTTCCTTCGTTAAAGCTCTCCCTCTTGGCTCTGCTAGTCCAGCCCATGAGAGGCACTGAAGCTGACCTCCAGTGGCTCCGCCACCCCGGTCCCCAGAGCCTGCAGAACCTGGGCTCTGCTGGTCGCAGGCTCTGGGGGTCCCGGGTTGGTGGACTGCCGTCACCTAGGAGCTGAGGACTTTCAGGTTCTAATGAGGGGTTTTTCCCCAGCCAACCCCACTCCTCATAGGATGGGGGACACCCTCGTCCAACCTGACCCTCATACCAGAAATCTGGAAATCTTGGGCTCCTCCCCCTCCTGCACCCCGCTCTCTAGATCCATGGTTAATTCTGCCCCCGTCCCAAGACTTTCACGTCTCTCTGTCCCTGAGACCCTAACTCCCGCTGCCCTTGTGATCCCAGAGGCCACTGCTGCCCAGGTGGGCCCAGGTGTTGGGGAGAGACAGCTGACCTGGGTTCAGATTCTGCAGGATTGTGGGGTGAGTCACACTGAGTTACAACAGCGATCATAACGACAATGTCCTCCCTTTGCCCCGAGCACCGTAAGTGATCATTAGATACGGCAGCAGGGAGCCAGGTACAACCGACACGCTTCCACCCAATTTGCCGAGCTAGGGATGGAACCCAGGGCCTTGCACAGGCTGGGCAAGTGTCCACCCCGAGTCACACCCCAGTCCCAATACGAGACACTTTTTAAGTGGACAAAGATCATCCTCATGCCTGGAGATGGGGAGGACCCAGCCCAGGGTGACTGGGGCTCCACATGGACAGCACAGGTTGGGTCCACCCAGGTGGGGTGCCGGGTGACTCTGGTGTCCTCCTCCTCCTGCAGCTGGTCCAGAACCGTGTTCACCTGTACAGCTTCCTTCTGCTGAAGATCAACCTCTTCGGGCGCTGGGTGTCAGGACTGGCCCAGGAGGCCCAGGGCTCCTGCAGCGGGCAGGCCCACCTGCCCACGGGAGTTGCCAGCTGCCCCCTGGGCCGGGCTCTGCGGGCAGGGTTGGCACTGCTGTGGGTCCCGGTGTGGCTGCTGCTGTGGGGACCAAGGCTGGTGTGCGAGGCAGTGCTGGACTGTGCCCGGGCCCTGGGCCTGGCCCTGCAGCGCCTGGGGGCCTGCACGTGGCTGGGGCTGTCCGTGGCCACCTCGGGGGAGCTGCTGCTGTCCTGTCTGCACAGCTTCATGCTGGCGGCCCTGCTCTTGCTGCTGCTGACCTGGAGGCTGTTCCAGAAGGCTCACCGCTTCAGCCTGGGCTGGCTGCCCAGCCAGGTGGGTGGGCTGGGGCGGGCTGGGCTGCAGGGGGCAGGCCAGTTCTGGGCATGGCCGGGGCTGGGCTGGGGCCAGCAGCCAGACTGCGCCCCGTGAGTCTCCTGGGGCCACCTGTTGCCTGCCCCAGGCCGTCCTGGAGAACCGCGCCGTGCTGAAGCTGAGGCGGCTGTACGGGTGGGTGGAGAGCACCGCGGCACTCACCGCCTGGCACCTGGCCTACCTTGTCACCTGGACCACCTGCCTGGCCTCCTGCCTGCTGCAGGCTGCCTTTGAGCACACGGCCCAGCTGGCCGAAGCTCAGGAGGCTGATCCCCAGGAGGCCCCAGGACCCTTGTCTGAGTCCCTGCTCCATGAGCCCTCCACCCCCAAGGCGGGGCCCGTCCTGCCAGAGCCTGGAACCCCCAGAGAATAAATGTGACCCCACCTGCCTCTCCTTCTCTGGCCTGCCTCTCCTCCCCACTGGGGTGCAGGGACGCTCCCTGCACGCGAGGGTGCGCGGGAGTGTGTGCACGTGTGTCACCACGGGCCTGCGTGCCCAGGGCTGCCCCGGGCAGGGAACCACATCCTGTGGGCACCTTTCAGCTGCCAGGTAAACATCGCACATACTTTACCCATAATTTGATTTAAACCTAGCAACACAGGCATCTGGCTTGATGAAAAAATGGATGAGGGTTTCAGCTTTCCCAGGCTCACGGAGCAACTCAAGGCCAGAGACGACACCGGACTCTAGGGTTTTTTTTGTTTTCCAGAACCCCTAACTTTGTCTAATCCGTGCCCCTGGTTCTCAGACCCTGCGTCCAGAGCTTTAGGGGAGATGGGCAGTTAGAGACTGTGGCCTCTGGGGGGTGCCAGGGCCTCACATTTCAGAGATGGGAAACCATCTTTTCGAGTAGTTATTCTTCAGCCATTCTGCAGCGAACCCATCATTCCTTCCTTCATAGCTGTTTGTCCGTCTGCCTATCCACTCATCCACAAATTCAGCCACAGAACCAACCATCCATCTGTTCACCTGCTCACAGACCCATCTGTCAATCCATCCATCCATCCATCCACCCATTCACCTACCTATAAATCCATCTGTCTGTCGATCGATCCATCCCTCTGTCATCCATCCACCTATCTGCATATTCATCTATCCATGCATTCATCTGTCCATCCATCCATCCACCCACCTACCTACAAACCTGCCCATCTATTCTTCCCGTCATCCATTCACCCACCTATCTACGAATTCATCCATCTGTCCATCCATCCATCCACCATCTATCTACACCCATTCACCTATCTACAAATTCATCTATCCATCTATTCATCTTTCCATCCATCCATCCACCTATCCACCTACCTACAAATCTGCCCATCTAATCTTTCATCCATCCATCCATCCATCCATCCATCCATCCATCCATCCATCCACAATCCACCCACTCAACTGCACACCATGTGTTGAAGGACCACCCAGCTCCCTGGGGAGTTGGGAAGCCTTCCTAATATCCCTGCACTCCTCCTTACCTGAGAGTGAGGACAAGGTCCTGCTGCGGGAGTGGCTGGTGCAGCTAGGGGGGCTCAGGCTGTCCCTAGGTCATTCCCCTGAAAGGAAGGCACCGGCTGGTTTTGTGACAGTTAGACATCACCCCTTACCCACATCCAGGCCAGAGGGTGGGGTGCATGGGGAGTGGTTCCAGAGAGTTCCTCCTGCTCTCCCCTTCTCCATTCTGGTTCCCAGGGCAACCAGGGTCTGCAACTGGCCCAGGTCAGGAGAAGGTCCAGGCCCTTCCTCTAAGTCCAAGAAGCAAGCTTGGTCCGCCCTGGGAGAGACTCTGAGGGGGTCCCGCTGACCCTTGAGGTAGAAGGCTGGGGAGGGAGCTACAGGGTGCTGGTGAAGGGGAAGCCTGACCAGATCCCACAGCCCGCAGCCTGCAGGGAACCTGAGCCCAGGGGCCTCTGGAGGGCTTGAGCTGCCCTGGCCAGGGAGGAGCCAGGCAGGGCTGAGCCTGGGGGCTTGGCGGGGGAGGCGAAGTCAGAGGGGCTGTAAGGTCAGGAGGGGAGAGGAAGGCTGGTGGCCAGTGTCTGAGCAGGGGAGGAGAGGACAGTGTCAGGGTGGGGCTGGCGACAGGCGGGAGGCTCACACCAGCCTGGGTCGGGCCAGAGGTGAGATTGCGGATGTGACTTTGGCTTTTTTTCCTTTGACTAAAAATGACCCCAATACAGAAGTGTAAAGGTAACAAGGTCTCCCGTTCTGCTTCTAGGCTCGCTCTGCTCTAGATTCTCTGCGTATTGCAAACCCACTGGTCCCACGGAGCTGGACAAGCCTGCTCCGTGCTGATGAAATTCTAAGGACCTGATGGCCAGGTCCTTAGGTCAGTTGCTGTTTGCCTCTGACAGTCTGCCACTCACCTGTGTCCAAGTTGATCCTTGCTTACAGTCCTGTCCTCAAGGCTGCTTGGAGGCCATCAGATCAACTCTGGACTGGGGAGCGTCTGGGGTGCAGGCTGGGAGGGGTCCGTGCCCCAGGGAGCTCCTCTGGGACCTCCTCAGGCTGCAGTCGCCCCTCTGGTCACATTCCTGGGGATCTGGGCTGACCTCACACAGCTGGAGTCTGCCCATGCAGGAGGCACCGGGGCTGAGAGGGGTTCCCGGCTGTGCCAAGGTCTGAGGGCAGAGAGGTCACGTCCCTGCCTATAGACCCAGCTGGGACTGGAGGGGAGTGCCCGCCTGCTTTCCTGGCCACAAGGTGGCTCCTAAATTGATGGCGGTTGGTGGTGGTGGGCATGCAGCTGGGTGAAGGCACGGCCCCTGTGTTCCATGGGTCTGCAGGGGAATGGCCAGTATGGCTGAGCTTGGGGTGATGTGTCTGTGTATAAGACACTGGCGTGAGAAGACTTCAACGCAGAGTCAGGACAATCTTCGCTGGTGGCTGCCTTGGGGCTGGGGGCGCTGGGAAGACTTCCTGAAGACGGGGGCATTTAAACTGGGCCTGGGGAGAGGAATGATCTGGGGTGTGTGGGAGTAGTGTCAGGTTCATGGCCACTCTGGATCCAGGGTTCTTGGCCACTGTTGCTGATCTGTGTCCTGGAGCAGGGCACCAGGCTGTATTCTGGGACATAGGCCAACTCCTGGAGCCCAACTCAAAGTGGGGAGTGGGACCCCTGGGCCAGGGGAGCCTTGTGGAGGAGATAGCCCTTTCTGAGTTGGGCCCAGTCCCAAGAAGGCCTGGGCTGGGGGACAGTTGCTTGGACTCTATGGTTCTGTCCCTGCCTCCAGGGGGTACATAGGAGACTCTGATCTGGGCCTCAGTTTCCATGTATATGCAAGGTGGGGGGGAAGGGCAACCCTCACAGGAGCCAGCATTTGGGGGACCCAGGACTTGCTTATTTTTATTTATTTTTTTGGTACCAAGGAATGAAACCAGGGGTTTTTAACCACTGAGCCACATCCCCAGCTCTTTTTAAATTTATTCAGAGACAGGGTCTCACTGAGTTGCTTAGGGCCTTGGTAAGTTGCTGAGGTTGGCTTTGAACTTGTGATCCTCCTGCCTCAGCCTCCTGAGCTGCTGGGATTATAAGTGTGCACCACCACGCCAGGCTCAGACTTTGCTCTTGAACGCCTCTGGAGGGAGGTGGTCTTGGGCTGGGGAGGCTGGGCCTCCTGTTTACACAGCCGGCAGCCTTGACAGGCCCTCACAGCCCAGATCTGGTTCCTTGAATCCCACCCCTGCCCATCCCTGAGGCACTGCTTGTGCTTCTAGGGTTTGAAAAGTCCTCCAGGCCTCTTAAGGACCCTGGTATCCTCGGGAGGAAAGGCCAGAACTGTCCTTGCCACCTTTGGTGACGACCCTCAGAGCAGAGGCCTTGGGCGTGGATCCTGAATCCACAGGTGCTCAGTTGTGGGACTGGGGCAAGTTCTTAACCCCGTGAGCCTCAGTTTCCCCCCGTCACGGAAGCAGGGTCCCAGCGTGTGGTACTGCCCGGGGCCGGCCTGGGGGCTTTCTCTCAGGACTCCGCAGCCTCCCTCCACCTCTCAGGCCTGCCTCCTCCCCCGGGCTGCAGGGAGGGCCTTCTGAGGCCCGGGCGGAGGGCAAGGGCAGGCAGTCCGTCCTCCTCAGGCCTGTAGTGTGGAGGCCCTGGCCCGCCAGTGGAAAACAAGTGGGGGGCGGTGGGTGGGGTGGGGGGCTGGCTGGAGGTCTGGCCAGCAGCTCCACGCAATCCGTCTGCTATGCGGCCCTGGGCCTGGCTGTATTTATTTATTCGGAGTGTATATTTATATCAGCCCCTTTCTCATTAATAGGGCAGGAAATGGCTGGAGTGGTTACATACCTGGCGGCCCAGGGGTCCCGAGCGGCCAAGACACACAGGGCCCTGGCTGCCCCGCCATGATTGCGAGGGGCCCCCTCCTCAGTCTGCCCGAGTCCCTGGCCCTTCACTGACCCCCTTGTTCTGAGCTCCCCTCCTCCCTCCTGAGCTCCTGCGAGGCCCCCTGTGCCCACAGCCTGGGAGAGGGGCTGCTTTTCAGGCCACTCCCCCGGCTCCTGACCCCATCCAACCCCATGAAGGCAGTGACATTGGGGGTCCTGTGGGGCAGATTGGAGGATGGGAGCCCCAGACAGGGTGTGGAGTTTGGGGGGCAGGTATCAGAGTCCCCTGATTTAGGGATGGGATCCTGGCACTTTGGGGTGAGGGGACTTGAGGTCCCTCCTGAGGATGGGGGTGGTCCCCAGGCTCTGCTCCCCGCCAGGCCCAGTCACTTATCACCTTGGGCAGCTTCTCCCTGTGGAATCCCCCAGCCCTCCAGAGGGGTCTGCATCCCCATCATCCCTCCACAGGCCCGATGGGCTGGGGGCTCAGCCCAGTCCCGTGGCCCCCCTCCCAGGCCCCCCACTCTGCTCAGAACCCAGCCAGCCTCTCTCTCCAGGCTCGGCGCTGGGCTCGGGCCCCAGGTGGGGCTGCCAGGGCTGAGAGGCGCGGCCCCTCCCCAGAGCGCTCGCCTGACATGACCTATTGGCGCCTCTCCCCCCAGCCCCCTCCCCCAGCCACCCACCCAGGCCAGACTCTGCCGGGGTCTCGGCCAGGCAGCATCAGAGGTAGCCGGCAGGTCACCCCCCAGCCCCTGGGGAACTCTGCCTGCTCCCGCTCCTCTCTGCAGGTCCAGGGGCTGCTATCTGTCCAGAGGCCTCTGCTGGGTCTGTCCTGCTGGCAGCTGCCCTGGGGTCAGGTGGACCTGACCTCTGCCCTCTGCCTGCCGCAACCAGCAACCAGCTTGCCTCCTGATCAGGGCCCGGGGAGATGAGGCTTTCTTAGGGTCCTGCCCTGCCCACCTCACTCCTGGGGTCTGGCGGAGCCGGTGACAGGGAGTGGCTGATCCTGGCAGCTTCTAATGTTGAGGAGGGGGCTGGGAGGCTGGAGGCCCTCTGGATGGTGGGAAGGGGCTGCTGCAGGGGCTCAGGCTCTGCCCAGGGCTAACGCTGGTGTCCCTGGCCTGCCATGCTGTCCCACCCTAGCTGGGACCTATGTGCTTATGGGGGGACAAGGGCCGGGCCCAGGCAGGCGTCCTGGCCTCCCTTCCGAGCCTTCCCCAGACGCCTTGTGGAGCTCACCCTGGGGGAACGGGGGCATGGACCCCCTCTGCCCCCACTGCCCTTCCCACCTCAGCCTGCCCAGGAAGCACCGGGGTTGGGCCGGGGATCCGCCCCAGGCCTCCACTGGGTTGGACTCCGGGCCCTGTGCTTTCTGGGTGAAGCAGGAGGAGAATGAGGAGGTGAAGGTCAGGTCAGGGCTGCATCCTCTTGGATCCCCTGGGACAGGTCTGGGCCCTTGTCCCCTCAAGGCCAGGCCAGCACCTCCTCCCACTGCTGGGCCATGGACACCTAGATCACTTGATTGTGTGTGTCCCAGTGCCTGTGGAGTGGGGGAGGAAGGCGTCTGTCCCACCCTGAACTTGCTTGTGGTCTGAGGGACCCCCGATCCTCTGCTTCTCTGGGGTCTCCTGCCCGTCTGGTCTGTGTGGACCTGGGCAGGTTCCTGACCTCTGTCCCTCCTTCTACAGTAAGGGTCCCCTTGGCTTCTGCTGACTTCTGAGTCTGAGCGCCTGTGACTCTTGAAAACCTCCTGGCCCAGGGGCCAGTGGGCTGGGATTGGGGTGCGCAGGAGAGGGCCCCCAGTCCGAGCAGAGTGGGGCGCCGTGGCCCAGCCTCTGAGCCCGGGCGCTGCAGCTGGGCCTGCAGCGATTCACGCTCACACTGCACACATCTGGAGCATGTTCCACCCCCGTCCCAGGCCCACATCTGGAGACCAAAGCTGGCTGGGCGGCTAAACACAGAGCATCTGGATCCCGAAGTGCGTTGCTGGGTTAACGCGGCCCATCTGGGCCCCCGCTGCGCTCCGCCCCGTCTCCGCGGCGGAATGCTGGCCCCGCGTCTGGAGGGCTGGGGCCCGTGCCCAGCAGGGTCAGGAGCCGGCGCCGCCTGGGGTCCCCTGCCCTGAGCGGGGGTCCTGCGTGCACAGGGCTCGCCCGTTCTTTCTGGACGACACTGCTCTCAGGGCTTCTCCCCGGGGCCGCCTTGGAGAGCTGCGTTTGGAATTCTCTCTCCACACAGTCTGTCCCCAGGTGGTGACAGCTGCCCCTCTGCCCCAGCCCACCCGGCAGCCCCTTGGCATCACTTGAAAGGCCTCCCAGGCCCCCTCCTGGATTGCCTGTCTTCCGCCTCCTCCTTGGTGCCTTGGGTACTGCACAGGGTGCCACCAACTCTTGGGGGCTGCCTGGGGCCCCGGCGTGGAGCCACCCCACATGGCCAGCCTTGCAGATACTTCCTGCCAACAGCATGCTCGGCAGGATGGGGCTGGATATCTCCCTAAAGACCCCAGGCAGAGGGAGGCGAGTGGTGGCCTGAGCCCCCAGGAGAAGCCCAGGCTGGCACTAGGAAAGCCCACCCCAGGGGTGAGGCCAGGGGCTGTGTGGGTAGATACCGTGAGAACTTCCCGGTGGGGACCTTGACTGGTTCCTCTTCAATGGGTGCCAGACTCTTCCGACCTCACACGGAGTCGGAAGTCACTGCCATTGCATGGTAGTGAGCTCCCCATCACTGGGAGAAGGACACTGGGTCCCGGGAGAAGAGTCCCACAGCCTCGGGCCTGGGGCCTGGGCTGGGGGACTTGCTGCCTGCCTGCCCAGAATGGCCTCTACTCTGGAGCCCACCCAGCCTCTGAGACCTGGACTCTGCTCCCGAGCCTGGCGATCCTGCATCCTGTGGCTCAGCCTTATCGGGGAGCATCACTGGCCTCAATTGAAAGGAATCCTTTATTGCTCCAGCCTCCAGCCTGGGGGCCTGGAGCCACAGGCAGCTGCGACCACAGGGCCCCGTGCCCTCTTCTGCACCTCCTTGCCCACGGAAAAAGTGAGTCAACACACGAGAAAGACGGAGACACAAATAAAAAAATAACGAGGGCCAGCAGTGGTTGAGCAGCCACTCCGGGCCAGATACCCTTCCGCAGCTCTTCACATTAACGCATTCCCGCCTGCCTCTGGGTCTAGCCCCACGTGAACCCATTTCACGGATGGGAAAGTTGAGACTTCAGGTCTACTTGGTGGCCAGGTGGTAGGGCTCAGATGCAAACCAGGCAGTTGGCTCCCAAGCCTGTGTCCACCACCACGACTTCCTCTGCCTCTGTGGGCTGGAATCAGGTGGGCAGATGGAGAGAGCAGAGAGCGGTGGACGGAGCAACAGGGATGGCTCCGGGGCTCTCAAAAGTGAGGCTGCTGACCCTGCCAAGGAGAGGAGAGGCTGAGTTGCAGGGGACACCATGCCCTGTCTCCCCCAGCCCTTTGGATGGGGTGTCCAGGTGTCAAAGGGCAGAGTCTCGGGACTGGGGTTAGCCTTGGAGCCAGCCCTGGGGCCAGTCTCCTGGAGGAACCTGACCCTGGGGTGCCCCGGATGGTCACCCAGGGTTTCCAGGGCTGGAACAGTAGGGACGTGACAGCCACACTTCACTGATACTTCCTCTGTGCCAGGCCCTGAGGAGGTGGCTTCTCCGGTCTCCCCACCACACCCCGGCAGGAGGACCCATACTTGTCCCCCCTTACGGGTGAGGAGACGCAGGCCTGTGAGGGTGAGTTATCAGTCCACCCAGCTGAGTGTCAGGCCAGGACTCAAATCCGGGCCTGTGCCGCCCTCACTGATCCCCTAACCGCACTCCTGCCGAGAGGGTGGCATCTCCCCTTGATCCCCATCTCAGGCTCCCAGAGCCCAGCCCGGGACCCCGCTCCCCAGCTGAGCGGGCTTGCTCTGGGCTCAGCCAGGCCCCCAGGGAGGCCCAGGGCCAGGGTGGGGAGGGGGCTGAGCAGCTGGGAGACCTCTGGGAGCAACCAGAGCAGAAACCTTTGGCAGGGCAGGGAAGCTGGGTCGCCAGGCATCCCAGGTGGGCTGGTCCTGGGGACCTGGGGCTAGGGGTACAGAGGGGCATGGGGGCGCCCAGGCCACACTTCCTGTGTGAGGAGCTGCAGTGTGGCCCTGCTGGGGAGACTGAGGCAGGACGGTCCTGGGGGTCTGGGCTCTCCCTGGGGAGCCTGGGCCTGAATAGAATTGGGGATGAACTTGGCTGCATCCCGCAGAGCAGGGAGCCCCTGCTCCAGCCCCAGGAGAGGGTGGTGGGCTCAGTCCCCTGCTGGGGCTGGACAGAGGTCCTGGCCTTAATCACAGCCAGCGTGGCTACTCCTCAGGCTCCTCGGCCCCTCCTTGTCCCCTCCCCTGTATCACTGAGCTCCAACCAAATGTTGGAGTCCAGCTGGGCCAGCCCAGGTCAGGCTGCATTGGAGCCCCTGCTGTCCCTTGCTGAGGTCCCCCATGTTCATGGACCATCTGCTCTGGGCCTGGCTTCTCTCCAGGACCCGGTCCCGCTGGACCTCGGTGCTGTTGGTAACCTGGGGGATGTCCTGCCTGAGTTCCCTGGAGCAGGGCACTGGTTCTCCAGGTGGCCTTGAACACCCACAGCCTCGCTCGCACAGGGCCATCACTCACCATCCTGATGGACAGGATGGCAGGGTGCAGCCTGGGCCTGGGCTGGACTGACGTTTCTAGAAGGGACTCTGGGTGGTCAAGTCCAGGGCTCCCGTTGGCTGGTTTCAGGGCAGTGGTGGCTGAGGGCTCTGCCTTTGGGCCCTACCAGGGTGGCCTGGGCTTGCTCCCCATCCCGACAGCCCCTGGCCACGCTGTGGGCACTTTTCTCCCCTCTGAGCCTGTAGGGCACGGTGAGCATCCCCACCCACCCCACGCTGAGAGGGGCCCTCGCCACTCCCACCTGGGGAGGGAGATCTCTAGGAGGTGGGGCTGCCTGCCTCCCCGAGGTCCCTCCTGGGGATCAGCTTCCCCCTTTCCCTGCTCTGAACCCAGAAGGACTGGGGACGAGGGGCTTTGGCCATTCTCTCAACCACCAGGCACTTCTGGATGGCTCCTTGGTGCGAGGCCCTGGGCTGGGAACACCAGACCTGGTTTGCTTTGTGTCCTGGTTTTGCTATTAACCCCTCAGGGGCCTGGGACCACCCGCTCCCGGCCTCAGTTTCCCCCGTGGAGGAATGGGTTGAACTGGGGGTTCAACCCATTGCAGAGGACCTTGCAACTCTTGCCTGGATGGAACTCACCCCTTGCCCTCAGCCACCTCCCACCCAGATACCCCAAGCCACAGGGTCCCCAAGCCACAGGGTCCCCAAGCTGGTCACCAAACTGTGACCATACCAGGCTTTCCTTGGCTGTCCCAGCAAGCCCAGCACTGTCCTCTCTCCCAGCCCTGGTGGACTTTCAAACAGTGGGAGAGGGTCTCCTTGCCTGGCCTTGCCCTCCCTTCAAGGCCGAGAGTCTGGGAGTTTGTTAGGGAGCAAATTCTCCCAGAAAAACCAGGCCAGTCAACAAACAGGCCACCAAAACAACAAGGCAGGGTTACGAAACCCAGATCCAGGGAAAGAGGCCACGCGAAGTCCCGCTCCAGCGCAGGGCGGTGCGCTGGGGCCAGGCCTGTGGGTCGGAGCCCGCCTGGCCTGGACTATTTTTGTCCTGTCTGGGGGGTGGGGGCTGATGAAATCCCCGCCACACTTCACCACAACACTCTCCTCTCGAGCCCTGGCTCCATGTGCTTCGAATTCATTGTCACTTAACTCATCACTCAAGGCTCCCAGCCGCACCCCTCCCCCTCCAAGAAAAAGACAAAAACACAGTTTCTGGCACTCGGGCGAGGTGGGTGTGAGGGGCTGTGACAGGCAGACTGGCTGCCTTGACCTCAGCTGTCCCCAGCAGCCTGCCCTGCCATCAGAGCCCCAGGGTCCCCAAAGGCAAGAACGGGTGGGCTGGGGCCGAGGTGAGACCCCGGGGTCACCAGCTTCTTCCTCCACCCCTCCAGTCCTGGAAACAGGAAGTCCATAGGCCCTGGAGGTCTCCGCACAGAAATGCCCAGGGGTCACCCCGTCTGTGCCAGGATTGTCACGGGGGGATGGTCTGTGCCAGGGAGTGGGGAGGAGCCGATCTTCCCCTGCTCTTCACCTTCACTGGCTTCTACCTGATGTTCCCCACCTCAGGGCCACGTGGAGGTGGGCCAGGGCACAATCAGAGAGACCAGGAAGGGCAGCCCCAGGGGAGCGGGGGTGGCCACAACTGCATTTGGCGGTGGGCCCCCAGCCCATCCCACCATGGGCGATCTCCGGAGCTCTCTGTTGAGTCACCCAGAGGCCCATATTCCTCGGGGGATTAGCTGGGGCAGAGTAGAGCCCTGGATTCCATGTCCACGTGTCCCTCTCTCCCTTTGGCTGAGGGTCTCCCCAGGACAGGGTGGGGCTTATCACCCTGGGTCCCTGAGTGCCCAGCTGGACCCAAGTGCAGAGCGTTTGCTGAACCAATTAGTGCATTTTTCAAATTAAGTCAAAGTGCTAGTTTTATTATCTCTGGGCCAGATGAACCCCAGGTCGCGGCTCTCCACATAAATTCTGACAATCTGGCTCTTGCAAGTTTCACTGTCAGGGACAAAACTCCCTTTCTGAATCAGCCAGAGGCAAGCCCCAGTCCGAGAGGGAGGCTGCTCTTGCGCTCCCCGCTCACCACGTGCGGGAGGCCTGTGGCCCCTTTGGCTCCGTGCTCCCCTGCCGCTGCCCCTCCAGTCTCGGTCGTGGTCTGCAGACTGGGGGAGCTGCAGGGTGGAGCCCCAGGCTCGGCCTTCCTGGGCAGGGCCGCAGTTCCTGGAGCAGCAGGGCTGTGTGGGGACAGACGTTTCCCTGAATTGTTCTGCAGGCCAAGTGTGTGCGGGAGGGAGGTGCCCGGGGTGGGGGTGGGGGGACTTTTCTCTCTTCTACTCCAAAGGGGACAGGGGCCTCCCAGTCCACAGGTGGAGGTTGGAAGGTCACCCCAGACCCTGGGGGCTGCAGAACCAGAGGAGGACAGAGTGGGGGGCCCAGCTGGACAGGGCTGGGGATCAGGTGTAGACACAAATTGGTCTGAGAATTCAATTCCAGCCAAAGGTTGGGGCTCTTCCTAGCCCCAGGGGCTGCTGGGGGACGCCTGTCACTCCCTGCCTGGCCTGGTACACCAGCCCACTGGTGACCTCCCCTCCAGCTTAGGAATCTTGGCCATTTTCTACTTGATGGCAGCTTTTCCGGGGACAGTGGCTGCAGAGATGGGACCTCCTAGGAGGTGAGAGAGGGGTGTTCATGCTGAGCCCTGAGTGGGTCTCCAGAGTCCCCTCTCTCTGCTTAGAGCCTTTTAACATGACAGTTAAAATTCTGTTTTTCCTTCCCAGAACTCTGGAAAGATGCTCTTTGCAATTTTTGTTTGTTTTGAGACTACGGATTGAACCCGGGGCAAGTAACCCCTGAGCCACATCCCCAGCCTTTTCTGTATTTTGTTTAGCGACAGGGTCTCACTAAGTTGCTGAGGCTGGCTTTGAACTCACAGTCCATCTGCCTCAGCCTCCTGAGCTGCTGGGATCACAGGCCTGGGCTACCATACCTGGTTTACTCTTTGCATTTTGGACAGGTTTTCCAAATGGTGCTCTGTGAACAACTGTGTTGGGAGAGGAAGAAGTTTCTGGATCCAGTAACTGGGAAACACTAGATGTGAGCAGGTCAGAGATGCATCTCTCTTGCAGAACTTCTCAGAGCCTTTAATTGTTAATGGAGGCTTTGACTTTCTTTTCTTTTTCTTTTTTTTTTGGTACTGGGGATTGAATCCAGGGGCACTCAACCACTGAGCCACATTCCCAGCCCTATTTTGTATTTTATTTAGAGACAGGATCTCACTGAGTTGCTTAGGGCCTTGCTAAGTTGCTGAGGCTGGCTTTGAACTCACAATCCTCCTGCCTCAGCCTCCCAAGTGCTGGAATTACAGGCATGCACCACCACACCCGGCTAGAGGCTTTGACTTTCTAAGCAGGGATCTTTAACCAATAAAGAACCCTAGTCCGGAAAACTAGTGTTTCCCAGATGAACTTGATATCAGATTCATTTTATCCCAGGGGATGGTCACTGAACTTGAATTGTCAAGTTACCCAGCAGAGGAGTGGGTTGTGAGTAAAGATGTTTTTCCTAGAAGAAGCGCGCTTGCACTGTGGGTGGGATTGCAAATCAGTACACCTGTCATGGAAATCGTGTGGAGGCTCCTCAGAAGACTAGGCAGGACCCACCACCTGACGCAGCAGTATGGCTCCTAGGACTTGGCTGAAGAGTTGGTCACCCTACCACAGGGACACCTAGAGCCACGTTCACAGCAGCACAACCCACGATAGCCAAGCTCTGGGGCCAGCCCGGTGTTCCCCCACCGAGGGAAGGATGAAGAAGAGGTGTCTACATACACAACAGAGTCTTTTGCAGCTGGAAAGAAAAATGAAATGATGACATTTTCAGGAGCATGGATGGAACTTGAGGACATTAGGTTAGCTGCAACTCAGAACTCGGAAGGTCAAGGGTCATATGCCTTTGCGGAAGCTAGAGAGGAAAAAGGAAAAGAAAGGTGGGGGATCTCATGCAAACCATAGGGAGGTCAGTAGAGGAAAGGGACGGGGAGGGGGAGTCAGAGGGAGGGGGACATGTTGGGGAGCAATATTGGCCAAATTATATTGTTGTTTGCATGCATATTATGTAGCAACAAAGTCCATCATATACACAATTGTAATGCATCCATAAAAAATGTAGAAAGAAAAAAGTAACATGTTAAAGGCTTGGAGGGGAAAAAGGATTAGATCTTGTCCATCTTTCTGGCTTGTTTTGGAAAGGTGAGCCATAGTTAGGCCACCTGTAGCCAAGGCTGGGCAAGACCCAGGCAACTGGGACAGCTGAGAGGACGTCAGCCATCCAGCCGGTGTGACGCTCTGGAAAAGACAATCCCGGCTTCAGGAGGGACCTGATTCCAAGAAGAGATTTTGGGATGAGTTAACAAGATGCAGAACATGCTGGTTCTCATCCTGCCGTTTCCTGTCCCCTCCCTCAGCTGGCGTCTCTGGACCCCACTGGCAGGCTCGGCTCCGTCTCTGACTCTGGGGCCCAGCCTGGGCTCAGTCAGAGGATTTCTGCATGGGCCAAGTTCAATGTTCAGGTGATTGGCATCCTAATGTGTTTCCCACTTTTAATGATGGCGGGCTCAGGTTTGCTCCCAGGGCCCCTCTTGTTGGTTCTTCTCCAACATGTCCTGAGAACCCTTTTGCCTAATGCAGGACTTTCCTAGCTTTACCCTCCTGCCTGCTTCCAGGTCCCAGTCTCTCGGGGTCACACCCCACTGACGCCTTGCCCAACCCCATCAGCTTTGGCCGATCTTCTCTGTGTCTGGCTGAGATTTGGCGTGGCCAGCTGGAGGGGTTCCTTGCAGGCAAAGCTGTCTGGGAGCCTGCTCCACCAGAGAGGGACCTCTCCCAGGCCTTTGCTCTACCTGCAGCTCCCAGCTCTCCCTGGCGCTTGGCACCAGATGGGCAAGAAGGAACCATCCTACTGTGCAAAGAGTCTGGGGAAGAGACCCCACCCCCTTGAGACACTCACACACTCTGGTTCATTCATCCCGTGAATCGGATTTCTCTCCACGTTGGCTGAGTTGACCACAGTGGCACTTGAAGCCTCAGATCCCCTGGGAGGGCTTGTCAGAACAGACGGCTGGGGCCCATCATCCCCAGACCTGCTGATTAGTAACCTTTTAACAGGTTGCCAGGTGACATTGATGCTGCAAGTCTGGGGACCACTCTTTGAGAGTGACTGACCACTGTGATGGGCTATTGACACCCACATGGGGACTAGCTTTTCAAATCAGACCATTCAATCTAGAAGCTTCTCCCCTAAGGGAGGTCTGGACAGAGTTAGGTTTACAAAAGGACCTGAGTCTGGGGCTGAGAGGGGAAATGTTGTCAAGAGTCGTTTGGGGCATGGAAGCCAAGCTTTGTCTATTTCCTAGGCCAGGCTGGGCCCCAGAGGTTAGGGTCCGGGACAGGAGGGAGGCAGGAGGCCTGGGGATGTCTGGGGCAGCCAGGCCGAGGCTGGGATTGGGCCTCAGCCCAGTGCACCTGACCCTGGGGCTGGGAACAATGGCCGGCTGCCAGGCACATCTCTACTCTCCTCCCGGCTCCCATTTTCCTGCGCTCCCCCTCCCTGCTCGCACCCTCTCCGGCGGCCCGTCCTGTCCGCTGGCCCCTGGACAGCACATTCCTTCCTGCTGATCTTTCCCCGGCGGCTGCGAGCTCACGTTCTCACAGTGAGGCGAGAAGCCAGCCCGGGGACTGGGGTGGTGTCGGCCAGGCTCTCAGGGGCCCTGGCCCCTCATCCAGAGACCAGGGGACAGCTGGGGGAGGGAGGAGTGCTCCTCCAGCTGATGGTCCCCAGGTCTTGTCCTCTCTTCCCCCGACCCCTGCCTCTTCTGCTACGGAGAGGGGTGGGAGGCTGGGGGCTGCAGCCACGTCCTGCACATAAACGAGCCCTCTGCAGAGTGCAGCCCCTGTCCTCATGGCTCAGGGCTGAGTTGACTGGGAAGGGACCACTCCTGGGCCTGTCCCGTCCCTGCAGGATGCATGTGCAAGGAGGGCAAGAGGCCACGTCCCCTGCAGGACAGCCCTGGACATGCATCCACCACCGGTCCACACAAGGCAGGCAGGTTGTCACCTCCTCCACCCCGAGTCTGACAAACTGAGACTGGCAGGGTGGTGCTGGCCAGGGTGACGCAGCCTGTCAGAGGCCCGGGTTCACTCTCCTTCCAGGGGTCTCAGTGTCTATCCCCTCCATGTTCAGAGGACCTGTTGTCCTGCCTGGCGGCAAAGGGGCTGGGGCTCGTGTCTCGCTGTCCTCTGAGTCTTTCCTGGGCTCTTTGTGCTGGGTCGGGGCTCTGCCTTGGGATCAGGTTCAGTCTGGGGTAGGGGTCAGGGCTC
>JAJEJO010001497.1:123181-143373 GCA_020662805.1 Glaucomys volans | reverse complement strand
GAGTTATCATGAGAGGTATATTTCTTGCTCAACTTAAGTTTTTATAGGTGTTCCATAAGTGGGATGATGGGACTTAACAGGTCAAACCAAGAACCTCATGGGGCAGTGAGTTTCTCATGCATGGAAGTAATCAAGTGAAGTTTGAATCTGTCAGAAATTCTGTACAAGGTAAGGAGACTGAAGTAGATAACTTCTGTGATTCCACCATTCTGGCTATCTCTTAATGGACCTTAATACCTGCCTTTAGGTTTCAAAGTCCCAGCTGGACCATTTTCTTGCAGGGCTATTTTCTTTTGGAAAATAATACCTAACCAATGGGAAAGAAAATTGGTGCTGTGTTTGCATGTTCCCCACCAAGCAGGTATTATTGTCTTAGAGATAAAATATAAGCTAGGAAGAGCAGATAGAATGTAGCCAGATATTTAACTCAGTCAGGATTTTCTTTGCCTATAAGTAGTTGGATATTATTTTCTGCCAGTCAATGTTCCTGTAAGCTATTGTAGGATTCTTGTGGGTGGACATTTATAAATAAAATTTTAATTCCAAGAGAAAAGGGGCTTTTTAAAAACAAATCTAATGCTGGCAATTGTGAAGCGTGTAGAGAGTGCTTGTAAAGTAAGTTTACCAAATAAGGATGGTAATTGTCAGAATGATAGATGGATTCTTTTTTATTTATAAAATTTCAGTGTGAAGGCTATGGGTGTGACTCAGTGGTAAAGTGCTTGCCTAGCCTGTGTGAGACCCTTGGTTTAATCACCAGCGTGCGCGCACACACACACACATACACAGAGGTGTGATATTGTTTTCCAAGTAGTGACTTTTATATTTTTTATTTATGTAATAAAATTTAAAATTTAAATGTTAGTCTTAATTGCATTGTTAATATGATACAACATATTTATAATAAAAATAATAATACTTTGTACTTTTATTGTACTTTTCAAAGCCCCATCCCACCATTGGATTTAATTTTCATGACCTGTGATAAGGCAGTGCACTGTCTTATGATAGAATGATTGTTGTTCACATACTTGGCACTGACCAGAACAGCAATTCTCTCATACAAAAGATGGCACTTTCATTTTTCTTCCCTACCGTTCTTACCTGAGTGTTTTTGAGGTTGGTAAATTTTGTTCAATTGAATATGTGATTACCATTAAAATATTTATTTGCCTCCAAACTTTCTCACCAGCATATATAACACTTTCTAAATTGTTTCATTACCCTTATGTTATAGCAAGGAGTGGCAAACACCAATGTGTGTGGGGCAAGGTGGGTAATGTAGATCAGCAAAGAGAAATTACAGTGCAAGTGCGATGATAAATTGCTACAACAGGAAAGAAAATTGGTGCTGTGTTTGCATGTTCCCCCCAAAGCCATGTATTCATGTTTGACCTGAGTATTGGGGACAGCAAGTATAATGCATCGACCTATGTTTGTTATGGTCACTTGGAATTCAGCATACATTTCTATATTCCATATTCTTCTGCATGTGTTTCTGGACTGCAGGTGTGATCTTGTAAGTGAGTTTGGCTTTGCCAATTTAATGCAATTGTGTAATATTTGGAAGACATAATTGGGGGCTTCTCTCTTGCTGTTTGACTTGACAAATAAGGTTTTAGTTTGCAGAGGGGTACAGAAGAAATATGTACCATACACTAAAGTACAGTTGCCCCTCAATATCTGTGAAGGATTATTTTCAGGACTCTGGTTCCTAGGAAAACCAAAACCAAAGTCTGTGGATGCTCAAATCTCTTACATAAAGCAGTACAGTATGTGCATATTATCTACCTAATCCTCTCACACACCTTAAATCAATCTCTTATTTATAATACCTAATATGAGATAAATGTGAATTGTTGTTATTGTCAATTGTTTAGGTAATAATGACCTTGAAAAAAAATCTGTACTCCATACAGATGCAGTTTTTTCTCTGAATATTTTTTTTAAATATTTTATTTTAGTTGTAGGTGCACACAATACTTTATTTTTTATTTTTATGTGGTGCTAAGGATCAAACCCAGGGCCTCACGCATGCTAGGCAAGCACTCTACCACTGAGCCACAACCCCAGCCCTCTCTGAATATTTTTGATCTGCTGATGTGGAACCCATTAAGTATGGAGGCCAGTTGTATACAAGAAGATGTGAGTAGATCATATGCAAATTCTATGCCATTACACACACACATATATATATATGTATACACACACACACACACACACATAAGCAATATATAAGTAATTCAGCATCTGTGGATTTTGGTGTTCATGGATACCCTCAGATACTAAGGGACAGCCAGATGCTTTTCAGGAATACTTTTAGATTGACATAGAAGTTATGAAGATACAGCAGAGTTCTCATTTTGTCAATATCCAACTTCTTTATTAATACCTTACATTACTATTGGCATTTGTTAACATTAATGAATAATGTAGATAAACTAACATAATTATTCAAATATTTTTGGTTTTTACTATACATGCTTTTTATGACCCAGAGTTCCATTCAAGATACCATGTCCCATTTAATTGTGTCTCCTTAGACTCCTCTTGACTATGAAAAAATTTCTGGCTTTCCTTATTTTTGATGACCTTGACAGTTTTACAAAATACTGGTCAGGTATTTTGTAGAAGGTAAAGTAGTATTCCCCTCACCTCACATTTAGAACACATATTATCAATATGATGATGCCATCAAGCTTGATCGCCTGGTGGAGGTCACTCTTTCCCACAACTCCATACTGTAGTCTTTGGAAGGGAGTCATTACATACAGCCCACACATAGGGGATAGGGAATTATATCCCTACCTCCTTGAGACAGGAGTGTTTTAGTCAGCTTTTTCACTGCTGTGACTAAAGGTTCTGACCAGAACAATTTTAGGGGAGGAAAAATTTATTTGAGGGCTCACGATTCAGAGGTCTTAGTCCATGGAAGGATGGCTCCATTCCTCAGGGCTCGAGGTTAGGCAGAACATCATGGTAGAAGAGTGTGGCAGAGGGATGTAGCCCACATGATGATCAGAAAGCAGAGAGCGAGACTCCACTGGCCAGACACAAGCATTTACCTGGAAATCACGCCCCAATTCCCACTTCCTCCAGCCACACCCTATCACTTCAGTTACCACTCAGTAATCCCTATCAGGGGATTAATTCACTGATTAGGTTAAGTTTATAACCCAATCATTTCTCCTCTGAACCTTCTTGCATTGTTTCACATGTGAGTTTTTGAGGAACACCACATCCAAACCATAATGGGTTATCTACATTATTTATTTGGAATTCTTCTTCATGCACTATTTGTCTCTTCTCCCCCATTGATTGTACTTTATTCAATCTGCATGAATTTAGAGATATTTACTTTACATTTGGAATTACAATTCAATACTATGTTACGCTTTTTACTTTTTGATGAAATTATTCCAATTTTGGCCATCAGGAGCTCTTTGAGTTGGCTCCTGTGTCCTTGTGTCATACCCACCTCTCTTTGTTTTTTTGTTTTGTTTCCGCATGTTCTTACTTTCTGGTACTACAAGATGTTGCAGGCTTATCCTGTATATTTCCTGCCTTGGGTCTAGAATCAGCCACTGAACAATTGATTTTTAAATCTTGCCTCCCAAAATTTTTTAAATTATTAAATTATTATTATAATTATAAATATAATAATAATAACTAACTAATGGGGTCAGGCATGGTGGCACACGCCTGTAATCCCAGCGGCTCAGGAGGCTGAGGCAGAAGGATCACGAGTTCAAAGCCAGCCTCAGCAAGGACAAGGCACTAAGCAACTCAGTGAGACCCGTCTCTAAATAAAATACAAAATAGGGCTGGGGATGTGGCTCAGTGGCTGAGTGCCCCTGAGTTCAATCCCCAGCTCCAATAAATAAATAAATAAATAAATAAATAAATAAATAAAGGGTAGAACGAACAAAACATGTCTGTGGCCTAGTGCACAACTGTGGACCTCCAGCTTGTGACTCTGCTGGCAGAGCCCCTTTCCACTCCAGTCTTGCTCTCTGCCTGTCTGCACCTTCTGTGCTCCTTCCTCATGGCTCAGTCCAAGTCTGGCCCCCTTTTCTTCATTCACACTAATAGAGGAAACTGCCCAGGCTTCCTTTATTGACCTATTTGTTTATTTTGAACCCAGGATTGAACCCAGGGACACTCAACCACTGAACCACAACCCCCAGCCCTTTTTTTGAGTCAGGTTCTTGCTGAGTTGCTTAGGGCCTAGCTAAATTGCTGCTGCTGGCTTTGAACTCACGATCCTCCTGCCTCAGCTTCCTGAGCTGTTGGGATTACAGGTGTATGCCACCATGCCTGACAGTTTCCTTTATTTTAAAGGAGGTCAAATATGAGATAAATTGATCACTTACAAGTCTACAGTAGTGGGCTCTGACAAAATGTAGTGATCTTTCCCCACCAAAAGAGAAGCCTACTTGAAAATAGAAGGCATAGATAAAATAAGATTCAACTTGCAATAAAACCAGAATGTACTAAGTGTTGCACATTAGCAATGTATATCCATGAAGACAGGATGGTGAAAAATGAGAGCCAGCAGTGGGGACTATGAGGACCCAAGAGGGACTACTGGTGACTTCTATGGGGAAGGAGAGATCTCTAGCATCATCTACATGGACTGACCTCTGCTCAGCTCCAGATGGGTGTTGCCCTACAGGAAAGAGAATTCTGCTGACGCATCTGTTTTCTACACAATCCTAAATGTTTTCTAAAATTTCCCCACTTTATAGTGCTGGCATCCCCTCCCTCAATTAAAGCATTTTGAAACACAAGCATCATTTGGGTCAACAGTTTGCAGGGAGAATGTTGCTGACATGCTCACAGGAGAAGGTCAGGCAGCAGGCAGGTTCTGGAAGTCTTTCCTAGACCCACAGTACTTGTGAAAAGCCCAAGGTCCTACTGTGCAAGCAACTGCAATTCACCTGAATGAGAGGCTGACTCTGGCCCCTTCTCCTAATTCCTTTCAATATCACCCTGGGGGAAACTAGAATCAGAGGACTTAAAATAAGAACTTGGTCAGCAGGTGTGTGACCTTGCTCTTTTTTCTGCATTTTCAAACCTCACTGAGGGCTGGGGATGTAGCCCAAGGTAGAGGCCCTGGGTTCAGTCCAAGCACTGGAAAAGAAAACAAACAAACACACAAAAAAACCTTGCCCCTAAGGATCTCAGCAGTCACATACTCGCATACTGGTTAAGGTGCTGTGGACTCACTATTGGGGTAACATAACTGTGAATGCTAGCACAGCAAAGCAGGTGATTAAGGAAGACTTGACTTTGTTCTTTAGAGGAATAGAGTCTTCAGGCCTGAACCAAATTCTCCTATCAATGCAGTACCTGGGAGCCAGGGCACAGGCTTGCTTTCTAGGCTCCTCACCCATCCCTTGCTGAAGCCCAGTGGGGACTACGAAGTCTCTTGGTTGCCCAGAGGAGGCCACGTGGAGAGACTGAGCAGCTAGGTGACTGGGCTTGCCTCTACTTCTCTGGCCCATACTCTGAGAGCCTAATGAGCAATATTTCTGGCCCCTAGAAGCCAAGGGATGCAGCAAAAATGCATGACAGAAACTTATGCTTCCAATCCTCTCTGTGTCTTTCAGCCAAAGAGCCTGTAAACAAAAACCCAAAACAAGAAAACAGCTGGTGGTATAATCCTGCACTGTTCATGAGAAATGAAAAAGGAAAGGGGGTCCTTATTTTCTCATTTTAGGGGGCTCTGTTGACTGGAACTTCTAAAGAAATATCTGTGTGTGTAATTGTAACTCCAACTTGATTGTGAAATGTTAGAGCTGCATTCAGTCTTAGCCCCTCCCTCTTCAAGGTGGTCTTTGGTGACCTGAGAGCTGTACTTCAAGCAACTCAATTTCAGGGATTTCATAGCTCTTTATAAACCCAACACTGAGGAGCACATGCTATTTCCCCTGATTCAAGGGAAGAGAAATTTAGTAAACACGGGGCCGTCTGGTGTGGTCAGGGACTTAGGGTACAGACAGGACTCTGACATTTGAGTTACCTCCAGTGGTAAACACTACTCACTGTTTCTTGACCAACTTCAAATTTTGTTCTGGAAGGAGAAACTTAAGTGGGACTGTTTGAAAACACAGAAGCAGGCACTCCGGTCTGCCCTCAGTGATGGTGGGGTTTGTGGAAGAGGACAGCAAGTGGAAGTCAAGGATGCTAATGGCCAAGGCAGAACAACAGGTCATTTGCTTTCTTTTTTAACTCTGTGCCGACCCCTCTTCCAGAAATTATATTCCTACCCTGAGAAAGCAAATTGGCCAAGGTTTGTAGCTCAAATGCTTGCTGGAGAGTCTGTCTTGCTGTCAAGACTGTTCAGAGCTAAATGGGCCTGGGATGATGAAGACAGGAGAACTGGGGTCTGAACACAGGGGGAAATTATTGCCATATGAAACAACCCTTTTCAGAAAACCTCAAATTTTAAAAGTTTAGTTCTGGAGTTCTGGAATTATAGACCCATGTTAAACAGTGATTGAGTCATGGCGTGTGAGGTTGGTATCCAGCCCCTCCCAGTAAATGCTGTTTAGGCCTTCTGTATATATTTACCATAAAATCATTTAGCTATCCAAACACCAGAAATTTTGTGACTTAATACTGTGAGAAATAGTAAGTCCGGTGGCCCATTTTCAGAATATAGTTTCATCCTTTATTGGATCTAATTGCAGCCATTTTAATTATAGCCCTTCCCTTTGCTGGCCCCAATTTTAAAATTAGCCAATTATGTAGATTGCACCTCTGAGCTCCTCCAATCAGGGAAAAGGGAAGCGCTGCCTTAGGGATAAAAACAGGTGGACTGCTCTTCCAGGCCCACTTGCTAGCCAGGTTCCAGTACCCACCCTTCTGGCAGGAGTAAAAGTTTGCCTTGCCAACCCACTTCCAAGCACATGTTTGAATTCTTGTAGCACCTCCTCATTTCTAAACAATACCAACTGCTTTATTTAACTTGGTAAAAGATACCATTTATCTATTGTTTACTGTGTGTCAGTGATATCCCAGATTAGCACTTTATATAATTATTTAACTTAATCTTCAAAATCCTATTAAAACAGTTCCTATCCCTATTTTACACATGAAACAAACAAACAAACCATGGGAAGTTTACCCAAGAAGAAGATAAGTAAAAGTAGGATACAGTGGCCCATGACTATAATCCCTAAAACTAGGGAGGCTGAGACAGGAGGATTGCATGTACAAGGACAGCCTCAACAACTTAGTGAGACCCTGTCTCAAAATTAAAAAAAAAGAAAGAAAAAAAGAAAAGAAAAGAACTGGGGATGCAACTCAGTGGTAAAGTATCCCTGGGTTCGATCTCCAGTACCAAAACCAAAACAACAAACCAATAAGTCTGGGGCTGAGATTGTGGCTCAGTGGTAGAGCGCTTGCCTTGCATGTGTGAGACACTGGGTTTGATTCTCAGCACCACATATAAATAAATGAATAAAATAAAAGTCCATCAACAACTAAAACAAAACAAAACAAAAATAGTAAGTCTGAATCTATAGTGGTGAAGCAAATGAGTGACCCAGCTGAGTCTCAAACCCAGTGATGTGGACGAAGGATCCAGGGTTGACCTCTCCTTACCTTCAGGCCCACTGCTTGGCCATCCCTCACCTTTTCACTGGACTCCATCACTACTTCTTTTATTTGGAATTTTAGGTTCCTTCTTTGGGAGCACTCAGAGGTCTAGCAAGGTCAACTGAACATGACCTCACAGTGAAAACACCTGAGGTATCACACACACCAGGACACCTGACTTCACACCTCCTGGGCCTTGTACACGTGGACTGTACATGTGTTCCCACAGAGTCCACAGTGTGTAACTGAACCAAGTAAGTTTCACACAAAGGAGACAAACCGAAGCTCAGAATAAGTTAATGGAGGGTCTGTTCTATCAATCTGTGTGAATATTGGAAATCACTTAAGTTCATTGTTCTCTCAAATGAGGAATTGTAGGTGTGGGAGGGGAGCTAAAACAAAGCCCAGGCCCCATAAAACCCCAAAGTGTGACTTTCCCATTAGTATTCTCACTGATTTAGAAGGGCTCTTATCTCAGCTGCTCCTCCTCAACCCTTAGCAATTTATTTTCACTTTAGAGATTTTCTGTTTACAATCTTTCTTTGTAAATATACATAGTATCCTCCACATTGGCTTTTAACAACAAATGGAAGGAGAATCTTTTCTTGAGACTTTGTTGCTTTTGCAAAATATAGCCCTTGAAGTCTGATCTTCTAATCTTAAATATTTCAACTATATTAATTAGATTCTTCCTGTGCCATAATTATGGCCAGCTTCCTAGGTTAGGAAGAACACCAAGAAAGACACTTCCTGCAAGATGAGATTTCAAACCCATCAACATGGAAAAGCTACACAAATGCTAATATATTTATAATAAAAATAGATAAAAATAATGAGGCACAAAGTAAGTTTTAACATGGTAAAAGGAAAAAGACAGTGTAACATGTATAAAAGTATTTTTCATTTCAATTATGTAAAAGATAATCACCAAGCAATACTGTATCTTTTCCCTGTGGTTACATATATTTGGGTGCAAATGAAAATAGCAAGTTCTGAAAGATGCATTCAAAACCATACCAATATCCCCAGGATATCAGGAGTGAGCAGGAATGAGCTAAGAGGAATTTTAGCCTTATCTATCTTGTTTTAATGTGAAAAGGCAAATGCATTTCTCACATAATTAAATATCAATTTTTAAAAGGTAAAATAATAATTTCAGCTTAGGGATAGTCACAGTCATTCCCAAATAGGAGACTTTTACTTCCTTCTTGGTGCATACCATCCTTTACTGCCTCTTAGTCACAATTAAATCGGAATTAAAATGTGAACTCCTCTGGACTAGGTAAGGAGGAGAGCTGGCCTCACCTTCCAGTGAGTGTTGCCCTGAGATTCAGCTTTGCTAGGAGGTGGCCCGGCTGTGGGCTAAGAGCTGAGGAAGCCTCAGAGGGTTAGGGGTGTGATCTTCTTAGCTAGTTTAAATTTCATCTGGGCGTTAGTATGAGAAAGTGTTTGGTCTCTGAAGGGAGTTTTTCCAGATTTCAATTATTTTGCTGGAGTATAGACCTAAAGACTCATTCGTTTACCTCTCTGGTACATTTTTAGATAGATCAGACTCTTCTTAGGAAGCTAAAGGAAGGCAAAGCATCAAGCCCAGAAACAAACAACAGCGGTGGTAGCTTGTCTCATTGCTAACGACTTTAACAATTTGTAAATTTTTAGGACCAAGGACACTGCTCCTCTTCATTGAAGCACAATAATGAAAATCAAAGTCTGCTGTTTCTTGCATTTAGCACACAGGCTGCCAGGGGACAGGGACTGTGGGTACTCTCCCTGAAAGTGACTTGGTGATAAGTTCGCGTAGTGCTCCTGTAGGTAAGTGCAATGGCTGACCTGCTGTGGTCACACACCCCCAAGAGGGATTTCTAAATCTCTGACCTAGAGAAAGTGAAGGAACTGGGAAATTGGATAAAAATCTTGGCTGCGTGTTGTAAGGAAAAGCAGATCTGGGGAGAAGGCAAGAGAATAAGACAGAATAAGGCAAAGAGGAAAGATGGATCACAGAGCAGGTGAGGAAGGGCCAGAAGCTGCAGAGGGTCTAGAATGAGGAAGATTGAGCGTGTAGAGCAATATTCCATCCATCAAACAGACCTGGATTCTTACTTTTGTGGGACTTCAGGGGCTTTTCCATTGGGGGCCTCTCCTGCATAAAATAACGTTAAAAATTAGATTTTATGATCATACTCATATAAGGGCAAATATGTAATGTATATTACAATACTTTCTCTGACCTCAAAGTTCATTTGTTTTTGTTTTTATTTCTGGTTGATCTTAAGGAAATTGGAGCATTTTTCTTGACCTCCCTCTAGTGTTGTGGGCCATAAACAGCTTGGCACTGTCAGCCCAGGACAAGGAAGTCCTGCCCTCTTGTTAATAGGGACCTCAACTATAAACCTAGCAGTGGGTGAGGAAAGATACTTTTCTTCCCCTGCAGCCAATGAAAATTTTGGATTCTGAGTCATTCAGTTGACAAAATGCGTATTGACCACATGCTGCATGCCAGGCGCACAAGGAGTTCACATATAGGGTTGGTGGTAAGGGTCAGGAGAAAAAGACAGACAGACTCTCAGTACGAATATCAGGCACTGCCACTGTGTGAGAGGACTAAGAATGACCTAGTGACTGTCCTCTGAGAGGGTTTTCCACAAATAGAGCTTGAAGGGAAAAAGGAGCCATCCAGGGTCTGAGTGGGGTAGAAGGGAGGTTCCAAGCAGAGGGAGCAGAAAGTGTAGGGGGAAGAAAAAGGCACTGGAGTTTTAGCCCTATCAGGTTATGTGACCACAGGACATTGTTACAGAACACATCTAGCCCTCTGTTGAAGGTTGTGCTTTCAAAAAGGGGATATTATCTCATTCACGGGGACGTATATGAATTAAATGATTGGAGAACATAAGGTGATAAGCTATGGGGGTGTGAGGGTTAGCAAGACCTGTTTGTTGGGATTCTCCTCTGTGACCATTAGTCTTCAGAATTAAGGATGCTTCCTTCCTCTGGGTGTAGGAAGGGCACTTCTCAAATGAGGTCTTTGTGACTTGCTTCAGAGGAAGGTAGGAAAACCTGTCCTGAGTTTTATGACCTACTTCATGGGGAAGGAGTGAGAGAAGGTGACAAATCTTCCTGCTTCTGCTGTTTTCTCAAGTGCCATGGTGCCATACTTTGGGATAGCATGTCTTGAACCCCGTAAATACATAATCACCCCTCTACATTGTCTTTTTGGAAATGTTTCCCCTTTATTTAAATTTGATACAACTCAGTCAATTTCTAACTGAGATAATGTGACTCAATGAACAGGAAGCACAGACTCCAAGTTCATAGGTTACATGAATTTTGAGAAATTGAAATTACTTAACATCATTATGACTTGGTCCAAAAAACAAAAACAAAAAAAAAAACAAAACAAGGATGACGACAAAATCTTCCACTCTAAACACAAAAAATAAACAATAGAAAAATAAAATGGCACCTTGTGTTGTACAAGTGATAGCATTAATAAAGGTGAAGGCAGCACCCTAAATGTTGTGGTCATGGAGTACTGCAGGACATTGCTCACCACCCGTGTTATTACATAAACACTGTTACAGTAAGCACTGAGCTCTGAGATAGTCCATTAGGAGGTGCTTTCTGGAGAGAGCACTGCAAGGCAGAAACAATGACTCAGCCAATATGTGTTAGTCACCTCTGATGCAAAGCAGTGCAGGCTCCAGGTGGTGTTCATTTCACAACCATATTGACATCCCTAGGCATTTTACGTGAGGACTCCCGAGGCCTGAGAGGTCTAGTCTATGCATTTGAGAAGCAAGACTCGCTGAAGAACTGGATGAAATCAAAACTGCAGGAAATTTGGAGGGTCTCTCTCCATCTGCTGTGTGATTCAACCAAGTCTGATAGACATCAGAATTTCTTTTACTCCAAAAATTTCTTTCATGTCCAGGTGGAAGCTGTGCTCTCTGTGCAGCTGGAAAGCACACTGGTATCCCCAGGTAGAAACACCTCGGGGGTTCAAGGCTGTGTGCGTTGACCCTGAGAACCTAATGACTACTGGATGGTTGTTGTTTGCCCAAGATCCAGTTCGTTACATTGCAGAACATTTTAGAAGAAACTGGGTCTAATTCTGCTTCAGGGTAATAGTGAACAAAAAATATTTCAGGATATTTCATCTTGTTTCATGGGACATTTACATGTATAACTCTTTTGCAATCATATCAGAGTCTATTCCAGGGAAATGCACACATCCATGTATATTTGGCTCTCCCCAAATAACTTTTTGCAATTTCTTTCTTCAAAGAAATGGGCCAACATTATCCAGACAGCAGTGTTGGCAGACACATGTTGTAGTCAACAGAACATAACTGGAGAGGATGAGTGACTCCTCTTCAGTGTGAGCTGGGACAGCCCCTCCTGGCTGGCCATTCTTTGTTTACCTGCTTCCAGCACAGTCTGCACTCCTGTTCTGCCAGAGAAGGTTCGTGAAATTGTCTGCATCAGCATGAATCCCAGGGCTCATTACTGCATCATCCTTAAGTTTCAGTTGTTTTATTCAGAGTAGTTAGGGCATCGGCACACTTGGGAATCACTGGCATATATTTTGCATAAGGAGCCTCGTATTTTATTAATTAATTCATCAGAAGAAAATGTGCTTTGGTGACTGATTTTTTTGGGAGGAAATTCAATGTCTCATTAGAGATCATCATTGTAACTTAACGCAATTATGTATGTCAAACCTAATGGCATTTGACATTATGGCGTGAGAGGTTCTCCCTAAATGGAATGGGAAGATGACAAATCCAGAACTGTCTTTGTCTCATTTTTCACCCTCTCAAACAGAAATGTAGGTTGATTAGAAAAGTAAAAGAAACTCTGGGGCTTGCTAATATGGCCTTAGCAGCTGACCCAAGTTCACAGGTCACTAAATTCTCTTGTTTAAAGTTATGATTTAGCTGGGTCTGTGGACGCATGCCGGTACTCCCAGAAACTCAGTAGGCTGAGGCAGGAAGATTACAAGTTCAAGGCCAGCCTCAGCAACTTAGCAAGCCCCTGTCTCAAAAGAAAACCACTGGGAATGTAGTGCAGTGGCAGAGCACCTCTGGATTCAATCCCTTAGAACACACACACACACACGCACACGCACACACACACACACACACACACACAGAGTTATGACTTAAACAGAGCTATGACTTAGTTGTGGGGGAAAAAAAAAACAGAGCCAAAAACCACATTTTTCTCAATTTCGCTGCCCAGGAGTTCTAGAGAGACAATAGCTCAGTAAACTACATGCCACACAAAGTTTGACCTAAAAATCAGTCTGGTCTCAGGTGGTTGACTAAAACAGATGAACAAACAAACTGGTTTGTACAGGCTGTCAAGGAATAGGAGGTAGCCGGATTCTATTAAGGGTATATCATTATTTAAAATTCCCCTCTCATTTTAAAGATGCCTTATAGGTTTTTCATAGTTTCATTGATTTTGGCTAGTCTATCCTTCTCATCAATACCTGTACTTTACCTCTTTTCAAACATTTAGGACTCTCTTTTTCACCGTCTTTTTGTTATAGCACAAGCCTAAAGGTTTGCTATGGCTAAAGGCCAATCACAGATCAGATAAAGGAAAATGATTTAAAAAAAAAGAAAAAGTTGAAGAAATGTTTGCAAGGGGCTGTGGTACTGTAAATCTGATTGAAAGTCAGACTGTAACTAACTTGCTTCATGATTTTGGAAAAAATCATTAACTCACGATCTTCAGTATTATCTTCTGTTATTGTGCCTGCTCAGAGTCCTGTGGGTGCCTCCTACAAACAACTATGCCTCTTCTCCACAGTGCTCAAATACAAGGTCCTGCATCATGTGGTAGGGGTCCAATCACATATGACTGTGATACCAGTTATCTTTCTTTCTTTTTTTTTTTTAGTACTGGCAATTGAACCCAGGAGCACTTTAACACTGAGCTACATCCTGCCCTTTTTTATTTTTTATTTTGATCCAAGGTTTTGCTCAGTTACCTAGGCTGGCCTTGAACTTGCAATCTTCCAGTTTCAGATTTCAGAATAGCTGAGATTATAGGTGTGTGCCACTGTGCCCAGTTTGTGATATCTTAAAAACAAATATTGTTCTGTGTTTCAGGCATTCATTTTGCTTTCTTTCTTAGTATTAATAAGAGTAAAAGCATGCTTCTCTAAATAGTTATGTCTTGTTTTGATCACTAGATACATTTAAAACATGTTTGGCAATTTTGGTTAATCCAATAAAATTTTAAATATAATGAGAATACCTGCCTTTTTGAATTTTTATAAAATCCATGATGAAGCAGTCAAGATTCATTTGCAAATGAAGCCATACCATTTTCATGTACACATTTCTTTTCATTAATTATGTTTGCTTGAAATAATGTATACCTATGGAAACCAACATCTTATTTGTATCCATTTAAAATTCATCTGGAAATGTCCTCTAAGATAGAGAAAAAGAAAATCAAACAAGGTATGTGTGGTTCAGAAGTTTGCCTCTTTGGCTTGCCAGCAAGTAATTTTCTTGCTTCCCTTTGTAATCTGCATCTCCTTTGTTTCATAGTAGATCAGACTTGCCTTAGAAGGAGGCCTCAAAGGCAACAGAGCAGAGGCCATGATTCCTGGCAAATGTGTGCAGTATCAGGAACTGAACTGCTATGAATATTTTTGTGAAACCTACTGCATATCAATATTTTTAGCTCACCAGGGACATTATTAGTATCCCGAGAAAGTCAAGAATCAGTAACTCCTAGGGTGAAATCTCTGCCCTTGCTTGAAGTCAGATTTCCCTCCACAGGTACAGGAGGGCTGGGAACAATGGCTTTGCTGAAAACACAGGGCAGGTGAGGGCAGTGTTTCTCACTGAGTTCTCTGGAACAAGCGGTAAAGTTCTTTTGCTACAAGATACCATTATTTCAGCAAAAGCAACATTAGGATTTGCCTAGACTGAAGACCTCTGTGAAAATCTAGCTTTTAAGTAAATATCATAAAACATTCTTAATGCCACTTTAGCGTGAGAGGGTGCTTTTCAATGTGTGTGGCCAAACTGCGCTTGAAGTACTTTAACTCCCGGCTCTGAGACAGGCATGTGGAAGTGATTGTCAGAAGGGAGCAGCTGCAGACATGGGGTGAAGATTCTGTAGCAACACCCAAAGCTGATTCTGGAAGCCATGGAACAATGTACGTTCTGTTGTCCAGGAATGTGTTCACAACACAGCAGTTTCCTCAACACCCCAAGAGACGGAGGCAGTAAAAGGTTGAGGTCCAGACAACAGGGATACCTTTGCAGTTCTGTTTAGCCAAGATTCATGACTCCCAGTGGTGTTTTAAGAGAATGTTCAGCATTCATTCACAGACAGTGTCTAGCTAGATAATGTTAGAGTGAGGGGCAAATTCTACATGTGAGAAAATATACACAATGTTAAATAATCAACATACTATCCTGAGAAAAAAAGTATGCTGGAACTGTAAAAACCAATGAGAAAAATAAATTGGGAAAAGATGTGATTCCTTGATTATGAAACCCTGACATTTTCACTAAAATACACAATGCAGTTCATTTATGAGAGACAAACTAGATTGAGTTCTTCCTATAACAGAATCATCCTCAAATATTGAAGTGTAAACAAGTAATTATGTATAAAGATGACCATTTAGACAGTTTGGGTTAAATGATGAAGATATCAACTCACCTTGATTTGTTTTTCACTTTCAGAATATTTTGGGTGCTGGGCAGACATATCTGAACTTGATCATCTACTTGTCTATGCTAATGTTTATTTTCTCCTTCTCCATCTAAAACCATCTTGGGTACTTAGCAGGGGAAAATGACTGTCCCCAAGACCCCTTTGGAGAGTTGGATTTGCAGATGGATCTATTACTTATGTTTCTAAGCTTGAGAGAATATCTTCTTTTTACCTTAAAGTTACCTTTTGTCTCTAATAATCCAGAGTGATTTTCTTATCTGCAATTTAGATTACTAAGGCCATCTGGGGACATTTGCAAAACCTGCTATATTATTTTAGAAACAGGTATCTGACTATACATCTGGATGCTTCTCCTCCCTCCCTCCCTCAATTTATGGACCACATTTACCAAGTCCAATTTTAAAACATGGAGTGGATGAACCCCAGCATAAATCAGAGACACACAATTGCTAAAAAGATGCTTTCATTTAGCCACCGATTTTAGTGTGGAACTTAAAATGGGAAGGTCTTTAGAAGTATTTTATGTTGAAGAATAAAAGCAGACACACCAAAGGGAGATTTGCCAACCATATAAATACATAGGCCTTAAGCCCCCTAAACATAAACCAAATATAAATGGAAAGACAATGAGTAAACTGCACATCTAAACAGACGAACTCCCCAGTGGATAAGTCATAAAGATCTGACAGTAAGGACCATATGTCTTCAAAACTCTCAGCTTTTGTACTCCAGTAATGTGTTATTTGTCCCAGGTTTGCAGTTCACTCATTCCACTCAACATCCTCCTTGGCACTGTTTGGTTGTCTGCTGTCTACACGTTTGGGCTCTTGGCAAATGTAGATACTCTCAACAAGAACAGCTTTTGAGTGTTATTCAGACCCCTGATGGGGCCCGGATTGTATAAAACAAGGATTTGTAGCTCTTTAGGGATGTAGCTCTGTTTGAAGCAAAATATCTTCTCACTTCTTTCCAGTACTTACTTGAGGTGGGGAGCTTATCCTAGAGCAGGGAGAGGAGGTAAGCACTTTCTGATAGCTCCAGCATGCCAGTAATTTCCCCAGAGGTTTGAGGAGCAAGTGAGCAAACATTGGAACAGTGATGGATAGTCTCTAACCATCTACTGGAGCAAATTCTGAGTTATGTTTTTACAACATAAAACAGTATCAAATAAATGCAAGTTAAATATGTCATAAAACTTTTTTTTTTAGTATCAAATGGAATGGCATGGATAAACGTATCCTAAAACTGTAATCATTGTATGAGATGATTATTGTCAGAGGGAAGGAGGGACTATCCAAATGGACTTGAGAAGCCAATGTGTTCAGGGTGGTTGCAAATTAGAAATCACTTTGGTTCTTAGAAGATGCATTTCCATAGCACTGATTAGATCTTCAGTTTCCCTGCCTATTCACATACTGCCTGAATTTATTCAATTTTTATCAGTATATATTAAAGTTCATTTTATCACTAGGATCACTAGAGTTGTTATGCCCCCCACCCCTATCCTTCCTTAGAAGGCAATACTACTCACACCTAGAGTTCCTACCCCAGTTTCTTTGACTTCCTTGGTGTGCAAGGGCTCGTGCTGTGACAAGTGTGTTATTGGTTTGCACAGAGGCCTGGGAGCCCAGCAGGGGTGTGTGAACAGAAAGGCCAGTGAATGTTGTGGCAACTGCTGGTACAGCTGGCCATCCGGTAGCCTTGCTGTGAGTGATTGCCAGACAAGTCTTCTGAAGGGGTAGCTATTTACAAGAAGAAGGTGAAATGCTCTGCGGAAGCAAGGACATGCAGCAGCACAACACTTTACAAAAGGACTGGAAGGCAGGGTGCTTTACCTTGCCTGGAATTATTCAAGAGGCTCAATAGCTTTGCATAGCAACGGAAGGCGTCAGGAAGAGGGGAGCTATTCTCTGGGAAAGTCACACATACAAAGTCATTAACCCCCTGCAGGAGAGTGTGAAATTATCCTGTATTGGGGGCTGGGTTAACTTGTGTGGCCCTATTGTGGCCCATTCTCCCTATGGTCAGTAGAGAACAGATGCTCCTCTGTCCGTGTAATTAGTAAATTTGGGGCTCCAAATTACCTAAACTGTTGGGGTCCCAATATTTTCTTCATTACTAGATGGCCTCCCATCTTCTGCCCCTCCCCCCGCAGAGTTGCATAGTTAGGAACCATGAGTCATGAGCACCAGAGGCTCTATTGCTGCAAAATGAGTCCCAGGAAATCTCACCTTGAGTAACTGAGTGGGAGGAAATGCCTGTCCCTCCCATCTCTCCATTCTTCATTCCGAATGGAAGAGCTGAAGTCACATTCCCCTTTTGCCCCAAGAAAAGAATTCTTGTTTAGTGCTGGAGGAGGGGGTGTCAATTGTAATTTAGTACAAAGAAATGAGGGTAATCTTCCTCAAATGTTCATAAACCATTTAGGTTATTTTAAGAGTGTAGCTTTAGGCAAACTACTTTGTTTTTCTGTCACTTTTCTATGGACTCATTGGAAGAAGAAAAAGTATTCCAGGGGCAGGTATCCATCCATTCATTGGTCAGCTAAAAGACTCCACTATCTGTCTCTACAGATCTGGTGACTTGGGTTGGCTGGGGAAATAGTAAATATAAAGAAAAAAGCAAGGACTTAGAAATTATGCAAAGGAATTTAGATGCTATTGATAGGGGCCAGATGGATGCCAGGAGCAGGAACACAAGGTTAAAGGAATAATTCTATAAAATGGGCCCACTGTGTTTATTCCCACATAGTTTCTTTTCCAAGAAGCGATTTACCTGGAGCCCTGCCTGGTTTAAGGCTATGTCACATTCCTTAGCAAACTACCTATTATCTGCAGGAGAAATGCAGGCTTGAAAAGTCAGTAAGAAGAACTCAAGTTACCCTGAAGGTGTAACAGTGATCCACTTTACCTTTTGAATATAACCCCTGCTGCTTATTTTAAAAGGGACATGTTTTTCTTTTCCTCTTCTTCCTCTCCCCCTCCCTAATCTGGGGGTAAGGGAGCAAGATTACCTTGAGTTATCTGTTCTTCACAGGAAGGAGATGTCACCAGAAGAACTAGGAAGTGATTATCTCCCAAATTAACAAGTGAATTTCAACACACCATCAGGGAGCACCTGGGACTCCCTCTCAAGTCACACCTGAAATGTAGCCTTTGAACAGCTTCTTTAAAAGCCCTGTTTTTCCTGATGGGCAGAATCACAGCCTCTGGAACTGGATTTCCCTGTGTTTCTCCTTTGATAGCAAAGCAATAAAACTTTTTCTCAAAACCATGTCCTCGTTATTGGATTGGCATCGGGAATAAGGACCGAGCTTTCAGGAACAAAGGGGAAGACTTGTGACTCCTTCACAGACCAGATCCGGAACTCAGGGAGATAAGGATAATTCCTCCTAACCATAAACTTTGTAAGAATTTATGGTTAAGAATCCAATGGGCCAAAATGACCTAGAGTTGTTGTGACAGTGGGAACTTGAAAGTCCGAGGTCTTCCTTCTGTCAGTGAAAAGTCAAAAGGTCGACATGGGTGGGAATCTCTGGGAACTTCTCTGGGATCCCCAGTAAAATTGGAGTACAGAAGAAGCATGTGGTCCTCCTCTCTGAGAGGACCCATTCTCTCCCTTGAGGGTGTGTCCTTTTCCCTTTCCTATCTCTTCTAATAAACTCCTTCCTGTTACTCTGAGCAACATATCTGAAATCTTTCTGACTTGATTGCAAGAAGTGGGGTTTGAAGAGGGACTTCTCTGCCTCACTTTCTCAGAAGGCCCCCAGTCCTGTAACACTATCTTGGTGCCTTTTTAGCAGAGTGCTATCAAAGAATTCAGTTGCTGTTCCTTTTTGAGCCCTAGTTTCACTCCCTCCAAAATGGGATGAATTATGCCAACCTAATAGAAAGAGCTTAGAACAACTCTCAAGTGCTACAAATAGGAGAACAGTTCAATAAATTCACAGTGTGTCTGCAGTATGGTGTATTATGCAAAGTTTAAAAATAGAGGCAAATGTGCTGATGTGGAAACTTTGTCTAAATATATTAAATGGATAAAAACAAGATGTAGAACAATGTGTGTGTTCGAGTCCCTTTTGTGTAAATAAGTAAAATCTTACCGACCGAGATATGCATCCTATTATGTGCCCAACAACAAGGAAGGACTCAGCAAGTGAACAGCTAGCTTGAGTGAGAGGTAGCAGATTTTGGTGTGAGGAGGATGGGTTACATTTTTCTATAGTATTCTCTGTAGTTTAGGTTTTCTAGCCAGGTCCATGTATTACTTTTTATATTTTAAAGGTGAACATATTGCCAAAACCTCAGTCCTTATCCCTGATGCCAATCTAATAATGAGGACACGGTTTTGAGAAAAAGGAAAAAGCGTTACCGTTTTGCTAGCAAAGGAGAAACACAGAGTATTCTTGTCCCAAAGTCTGTGACTCTGACCAACAGCAGGAACACCAGGCTTTTAAAGAGGTGACTCAAAGTCTACATTCCACGTTTTCTGTGTTCTCTCTCTGGAGTTGTAATTCACTTGTTAATTTAGGAGGTAGTCATTTCTGAGATCTCCTGGTACCATCCCCAAAGTCTGGATTACTTCGTTCCTATGGTGGGTGTGTACTTAGGGACAGATAAATCTGCCTAAAATGGGGAAGAAAGGTAATCCTGTTTCCCTGTTTCTGTTGAGATCAGAGAGGGGAAGAGATTAGGCAGGAGCAGGGAGAGAGGGAGAGAAAGAAACATGTCCATTTTAAAGATCAGTTGCAGTGGCAAAGCAGCAAGGGCTATATTCAAAGCATAACGTGGACCACTGTTTGTTATAAACAAACTTTATCTACATAGTATGCTCATGGATCTTTTTTCTCTTCCATATTTAAAAATAATTAAAAAGCTGAT
>JAJEJO010001497.1:43712-122244 GCA_020662805.1 Glaucomys volans | reverse complement strand
TTTAATTTGCATATCCATTTGCTGATGAATTTGATAAAGCTTAAAAGTGAGAGTGTCAGAAAGTTCAAAGAAAAAAGAAAGGTCATCGGGGAAGTTTGAGGTTAGGAAATAGTTACCTAAAACAAACCCAATCTGTTACAACCCACGCAGACACTAATTCATTCAGTGAACTTCTTAATCAGTACATTTAAACAATTTTTGTCAATGAAACTATTGAAGCAAAGCTCTACCATTATAGGAAAGGATGTTGTAGGGGCAGAAATGGTGAGTTTTCTTTCCTCAGCTATCATAAAGGTAATGACTGACTCTCCTATAAGAAAAGACAAGGTAATAAGAGAAAAGAATTTTAAAAGTTTACTTTTTATTTTTAGTGTTTTGTGGTGTTAGTCATCGACTGACCGTAGACCCCTGTGCATACTAGGCAAGTACTCCACCACTGAACTACACCCCCAGCCCAAGCGCAACAAAATTTTTAATTGAAGTTTTATGTCACGTGGGAGCCTTCAGAAAAAGACTCTGTTAAACTAAAACTCTTGAGACCAAGTGATCTCTGAAATAAAAGGATTTATTGAGCCATTACAGATGCTAGCCAAAGAAGAAAGGGCCAGATTTTGAAACTAGGTCTGGCAACTACCAGCAGCAGGGCTAGGTAGTAATTGGAAGATGTACACTGGACCAGAGCTGAGAGCATATTTATAAGATCTGGGGAAGGAAACGTAGTCACCTGCATTAGCTATAGTCAAGAGGGGCCAGGAAACACAAAGTGGGCCAAGTTTCCGGACAGGAGGATAATCTGAAACAAGAAGTACCTGTTGCTTCCGGGTGGGTTGGTGTTGTAAGTAGAATGCTATGGCCCTCCACATCATCCTGGAATTTCAACATCTGTTTAGGAACATGGAGCAGCCTTTCATTGTTGGTTGCACCTAAACTGAGTAATTCTCTTATCTCTCTTCTCTTCCATCCTCCTGCCAGTAACTACACACTTAGCACATCTCAGAATTTTTCTCCTATCAACCCAAAGATCCATAGAAAACTGTTTGTTCGTTTTGTTTTGTGTTGTTGCCTTTTGTTTTGTTTTGCTTCGCACTGGGGATTGAACTGGGGAGGGGGAGGGCACTCAACCACTGAGCCATATCCCAAGCCCTATTTTGTATTTTATTTAGAGACAGGGTCTCACTGAGCTGCTTAGCACCTCACTGTTGCTGAGGCTGGCTTTGAACTCAAGATCCCCCTGCCTCAGCTTCCTGAGCTGCTGGAATCACAGGCATGCACCACCACGCCTAGCTGAAAACTGTGTTTTTATGTTTAGTTTTCTATAGAGTGGTCAGACCTTCATAGAAAATGTGATAGAATAAAAAAGGACATGATTTAATGGTAATAGACTGAGGGGAAATCAAACCCAGCAAGGCATGTGTGGTCAGATTTTTCTTAGCCTTACCTGGGGCAGGACACTCTGGGTCTTCAAGGGAGAAGGGCAAGAATTTTTAATGGCTTGTAGAGGAGTTCTAACTTCTATGACTTGCCTTGGAGGAAAGGAATTCTGGTTTCCATGACTTGCTTTGGGTTGGTGGAAGGGAGTGAGAAAGAGATGGGAGACAGAAGAATGGGAGAAGAACAGAAAGACTTGCTTCTGAGGCCCTTCAGTTTCTTCAGTACCAGGTACTCAACTCACTGCAGTGGAGTGCCAGACTTTGGCATATGATCTTCTGGGCCCCAGTACTTCATGTCCCATCTGTTAAAATTGTAGTGAAAAAATATTTTTATTACCTATAGAGAAAGACAGATTAACAAGAGAGTAGTAAAACGCTTATTTAGTATAAATGTTATGTGACACAAAAAAACATCAGGAACAAAGATCCAAAGAAACAGGGAAATTTGTATATATTTCTGCTAGGTTTGGTGAAGAAGGCAGAGTCATTCAGAAGTACTGGACAGTGGGGTGTAGAACTTCATGGTAATAAACTGGGGCAGGAAGAACCTCAGCAAGTCCAGTTTGTTCTGATTCTTCTGTGTCCTTGTGCAAAGGGAGGGCACCTCTGGACCATCAACCCACTTCAGCAAAGGTCAGGAAGTTTCTAGGTTTAGTGGCTCATTCCAGGGAAGAGAGTGAAAGGATGGTGAGAGTCACCTTCCTGCTTTGGCTATTTTTCTCAGACGACAAGGTGACATATTTGGGGTGTCATATCTTGAACCCAACCAGAGTACCTAAAGTCAACATCACTACCCACAGCAACTGCTAGTAGAAAACTGGCCTGTACAACTTACTGGGCGTCTGTTCTCTTGTGTATGGGGGCATGTATATTCGTATCTGTTTGCAATAAAATATACCATTTGCACCTTGAGCCCCACGTGGAACAGGGTGCAAACAGAGGTCCTCATTGCCTTATCCAAGAGGATGACCCCCCTAATCCTCTCTTTAATACCCAAACAGTCAAGTCAATAACTGGCACTCTATTTTTTTTGTGTGGGGGTTTTTTTTTTTTTGGTACCGGGGATTGAACCCAGGGGCACTCGACCACTGAGCCACATCCCCAGCCCTTTTTTGTATTTTATTTAGAGACAGGGTCTCACTGAATTGCTTAGGGCCTGGCTAAGTTGCTGAGGCTGGCTTTGAACTCGCAATCCTCCTGTGTCAGCCTCCCAAGTGCTGGGATTACAGGCGTGCGCCACCGCGCCCAGCTTGGCACTCTATCTTAAAACTTCTAACCTGGAAGGTCTTACGCCCTTTCTTCCAATCTTGATATATTTCTACAGCCAGATAAGCCTGCCTATGTGGCTTCTAGAACATGGGACAGATTTTGCTGCCCTCCCTGAGACTATTTTTCCCAGGAGCGAATGACATGTCACAGCAAGCTCTGGGCTGTGTTGCCATAGTCACTTCCTAGCACACACAAAGACAAGTCCCTGTCTCTTCTATGAGACCTCATTAGAGACAGAGCAATGTGTGACCTTCAGCCTTGAGAAGTTCTGTGAGTACTGGGACCTGGCATTTGTCCTTCATGTGGTTCTGCCCAATAATTGGAGTGAAGCTCATCTGGAGCCAAAAGACATGTGTTCTTAAAACTGAGAAATAAACACACTAACACTTAAAACACTAATGATAGGCACCCAAAACAAAAAGCGGAACAATGCTGTGGGAACCAACAACTATAGTTTTACTAAAAACCCCACTATTTTGAATGTCATTCACATGATCCTCTTATGACCAGAATATATATGTATGTCTTCATTTTATATATATAAATTTTTTTTTTGCAGTATTGGAGATTGAAACCAGGGTCTCGCATATGCTAGGCAGGAGTTCTACCACTGAGCTACATCACAGTCCTTTTTTGAGTCAGGGTCTCTTTAAGTTGCCTAGGCTAGCCTCGAACTTGCAATCCTCCTGCCTCAGCTTTGTGTGTAGCTGAGGTTGCATGCCCGTGTCCCCATGCCTGGTATAAACATTTTTTTCATGTAACAAGGCTTTGTGAACATTTTTTATGTAACTTTGTGGTCCTCATAAATAATCATAATAAAATTAAAAAAAAAAACATGGTTGTCTTTAGGCCCCTCGGAAACTAACATTTGAGGCAGATGAAATGTTAGAGAATGGGTAACGGGGTCATTTACAATATCTTTGATTTTGATTATTGACCATAGTTTAGTTATGGTGGTTTGGCAGTTTATGAGGAAGGTACAGACTTTTTTTTTCCTTCAGAGTAAATGTATGTTTTTGCTTCTCTATGCAACTTGTCCCTGGAGTGGGCGATCCCTTGTCTTCCTCTTGCCAATCAAGGGATTTGTTCCTTATTGGCAGGAAGCGCCGCCCACCATCTGCCTTGGGTGCATGATGATGGGACCTTAGGTGGAAATTCACCTTAATCTTCTAAACTCTGAGTCCTCCAAAATTATTCTGAGAACTCCCATCTGAGAGAATAAGAGTTTTTATTTTTAATCCAAGATTTCTGATAAGTATGAAGAAACCAAAAAATTCACCAAGTCAGATAGATTAATAACATGGTTCCTCAGTACAGGAAATTCTGACAATATTGATTCTCATTCCATTTGGAATGGTTCCAGATGAACAGGAGTTAGGAGTGTACTGAATAGGGACCAGGAATCTCCATTTCCTTGCTTGTTGACTGGCTGGGTGATTCTCTGGAGCAGCCTGGCTTCACCAGTGTGAGGTCTCTGGCTCTAGGGGAAGAGATGTGCATCTGGGTAGAAGCTGTGCTGTGAGGGTAGAACTCCCACAGCCAGCTTGGGCCCTCCACCCTCCCCTCTGGGAACATTCCCACCAGCTCACAGGATCGCATAGGCACTGCCTGTCAGAAGAAGGACCCTCCTCAGCGACCCATGGGCACAGCCCTGCAGACTTCTGTGAGGCACCTGTTGGCTATGCACAGTGGCTAGCTCTCCTCAGCTTGGAGCCCACCTGCTGCTGAGAGAAGCGCCGAGTGGGGCTGTGAAACTCTGGATGGTTAGACAGCATAGAGTGCCAGTAGGGGTCCCATACATAACTATGGCAAGGAAATCCTTGAAATGCTAGGTACAGAGCAAAGGGAACCCCCCTGAGACCAACCACACCTAGCAGAAGTGGAAGTCTCCCGTTGCTAATAAACAGATCATCCTCAGACAGGGAAAGGAAGCAGGGATTGTTAAAGAAAAACACTGACCACACTTGCAAGTTCAAAGGCCCAGGGTCACGTTAGAGCAGAGCAAATGGTGATGGGAACGGGTTCTGATTAAGAATTCACATTTTTATTTGAGTCAGCTTGGTGAGAAGTGCGGGTGGTGGTGGGGGGAGCTTTTTTGAGTTTTCTGGGCTTGATTGTTTTCAGTTTACAAAACAAACTACATTTCCCCCTAGAATTATGTTAAATTACTGTCTCCAAAGAAACGTTTTGCATATGGATGCCCTCCTGTCTGTCTTCCCCGGTTGTGTCTTGCTTGCAGTCCTGGAGGGTCATTTGCAGAACAGCAAGTGGTTGTTTGGCTGAGGTTGGCCTGGGCATATAGACAACTGGCTGGTTTAAAGAGTATAATCTGGCTGTATCCTCTAAGTATCTGCTTTGATCTCATACCAATAATCATGCTTGTTAGAAAATGGGGGAGCGTAAGATATCAATGGAAGTTAGAACTTTTGCTGAAAGATATTATGTTATAATCTGTTGCTAATTATCTTACTACAATTAGGAAATTGGGGCTGATGGCTCAAAGCTTCCTACACAGAAGAATCAGCTGCCATTTTAGTTGAAGTGCTACATCCTGTGACCTGTTTTTAATTGACTTCCCTCCTCCTCACTCTTCAAAGCAGGGCTCTGCCAAAGCCACCAGCTTCTGACTTTGAAGCTTCTTTAGAAAAGAGAGAAAACAAAGGCCAAAAGTCAAGAGCTTTCAACTACATATGTTTTAGGCCAAATTTACAAATGCCTTTTTTAAGTTTTCAAAAGGTTACTTTTAGTGAGCTCTTTGATCTGGAAAAACAAAAACAGAAACCAAGACACCCCATATTGGTCATTTTAAAAAAAGAATCTTACTTAACAATTGACCTAGTCACGGATGTCTGCTTTTCAAAATTTTCCCCCTGAAGACTGAAGCTTAACATTTCCAATATGTACAGAACAGCAGATCAATTTTTTTCCTCTGAAACACCTCTTTCATAACATAATCGTCACATAATGGTTCCATTACTCCAGGCTGCATGAAACATCAGGGACAAGACCTTTCAGCAGCTGTGGCTCAGTTATAGGGTTCAAGGTCGGTGCTCAAGGACCATGCCACCATCTATAACCATTTTAAATTATGATTTTTATGTTGTGGAAATAAAATCCCAATAATTTGACATTGAATTGATTTATTTACCAAGTTCAGATACACATGAAGATCATTTACAAATTTATGGAAGTAAACAAGGTATCCCAACCCATTTCAAAAACAATATTTTATTTTAATAATGGATTCAGAAAAAGGTTGAAAGTTTTTTTTTGTTTGTTTGTTTGTTTTTTTTAAAGTACTTTCTTAAAAATGCCAAGAAGAGCCTGAGCACAATGACTCCTGCTTACAATCCCAGCTTCTTGGGAAGCTGACACAGGAGGATCACAAGTTCCAGGCCAGCCTTGGCAACTTAATGGGTCCCTGATGTAATATGAAGCTGCACTATTGACCCCCCCACACTCTTGCCGCACTTGCTGCAGTCATCCCTCTCTGTCCCATCTTACAACCCAGCTCATCAGTCCCCAACTTCCTCAGAAGTCATTGGTCCAATGAATCCTAGCCCGCCAATTCAAACTACTTAAGAGAAGCTCCCCGGCCATTTTCTCTCTCTCTTCCAGCCCTGAGAGCGGACACTCCGATCGTCCACCTAATATATCTCTGATCCACCTAATAAATGTCTGGTGTGAGCTCCCGGATCTGGAGTGGTTTCCTGGGTGCATTCACCCAGCCGCGACTCAGACCCGGCACTGCATAGTGCCTGCTCCCCTAGATTCCAGGGTCTGAGCTGTCTTGGGACCCGAACTGAGCCACATTTTTCTTACACTTAGGCCAAAATAAAAAAATAAAAGCCAAAATAAAAATAAAAGCTCAGTGGTAGAGCTGGTCCCAACCTCCAATAATACAGAAAAAAAAAAAAAAAAAGGTAAGACTATATGCAAAATGTTAGTTTCTTCAGGCCTCAAATACAATGTAGCTCATTTAGTTTGGTGCCCATTTATGGGTCCTCAAGTCAAAAGTGAGACATAGTTTCTATCTTGGCACGACCTTCTTATTTTGATAATGTCAAATGGCTTGGATTCTTTAAATGTAAATTCAACAATTTACATTTGGATCAAAGAGGAGAAAAAAGTTTTAATTTTCTTCTGTACATCTTAGGTTCATTGACTGGGCGCCTGTAAATGAGACTGACCAAAAAAGATTAACAAGAGAAAACAAACAAAAATTATTAACATGTGCATCACATATACACCTGGGAAATTCAAAGGTCAGAGGGTTAGAATTGCCTTTGTACAGTATCTAAACAAAAGAACAATCCCCCCTCCCTCCCCCAAAAAGAACAATTTTTGAGAAGTGACAAGACAAGACAAAGGAGAAGGGCTTTGATGTTTAGGGAGACAAATTGTGGAAAGGCAAATATGTGGGGAAGATTTAGATAAGATCTAGTGAGTAAGGTTCGTTATGTAGATTCCTCTGGTGCCATCTGTGGGTGTGTTAGGTTTTCTTTGCTGTGACCAAAATACCTGACAAGAACAACTTAGAGAAGGAAAAGTTTATTTTGGCTCAAGGCTCCAGAGGAATCAGTCCACAGTTAGACAGCTCTATTGCTGTGGGACTGAAGTAAGGCAAAACATCATCATGGAGGAAAGCTGGGATGGAGAGAAAGCACTCAGCTCCTGGTGGCCAGGAAGCAGAGAAAGAGAGAGGAAGAAGTCTGGGGGAAAATTCACCCTTCTATGGTACTCCCCAGGGATCTACTTCCTCCAACTAGGTCCCACCTCCCAGTAATCTATTAGCCATCAAATGGATTAATCCACTGATGAGGTCAGAGCCTTTATCATCCATTCATTACCTAACATCCCCATCTCTGAACCATGGTAGTGGGGACCATGCTTTTAACACATGGGTTTTTGGGGGGACATTCCAGGTCCGAATCATAATACTAATGGTTTAGAGTTTCTCTGGTGAGTGACTTTTCTCCTTCATGGTAGAGAAGGGAAGAGGGATGCCTCTACAAATTTATATTCTACTTTTAGGCAACTAGGGAGAGGACAGAGAGCTTTTCTTGGATCTACTTCTTAATTGCCTACAGGTCAATAATCCTATGCCACAGTGATATGCTTTGGGGTAGCAGATTCTGCTGTCTTTCAGGATAATGTTTTCCCATTTTAAAACCTCTCTACTCCACCTTTAAAGAATAATTTAAGCCTGTGTGTTAAGTCAGTTTTTCACTACTGTGACAAATACCTGAGAAAAATAACTTAAAGGAAGAAACATTTTTTTGGCTCACAGTTTCAGAGGTTTCAGTCCATAGCCAGCAGGCTCTATTACTTAGGGCCTAAGGAAAGGCAGAACATCATGGAGGAAGGGCATGGCAGAGGAAAGCTGCTCAGTTCATGGTAGCCAGGAAGCAGAGAGAGAGAGAGAGAGAGAGAGAGAGAGAGAGAGAGAGGGAGGAAGGGACCAGGGACAACATGTAGTCTCCAATAACCACTTGCCTATAGGTTCCATTTTCTCCCAGTAGCTCATTTAAATTATGAATCCATCAAATGGATTAATCCACTGATGAGGTTATAGCCCTTATGACTCAATCACTTCTCCAAAGTCTCACCTCTGGACATTGTTTTTTTGGGGACCAAGTCTTCAAAACACGAGTTTTAGGGGACATCTCAGGTCCAAACCATAACACTTCACTACAATTCTGCAAGGTCAATGATATCATTACCTCTACTTTTTAGTTGTAGATACTGAGGTTCAGAGAGATTTTAGTTTGTAAAAAGTAAGGTCTGATGATTCATATTCTTGTACATAGGACATATATCTTCTCTCTCTTTATATCCAGGCTTAATATCCAAGGGAGTAGGGTGGGGAGGTGTCCATCCTGCGTGCCTACTCTGATATTCTAGTCAAAAACCTGTATGCTGTTTATTCTAGGAAACTTGTTAAGTCTCATGTCACCATGGCATTGTAATTATTCATTCAACATTTTGAGCACTAATGAGTATTAGATCCTCTTCTAGATATGAGGGACATAGTTAACAATATGGAAGATGTCAGTTTCTCCTCTTGTTAGAGAAAAGAAAATACAAATAAACCAAAAATATTTTCTTATAGTTACAAGTGCTATGGAGTGGTAGAGCTAGGGAGTAGGGTGCATAAGAGGGTGGGTAGGAGGTGATGGTTTAGGTGATGGGAGAGGCAATATTTTTAGTAGGGCAGCCATTGTCAGCCTAAGAACATTCACATTCCAATGTTGTATAGGTTCTTTGTTGGCTAACATAGATTCAGCCTATGCGTTGAAGAAGATCTTTCATGGGCAATGTTTTTCATTTTGTAGATGAAAAACAAAACAACAAAACAACTACAGTTGCTGAAGATATAACTCATGGCAGAGTGCTTGCTTAGCATGCTCAAGACATGGGGTTTGATCTCCAGCGCTGGGGAGAAAAAAAAAGCTAAGACAGAGGTCACACAGATCTTGGTCAAGGTCACACAGCTGATTTGTGCAAAGCTAGGGTCAAGTTCTAGGCTTCCTGATTCCTAGAAGTGAGCTCTTTCTTTCTTTTTTTTTTTTTTAATTTTTAGATGTTGAAAGATCTTTATTTTATTCATTTATTTATATGTGGTGCTGAGAATCAAACCCAGTGCCTCACACATGCTAGGCAAGTGCTCTATCACTGAGCCACAACCCCAGCTCCAAAGTGAGCTCTTTCTATCCATGTATACTGCCGTACAGCATCTGGCATCATGAACCATGTATGCACTGTGGCTGCAGCATATCTGGTTCCCCCACCTTACGCTGAAGGTCAGGGAACTCAAGTAGAGAGACAGACATCATATTTCCCTAGTCCAGAATCGTATTCCCTGACAGCACTCTGATCCTGAGTATATAAGAAAGGACACAGTATCACAAACTTCCAGATAATTTGTTAGAAAAAAGGAAATCAAGCAATAGCTATAAAAATCATGTGTGTGTGTGTGTGTGTGTGTGTGTGTGCGCGCACGCGCATGCTACAACCCAAGGGAAATTTACCACTGAGCTACCTCCCCATCCCTTTTAAGACAGGGTCTTACTAAGCTGTTTAAGGTCTTGCTAAATTGCTGAGACTGGCCTTGAACTTGTGATCCTCCTCCTTCAGTCTCTCAAGACACTGGGATTACAGGTGTGCATCACCTTCCCCAGTTTTAATTTTTCTTAGAAATAGAATAATAATATAATCTGAATTTTTTTTTTGCAGCACATATGTTAGGCAAGCACTCTACCACTGAGTTATGTCCCCAGCCCTGTAATATGGTATTTTATTATCTTTCTTTTACATCTCAACTGGAAAAGTTCTGTGAAATAGCTACTGCAATTGCTATTTTGCAGCTGATGAAGCGGAGGTTCTGAGTTTGTTTTCCCTCCCCTCTCATGAGATAATCTTGTTTGAGGCCATGTCTCACAATTTATTTGTAAGTGCTAGCTTAAAATGTTATTGTCAGTGCTAATCTCCTTTCTCAACTTTAAACTTTTAAATCTAACTACCTATTTGAAACTTAGACTTCAAAGGTGCCCAGGACTCAACCTGTCCAAAACTGCATGTAAGTATTCTGCTTTGGGCAATGTGCGACCTGCACGTTTGCCATCACGCCCTGGTCCCAGATACTTTCTTACCTGTCTCCTGCAATCCGCCCTTGACCTTCTTAGATTTATTTTCTACACCGCAGCCAAAGGATCTTTTCAAAATGCAAATCCGATTATGCTACTACCAATTTCTAACACTTGGGTGACTTTCCTCTGCTCTTCAGGTAAAGACCAGAATCCTTAAGAGGTTCCACAGAGCTGGGCCTGAGTATCTGCCTCGCTGGTCTCCGTTCATGCCGGGTTCCCCATCCTCAGCCTGGTCACGCTCACACCCTTTTGGTTCATTTAACAGAAACTGAACAGGATTTTTGCACTTGCTGTTCTCCTGACTGAAATGCCCTTCCTGTCACCCTGTTTATTCTTTGGATGATTCTTGCTTCCTCATCAGTAAAGTCATCTGTCCATAAGGTTTCCCTGAACCTCCAGGACCTCCTCAGTTCCCTGTGTTCATCACTCTCTTGGCACCGTGCTATTCTTTTTTGTGGTACTTGTCACAATTATAAACTTTTAACTATTTGTATGATTATTTGCTTCAATATGCTAATCCCATTTAGACTTTAAGCTCCATGAAGTCAAGAATTATGTTTGTCTTATCTCCCATGACATCTTTATTGCCTGGAACGTTGTCTAGCATGTATTCACTATTACATGTATGCTGGGTGAATGGATTATGTGACTTGTTTATTTTTATCCAGCTGCAATGGAACCCTGTGCCAGGCATGGTGAACCATGCCTGTAATCACAGTGATTTGGAAGGCTGAGGCAGGAGGATAGCCAGTTTGAGGTAAGCCTCAGCAACTAAGTGAGGCCCTAAGCAACTTAGTGAGATCCTGTCTCAAAATAAAAAGTAAAAAGGTTGGGGATGTAGTTTGGTGGTTGAGTGACCTGGATTCAATCCTCAGCACCACAAAATAAAAATAAAAATAATAAAATGGAACCCAGTGCTATTTCTATTATATGATAATATTAAGAAGGCTTAATGGGCTGGGGATATAGCTCAGTTGGTAGAGTGCTTGCCTCTCAAGCCCAAGGCCCTGGGTTCAATCCCCAGCATCGCAAAAAAAAAAAAAAAAAGGCTTAAAGCCCTAATCATACATATATGAGACATCTATTTAACGTCCTCCAAGCTTCCTGATCATTTCCCATATTGCGGAGCTCACCTCTGTGTTGTGCTTCCTCTGTATACTCCAGCAAGCTGTCTGCAAACAAAAAGAAGAGTTTTATTTATTGCTGGGAAAAATTAAATAGTTATATCATTGTTTTGGTTTTTACTTCCAGAAATGTATCCTTTTATTAATATCTAAGCTTTGGATTAGACATTGTGGAGAAACACAAAGGAGAAACATGATTCAAGGATCAAATTTGGAGAGGTGCAGAACCCAAGACAGTGAAAGCAAGTTGCACAGGGTTGGTTGCAGTGTGGACAAAGAGCAGATGGGAACCAGACAATATGCAAACTGGAAGGGACTCCAGAAACCATCCAGCCCAGCCTTCTCATTTTGTAGGCTTCTACAACTTGTCCACGGTCTCACATTTAATTATCAAAAGCTCTAGGACTAAACTCTACACACCTCCCTTGCAGAAGTGAAATTCCCAAATATTTATATTACCCCATCAACAAGCAGTAATTGAATGTCCACTCTATAGTCCCCAAATATTTGGTAAAGGACAGGTAAGAAATGGAATTTCAAAGTCAGTGAGTTGTCCTCCTCCTCACCACCACAACAGAATTTCGTGTTTATACAATGCTCTATTGTACTTTTGTTACTTCCTGTCATGCAATTTTCACAACACCTCTGGGGAACACAGGGCATGATTTTCAGTCATGTGCTATATTGGAGGGAAGATGCACCCAAGAAGATTACATAACTTGTCCAAAACCACGGGTTACTGAGGAGTAGATCTCAAGCCTCAGATTTGGATATATGGGACAATAAATTTGATTCCATTTATTCCCTTTTCCTGCCCAAAGAAACTCTGTTTGGTGTGAAAACTTAGGCCACAATTCTCTAAAATCTCTATGAAGCTTCCCAAGGAAATGGAGGCTCACCTTCCAAGTTCAAGAGCATACAAGGAATAATGTGGAAACTGATCTGAAGAGACCCTGACCTCTCCTAGGCTCAGCCCTTCCCTTTCTCAGCATCAGGCAGGATGCCAGATCTCTTGGAGCAGTGATTCTGTGCCAAGTTCAGCGGGGAGCATTGGATTAAGCTTCTCATGTTGACAGCAATTTTGTTTTGTGAAGATGCACAAAGTCTGCCTTATTCATTCTTTTCACACTTGAGAGGATTGGGATAGATTTCTATTTGCAAACATATATATCTTTGTACATATATCATAAAAACAGAAGTGTGGCTTCTTTGAAAATAATGTACCTTTACCCTTCCATTTCAATCATTTGGTGAGTTTTGAATGTATTTTTCTTTCCAGAGTCCATGAAAAGGTGTTTGTTTTCCCCCTTTTAACCAGCTGGGTGCCAACATTTTCTTTCCTTCTCTTGATCTGCTGTAAGTTCAATGTTTTGCTTCTGTCTGCTCTTCCAGCGGGTAGCCTGCAGGTAGCTGGAGCAAAGAAGCTTTCTCTCAACTTGGGCAATGCACCAAGTCCCACCCCAAACACAGCTACACTCACACACAAATACACACAAACACTGTGGAGTACAATAGTTTGACGTACAGGATGCTCTGCAGAAAGAGCTCAGTTCTCTTCCACCCACAGTTCCCTGTAGGCGAGCTCAGGGCAGAGAAATTGGCTGCTCTCCAAGCAAATCAGCATCCTGGAAAAGGAAGGTCTGGGTCAAGAGGAAGGAATATCCCATCCTGAGGAAGAAAGATTAGGTTTGTTCTGTGCGATGGCTTAAGGAGAGCTTCCCAATTTACAATGTACTGCAGCTCTTAATTTAGCCTGCTATCAGTTTAAGATTACTAAACTGTATTTAGAAGAAAGGCACATTCATTATTGTTATTAAGCAATCTAATTTTAGAACTATTACTAGAATAAAACTCAGGAATATAGTAATATTTAACTAGAAATGTGACTAATAAAACTCCCCATGTTTCCACATTTGCGTATTAAAGACTGTAATTAAAAGTAAATAGTGAAACAGGGGAACTTCTTTTGGGTGATGTAGTAAAGAATGAACTGCTTTTAGCAGGCATTGTTAGGATGAATGAGCTACTCAAATGACAGATTGCCTTTTCATATTTGATTAAATTTCATTTAGATTAGATTCACTATTCAGCATATTCTTTTAATTTAGGCTGAGTGGAGAGTAGGGGTCATTCCTAGGTAACAAAGAACTTGCATGACTGTTTGAATACATATCAATGGGGAACAACTTCAGACTTTACAAATGAAGGTCAGGGAGAAGTGAGACTGTTGAGACCAGATAGACTGAGGTGACTTGTGTCTTCAATCTGGTATATAATCATATCGATTATCAGTATGACACATTCCACACCTCCACCCTCCATGCTCCTTTTTGTTATTTTATTTTCTTGCCTAAGTACCTTGGCTATACTTCCAATACAGCATTAATTAAGGATGATGATCATAGTCATTTTATCTTAACTTTGATGAGAAAAATTCTGGTTTGTTTCAAATCAAGATGCTGGTTCAATGTTTTAATTTTATATTCTATGTTTTTTTCTGAAATTGCTGTACTTACTGGTGGTCCCTGAAGAGATTTCTGGGGTGAGGAATTTTATGACCTGTATGGGTCAGAATCTGCACAGTTCTCAGTCATTGCACTGTTGGCCTCACCAATGCCTAATTAGCCTTGTCCAAGTCTCCAGGACTAGGAGAGTAGTCTCTTAATCTGAGCCAGGAAAAACTCTTGGAAGTCTAGCCTAGAATGGCAGGATGCAGCTTTAAGTTGTCTTTAAGGCCAGCATTATTTTCAAGCCTTTACCTTCCACCAAGTTCTATAAGTGAGTTTCTGTGCTTGAGATTCTGTCTCTATAACTTCCTATGATAGATTCTGGTTAGTGGGGTTGCTCTGAATGAGAGGACCTGGGTTCAAATTCTGTATTGTTTTGTTTTTTTCTACTCTCTAGCTCTTTGACCTTGGGCAACTTCTTCAGCAGTACTTGTCTCACCTAGTTCTCATGAGTTTTAAATAAAATCATAAATATTAAGATCTTAGAAGGATGTTTGCCACATCACTAAAGGATTATAGTTATTATTACTTTTGGAAAAATGTAGTAACACTGTTAGCCACTTGAATTGCATTTGGCTTCCTTCTATCAACTCTCCTCTCAGGGATGGCTGTCACTGCCTGATTCTCACCTTGGTCATTGAGATCTGCTCCCTTTTATTAGGCTTACCTCCGTGGGACACACCATTACAACACATGGAGCTTAGAAATGAGGACTTTTCTTAAACCATCCAGCTGCCTGACCTCAGGTTGTAGTATTCTTTCTGCTGATTGAAAACTTCCTCAAAAATTCAGTTCTGGGGTTAATTCTACTGCACAATTCTACCTCTCTAGTTGTGAGCCAACCCTTGTCGAAAGAATTGAATCAGGATGTTTATGGCTTTCTTTTCTTTTTTTCCATCTGACACACTGAAATAACTTACCTTAGTGCTTTTCCAAAAGTCACATTGAATCACTTCTATTTATCCTGAAGCAGAGTTCACAAACATAAAATCAGTTAATTAACCAGTTTCTTCAGTTAGCATGCACTCATTTAACCTATGTTCCAGGCTTATCACTGCTTCAAGCATTTTACATGAAATAATGTAAGACATGGCCACTTCTGAAGGAGTTCTACTTTAGTTGAAGACAGACTGCGATTGTCCAAGGCCACACTGTGGAAGTGAAGGCATGGATGGACAATCTGGAAGGCAAGTGAGCTCCAAATTGCATCGTGCAATTTTTAAGTAAATTATAATGTGCTTTTTAAAATGTACTTTTCTTTTTTAGAATTCATGAAAAAAATCTCTTTCCTCTTTAGTTTGCTGAGTGTCATCATTGCTTCTTTTTCTTTTGAACTGAACAAAGAGGAAGGCATTCCAACTAGGGAACCAACATGGTTAGTAAATTTCGATTTGGTGATATCCATTACAATTAGTGCAATAATTCAATCGATTTATTTAGTTACTTTCATAGTATTTTCTATATCTACATATTATCTGTATCATTCCTTGATGATTTTCTTCAAGTCTCTGTTTTTTGCTTAAGTAATTTTAATAAAATTTCATTATTATCTGAAATAGGAAAACGGACATAAAAAAATAATGGCAAGATATATATTATTTCCTTTTTTTTTTTTTTTTTTGTGCCAGGGATTGAACACAGCAGTGCTCAAACACTGAACCACATTCCCAGCCATTTTTTACTTTTTATTTTGAGACAGGGTCTCATTAAGTTGTTTAGTGCCTCTCTAAGTTGCTGAGGCTGGCTTTGAACTCGTGATCCTCCTGCCCCAGCCTCCTGAGCTGCTGGGATTACCAGGGAGTGCCACCACAACCAGCACAACGATTTACATTTTTAAAAAGTTTTATAAACTACCTAAAATTGTCTCACATTCTGCTAGTGGGTTGCTCTGGCCTTGCCCTTCTTGCCTTTTCCTGTTCTTCATGAGTAAGTAGAATGTAAACTTCCTGAGGACCAGGGCTTGGTGTTGTTCTTGCTGCTTCCCAGGATCTGCTCAGTCGTCTGACTTTCATAGTCATATGGTGAGAAACTGCTATGATGCAAACATCTGTAACCCAGATTAAATAATCCTGTGTGCTAGCTCAATACTTAATGTACTGATTTTCTTTTTTTTTTTCTGTGTCTTTGATGGTTTTCTCTGACTTTGAACTTTCTTATCTACCTGACTTCATGGAACCTTCTCCCTTCTGCAAATCTTTTTTTTTTTTTTTTTTTTTTTTGCAGTGCTGGGGATTGAACCCAGGGCCTTGTGCTTGCAAGGCAGGCACTCTACCAACTGAGCTATATCCCCAGCCCCTCTGCAAATCTTTGTATATCTTTGGAACACTGGATTCTATTTCCTTGTATTTATTTACTTCTTTTTTTTTAAGGTCAACCTACTGGCCCAATTTCTTTTTTAGTTAAACCCAACAGGCCATTGATTGCTTCTTCTGTTCAATTAGATTCTTGGCTTATGCAGTTGGCTGACCAGAAAAGCTACATTTATCTAGGAAGGGTAGCTTTAACAATCAGGGTGGTGTCTTCTAATTTTTACAAAATAAACAATAGGACAATGGCAAGTACAACTGTGTACTTGTATCAAGAGGAGCCTTAGTAAAATGATAAGGCCTAACCCTCAATTTTAGTTCTTGAAGACCGTGCTTTTCATTCTTAAGACAATGGGTCATTAAAAATGTCTTCTCAATTTTTATATCTTCCTTAGGCAAACAGATTAAGATTTTGGATGAATTCATTTTTATTCTTATTCTTCAAATATTTTGTTTGCTGTCCATGTAATGTGGAAGACACCAATTAGAATCATTTAAAGAAATACTATGATGGATATCTGAGAGAGAAATGAACATTTCTGTCTAGTTTTTTACTTTTTGAAGAATTTGTCTACTTTCTCCTGCCTAATTAGATAACGGTAAGTCAAGGGGATGAAAGTTCATTCTAGCTTCCTGTGACAAATTCAAAGCCTGCTAAGGCTGGTTGATCACAGAAGCCAGATTTCTTGGTGATAAATGACCACGATAAGGTTCACAAACATCCAATGAAATCTTTTGTGTCATGGAAGAGGAAACAAGGTTACAAATTCGAGAGTGGATGGTAATGATTAGTATTGGATACTATTTATTATCTCCGGCTCAGGAAGTTAATTTGTTTTTGTTTTTGCTTTTTCCCAATAGGGTAACAGAGCTGATCCCAATTAGAAAAAGTGTATATGTCCCAGACTCAGGAGGCTGAGTCAGGAGGATCACAAATTCAAGGCCAGCCTGGGCAACTTGGCTAGACCCTGTTTCAAAATAAAAATTTAAAAAGCTGGGGATGTAGCTCAATGGTAGAATATCCTTGGGTTTAATCTCCAGTACAAAAAAAAAAAAAAAAAAGCATTCTGAGTGATTGCAAATATAATTACAGATGTAATTACAGATCATTCTGATCTGTTTTTTAGAACAAAATTTGTATTACAGTGTTTTAATTAATTTGATTTTTATTATTTACATTATCTTTCATTAGAGGTTATCTTGGGCAACCATTATATATAAGCAGTTCTAAGTCTGTAGGAAATGGCCTTGAATCCTTTGTTTGATGATGTATTGCTGGATTTAAAACCATGTTGTGTGGATCGGTTGTTTCTATTTTCCTTCAGATACCCTCCTTTCTGTGCTTCATGGCAACCTGCCCTTTCCCCTCCATGCCAATGAATCTATCTTCTCTCCTGTATTACTTAAGACAGAAAATGAGGCACAGGGGTTTTGAGATTCATGCCAACGGTGTGATGAAGCCTGGGTCTTGCTGAAATCAGCTTTTATTTTTCACTTGTACACATCTCTCTTTTGAACTAGTAAGTTGTTAATTGGTAACTGGCAGTTTTGATTATAGATAAAGATAATTGTTTTAAATTTATCTTAATGAAATAAGTAATATACAGTATTTGAAGGAAGTTGGGCATGAATTGTGAACATGGGACCTTTCCAACTCAGTACTTATTATCAGCAACATAAAATAATGTTATTTTCTTCAAATACACAAAGCATTTACTCTGTGGGAATAAGTATCTAATGTGATGGTAACTGACCCAAGCTACAAAGATACTCTTTAATACACTGTGGGAATATTTTATTAGGGAATACTGATGTGTCCTGAAAGAGTTGATTGATGTAGTTTGCAAAAGGGCCTAACTTGTTCCAGTCATTCACAGACTGATTATGGAAAGAAATAGCCTTCAGGACAAAAGTGAAAATTTCAAGTGGTGCTGATAAAGAGGCCCAAGGTCAGGAAAGAATCAGTCTGATTTAGAAAGGCAAACTATCAGGACAATAATCAGTTATCACCTAGACATTTGCCTGGAGTCAAGATAAAGCAATTTGCATGGTACCTCATGTACATATTTTTCCTTGATCCTTACAAATCAACAGGTTTAAAATGCTTAAGTGTTTTGATCAAGACGACTAATGAAATTATTTAAATATTGACATTCTGCAGCATGCTAGATGCTCTGCTACCTGTTTTACATGCATTGTTTGGGTTCTTTCTTGTAGGAGTCCTTAAAAGTGCTTTTTATCATCCTCATTGTAAAAAGGAAGAGGTTAGCTGGGTGTGGTGGCACTGTGCCTGTGATCCCAGCTACTTGGAAGTCTGAGGCAAGAAAATCACAAATTCAATGTCTGCCTGGGCAAACTTGTGAGACCCTGTCTCAAAAATAAAATATAAAAATGACTAGGAACCTAGCTCAGTGGTAGGGTATTTACCTAGCATATGGAAAGCCCTGGGTTCAATTTCCAGAAAGTAAATCTGGAAAAGAGGTTTCAAAACATGTCCATGGCAGCATAGCAGGGATATGATGGAGTTAGGACTGAAACCTGGATGTGCCCTGTTAGGAGATCAAGATCTTTGTCCCATTCTAGTGCTAAGAAAGGTCTTCAAAGGTAGTCCAAGTCCACTGCTATTTTTCTGCTTGACCCACCTCTTCTATGACTTTCCTCCAATAGATTATCAGGTCCTCAGTATTTTATTTTATTTTTAAAATTGGGTATATGTGTTTTGTAATGGGCTTCATTTTTAGAACAGTTTTAGGTTTATAGGAAAATTGAGCAGAAAATAGAATTCCTATATCCCTCTTCCCCCATAGCCACATACAACTTATCTGGTGTTAACATTTTGCATTAGTATGATACATTTGTTTACAAATGATGAATGAATATCTATTCACCATCATTAACTAAAGTCTACAGCTGATATTCAGGTTCACTTTGTGTTCTAAACCCATTGGGGTTTTGACCAGTATATAAAGTCACGCATCCACCATTACGCTACTATACAAAGTAGGTTTTTTTTTGTTTTTTTTTTGGTACGGGGGATTGAACCCGGGGGCACTCTACCACTGAGCCACATCCCCAGCCCTATTTTGTATTTTATTTAGAGACAGGGTCTCACTGAGTTGCTTAGGGCCTCACTAAGTTGCTGAGGCTGGCTTTGAACTTGCGATCCTCCTGCCTCACCCTCCCAAGTGCTGGGATTACAGGCGTGTGCCACCATGGCTGGCTACAAAGTAGTTTTTTACTATCCTAAAAATCCCTTGTAATTCACATATTATTTTTCCCTCCATCCCTCAAGGCCCTGACAGTCAGTGATCTTTTTATAGTTTCTATAGTTTTGCTCTTCCAGAATGTCTTGTACTTGGAATCACGTAATATATGGCCTTTTCAGATTGACTGCATTGACATAGCAATAAGCACCACTCCATGTCTTTTTGTGGCTTAATAGCTTACATCTTCTTATAGTTTAGTAATATTCCTTTGTATGGATTTACCACAGTTTGTTTATCCATTCACCTTCTGAAGAACATTTTGGTTGTTTCCATAATTAGCAATTATGAATAAAATTGGCATAAACATTTGTGTACATGTTTTTCTATGGATGGAAGTTTTTAGTTCCTTTGGTTAAATACCAATGAGTACAATTGCTGGATCATATACTAAGAATATATTTAGCTTTGTGAGAAACTACCAGACTGCCTTCTGCATTTTCTGTACCATTTGCATTTCCAACAGCAATGAATAGATTTCTGTTGCTCTGTATCTATACCAGTATCTGGGGAAGTTGGTGTTTTGAGATTTTAGCTATTCTAATATGTGCATGTGGTAACTCATTATTTTAATTTGCAATTCTCTGATGGTATATGCTGTTGACTATCTCTTCTATGCTTGTAATCCGTGTATAACCTTTTTTCACCAAATGTTCGTTCAGATTTTCTACCTATTTTTTATTGGGATATATTAATTACACTGAGTAATGGGCTTTTGGGGACATATTTATACAGGCACGTATTTTGGTCATTTCTGCCCCCCTAATGACCTGCTATCCCTCTCTTCCATGTACTCTCCTTCTTTTGCCCTTCCTCTTCTCTAGTAGTCTTTCTATCATTTTTTTTTTCTAGATTCCACATATGAGAGAAAACGTGCAATACCTGTTGTTCTGAGTCTATTTTGCCTTTTTTTTTGGAGGGGGGAAGTGTGTCAAGGATTAAGCCCAGAGAACTAAAAACTGGACCCTTTTTAGTGGACAGGGTCTCACTAAGTTGCTTAGGGCCTTGCTATGTTGCTGAGGCTGGCTTTGAACTTGCGATTCTCCTGCCTCAGCCTCTCAAGCCATTATGATTACAGGAGTGCTTCCATGGCACCCTATTTTGCCTATTTTTTGATTGTGTTATTCAACTTCATATTGTTGAGTTTTAAGAGTTCTTTGCATATTTTGAATTATACCAATTACAATTACATATGAGAAGGATTTGGCAAATAATTTCAATGATTTGTTCAGTTTGCAATTATTCATTAATTAGTTTCCATTTGCTGGGCTTTGTTTAGGCACTGCAGATAGAACTCTGACAGTTTTAAGCTAAGGTTACAGTCTAGTGAAGGAAGATGGGTGATGAGCAAGAAAGCAAATAAACAAGATAAACTCAGTGTTAAAGAACGGGGAAAGAGTAGAAGGAAGAAGAACAGGGTGATTGGAGGGAGCAGGGGTTGGCAAGTGTTTCAGATAAAATCCAGAGAATAGGACTGGGGATATAGCTCAGTTGGTAGAGTGCTTGCCTTGTAAGCACAAGACCCTGGGTTCAATCCCCAACATTGCAAAAGTAAAGAAGAATCCAGAGAATAGATATTTATGTTTTATAAACCATAAAGTCTCTGTCACAACTATTGAACGCATGACTGTGACATGAGAACAGCTACTGAGTGTGTAACCAGAAGGATGTGACTATATTCCAATGAAACTTTATATAAACAAACAGTCCAGGAGAGGATATGATTTGCCAGATGTAGCTTACTAACTTTGGGGTAAGCAGTGATTCAGTGTGAACTGAGTCTACTTTAGATTGAGCCATAGGAAACCCCTCTCAGGGAAGGTAATGACCTGGGACTGTAATTACAAAAAGGATTAGCCTTGAAATGTTCTTGAACAGTACCCTGGTTACAGGGAACAACTGCAAAAGTCTTGTGGCAGGAATATCTTGGTCAATTCAAGTATCAGAAGTTGGCCACGAAGCTGGGCTCAGTGAAAAAGGTCAGGATCTGAGATGAGAGAGAAGTGGTGGGCAGGGCCAGCTCATACAGGGAGTTACAGACCATGGTCAGGAATTTGGATTTTAGTCTAACTTCAATGAGATGCCATTGGAGATTTTTAAGAAGGCAGACAATATCAACTGAACACCATTTCAGAAAGATGAATCTGTTAGGTAAAGAAGTGGAAGAAGATGGAAGCAGTTAGCAAGTTCCTGCGGTGGTGTGGAATAAAGGTAATGTTAGAAGTGGGCCAGGATTGTCATTGTGAAGATGGAGAGATGCGGATAGCTCTGAGACTGGAAGTGGAAGCAGAACCAGTGGGAAAATGAGATATTATAAATGAGAAAATAAGAAAAAAATAAACCAAAGTTGATCTTAAAGGGACTTGAATGATTGAGTAGATGGAGACATCATTTAGAGAAAACAAAAGCCTTAGGAAGGAGCATGTTTTAGGTATGGGGAATATTCTATTTTGAAGGGTATATTGAATTAGAGATACCTTTTAGACATCTGCGGGGAGATATCATGCAATCAATCATTTGGATATACAATTTTTGAGTCTACTAGAAGGGTCAATGCAGAGATAAAATTTAAAAATCGTCAGTAAACAAAGGCACAAGATTGGAAGTGGTCAGTTCGGGAGGGGATTTCTTTCTTATAACCCTTACCATATCCCAGCATAGTTATGTTTTTTTTTACTGACTACGTGGAAAGTTGTGACTGTCCAAGGAGCACAACAGGGTCTTACTCACTTTGTTTTTCCTGCCCCTAGTATAGTGGCTGCCAGATAGGAAAATTTAAGTAATTATTTGCTGATTTTTTTTTCCCAGGACTATAGTATCAGAGATGATTCCATATTCTGGGTTTTCTTTTACTCATGTGACCTTGCTATTCATTTCCATTTCAAAAATAGAAAAGGACCAAGATTCATCATGACAAAAATGGACTCTGAGTCAGAGACATTTTGACACTTCCCCCTCAGCTGTAGGTAAACACGGAGGCTGAAATGGATCAACACTCTCAGCCAGGGGGTCTTAGTCACCCAGAATGAGTGATCCACATAGGTACTGGCATTATCGATTGGGCCACTGGGAACATTATTGATCATGGAGATGATTAAAATAAGTGGAACAGCCAAATTATTGTTCTGTCCAGTAAATATGTACCTGTTTGTTGAGTGATCTTGTAGTTTGGTGATTTTTCTTTATTTACTACAGAATTCCAGTGTTGGAAAGGGTATTGGAGATCATCTGGCACAATGTTATTTTATGGATAAAATACTATAGTTCAGGGAGTTTGCGCAACTTGACCCAGGACATGTGGCTAGTCATGGAAGCAGTGCTCCTACCGCTCTGAATCCCTTATCCTTCCAACAGCTCTCTAGGGGGGATAAGTACTGTGTGTATGAGAAGTAAGCCTCTGTTCATATATATATATATATATGTGTGTGTGTGTGTGTGTGTGCATATGTATATACATATATATATGAACAGAGGCTTTATATATAATTATAACTATAAATTTATATGTATATATTTTTTATATGCTGCTGAGATTAATTTTTATGGACCTTCAGTCCAAATAACCCAGGCTGTTTGATCCTGCGTATGTCTGAATTCACAAACAGTGGGATTTGAAAACACGTAGATTTATTTGCAAGGATGGGGCTGGAGATATAGCTCAGTTGGTAGAGTGTTTGCCTCACAAGCACAAGGCCCTGGGTTCAATCCCCAGCACCACAAAAAAAAGAAAAAAAAAAAAATTTGCAAGGATGGAGAGTAGCACTCAAACTCCTGTCCATATGGTCAGTTGTTGATTATTCACTGTTTCAGAGAAATCTGAGATTGTGTGCACATGTATGTACTACATGCATGGGTGAGTGTTGTCATTGTGTGATATTTAAACTATTGATGTTTGTTATATGTCTTTTTAAAAGAGGTTATCTTTTGTAAATTTATGATTTGGGGATCTAATTTCTTAGAGAATAAGTCATAGAATCAAGGAAAATAATGTACAGCTAGGAATCTCAGCTACCCCGTCCTTAATTATGAACCACATTTTGAAGTAGCAAACCAAAGAAGAGAGTAGATTGAATCACTCAACAACCTTCATTTCCCTTTTTAGTGATCAAAGATAATTTACACGAATACAAAGCCATTGAGAGAATTCTATTTAAAAAAAAAAACATTTAAAAGGGATTTTGCAGAAAAGATTGAATTGACAACATTTTGATGGTATGAACTTCTAACCAGCAAATTAATTCATCTCATGTCCAACCCTGGAGACCACACAGCTCTTGGGCACAGATCTGAATGCATAGAAGGGGTCAGAGAACTGGCTTGTGCCATTGAAGTGGCTGAGATGGGGTCTCACAGGGGAAAAGCTCTTCTAGTCCAGATCCTGTTCTCAAGATGAAATGGAAATGATGCTTGGTGACAGTGGTTGGATCAGTATCCAGTTGGATACCTTTGCTACCAATCAGGACTACTGGAAACCGACACTTGAACAGGAGGTCCAATTTTATTCTTGTATGTTCTTTGGCTTCCCAGAAACAATGCCATTTTCTGAAAATCTTAGTAACACTTTCAGAAGTTCCAGTAATTATTTCAGACTCTCTAGACTCTGCTAACAATAACACAGATTTTGGAAACATCCCAGGAACTGTCTGCTAGAGAGAACTCTCTATGCACCTTATGATTCACATCTGACTCTTCCCTTTCTCAAATTCTGCAGGCACTTCCCCAACCCTGCCATTGCTCATTCTCTTCCAACAGCATAGGTGGACTTTATTTCCTTTTCTTCCTTATTCTTACAGGTAGAATTTTAAAATGCCCCTACTTTCATGATAAATCCCCCTAAGAAATTTAAACCCACATTTACCTTATAGCCCAGCAATTCCCCTCCTAGGTATTTACCCAATAGAAATGAATAACTATACTTGCAAAAAGACTTGTACAAGAATTTCATGTAATAATCTCAAATAATCCAGAGGTCCATTGCAGAATCTGTACAAACACATTGTGCTGTGGTGTACAATGGTGTAATATTCTGCAATTAAATTCCTAACACATGGATACATTGTGCTACAGGAAAGATGTCAGAAGCAAGAGTTCATGCAAAATGTTGCCACTTACATAAAATTTAAAAACACAGGCAGTATTAATCTATGGTGAAAAATCAGAATAGTGATTGCCTTTGCCTGGGAGAACAGTTGTCATTGACTGGGAGCAATTGAAGGAAACTCTCTGGGATGATGGAAATGTTCCAGGGTTTGACAAAGGTGTAGGCTACGTAAGTGTTTGCATTCATGAAAACATCCAATTTTAACATTGAAGATTTGTGCATTTCTCAGAATATAAACTAGAACTCAATTTAAAATTAAAAGCATGAAAGGAAAGACAGTCTTTCTCTAGCCCTCACTTTTGTTCATTTCTTGTTGCTGTAGGCATTGTGCTTTCCCAATCCCCTCTCTGCAAACTTGTTATCAAAAAGACAATATAGCATCCATCAATTACACATCTCTATGTTTATTAAATCAATGGTTTCAATCTCCTAGTTTTCATGTCTAGCAATGGATTTAAAGTATTTGTTTTCATTCTGAGTATTTCAGACATCAGATGGAAGACAAGAAATATTTCCAGGGACTGCAGAGCTCTTGAAGTTCCTTTTGACATCACAGCCCAGGGGTCCATTCACCGATGAAAGCTCTTCCTGACACCTATGTAGTTATTTTCTTAGAAAAATAACTACAAAAATAGAGAAAGTTTTCTATTTTCTTTTCCACCTTCTTTCACTCACCCTTACATACAGGACTATGTGGGTACATATGTAAACACAAGCAATCTTCCTTTAAAACCTGCTCTCAAAAATGTCTGCTGAGTCTCTTTCATGGAATTTCTAAGCTATTTTAATATTTACCTTGACATGTCTCTCTCCCCAGTTGAAACTGGAACTCTCAAATGCAGACAGTGTCTGATTCATTTTGCTTCTCCAGTGCCCAGTGCAGAATCTGAAAACATCTAAGAATTCTGTAATGTTATTAAATAATTTAATAAATGAGGTTTTTTTTTTTTTTTTTTTTTTTTTTTAAGAGGTATTTTGTAGTTTTATTATCTGTCCTCTCAAATCTGCTTCCTTTTCTCTGGACTCCTACTCTTTCTTCTCTGAATGAGAATTCATGTCCCTATGTGGTTTATATTCCTATTAACTTCATACTAAAGAAATCTTTGGAAAAAATAACGTTATATTTCATTGACTCAGGAGGCTGAGGGAGAAGGTCACAAGTTTGAGACTAGCCTAGGCAATTTAGCAAGACCTTTAGGAACTTACTGAGACCCTGCCTCAAAATAAAAGATAAAAAAAGGGCTGGGGATGTGGCTTAGTTGTAGAGAGTCCTAGGTTCAATTCTTTATACTAGAGAGAGAGAGAAGAAAAAACAACATTATAAAATGAAAGTAATTTGCATCAGAAAAGGGATTACTTTTCAAATTAGATTATGGAGTCTCATACCTTGGCCTTTTACTTTATTTGAAGTAAATTTTTTTTTTTTTTTCTTCACCAGGCATCTCAAAACAAAATATGTTCAGATTGGATTGGGCTTAAAATGTAATATTTTAAAACAGCAACATGTCTGAAAGCTCCTAGAAATGAAATATGTCCATTTCTTTTAGCAAGGAGCAGAAGGCAACATAAAGCAGCTGCAAGACTTAATTCACAGAGATAGTTGACATTTTTGAGCTGACTGCCTCTTAGAGAAAATGATGTCATTCTCCAGCAGCCTAATGACAGTCATCAGCTGGAGAGGACACATGCTAATAAGGTTCATTGCTCACCTAGTTTTCTTCATTTTTGTCTAGCCGGAGTGTCCTTGGATGCCCATAATTTGGCACTGTGTTCCTAGAATAATTTTTAAGAAGGACTAGCACATGAAATTTAGGAAATTTTTTTTTCTTGTCAGAAAATTGAATTAATAAATTTTTTACCTTCTTCCAGTGAACAAAAGTTACATTTTTAGTTTATTCATAAATATCCAAATCCAAGTTGATTTTTTTCTAAGATGTTGGAACCAGTGATTACAATCATGAATAGACCATCACCTCAAGATACAGAGGCAGCTCTGATAACAAAAAAGAACGGGAGGATAAAACTCTAAAGTTTCACTGTCCTTTATGGTTAAGAATGAATCTGAAGCCGGGCATGGTGGTGCACGCCTGTAATCCAAGCGACTTGGGAGGTTGAGTCAGGAGGATCGCGAGTTCAAAGCCAGCCTCAGCAATTTAGCAAGGCCCTAAGCAACTCAGTGAGACCCTGTCTCTAAATAAAATACAAAATAGGGCTGGGGATGTGGCTCAGTGGTCAAGTGTCCCTGAGTTCAATCCCTGGTTCAAAAAAAAAAAAAAAAGAATGAATCTGAAGCTTCCAGAACAGTATAATCAGTGTTCTCGGTTTGACTTTGCTCCTGGCCAAAATCATAGATTTATTTTATTTTATTTTATTTTATTTTATTTTATTTTATTTTTTTAAATATATTTTTAGTTGATGATTGGACCTTTATTTTATTCATTTATATGTGGTGCTGAGAATCGATCCCAGTGCCTCACCCATGCTAGGTAAGTACTCTACCACTGAGCCACAACCCCAGCCCCAAAATCATAGATTTAAAAGAAGCTTTCAGATAATTTGCCATGGACCAGATAAGAAAAAGGCAACAGGCAAGCCCAGCATAAAGATATGAGCAGGGCCAGTTCCCCCATGCCTTTCTGACAATATTCTTTTTTGTGTGTGTGCTGGGCATTGAACCCAGGGGTGCGCAACCACTGAGCCACATCCCTAGCCTTTTTCATTATTTATATTGAAGCAGAGTCTTGCTGAGTTGCTGAGGGCCTCATTAATTTGCTGAGGCTGGCTTTGAACTTGTGATCCTCCTGCCTCAGCCTCCCCAGTTGCTGGGATTATAGGCATTGGTCACCATGTCTGGCCCTGTCAATGGTTCTTGTCTCTAGTATCAGAAACTATCTGAAGAAAGAAAAGACCTGTTAAGTTTTCCAGGTCTTTCTTTGTTTCTTCCCTGCAAAGACTCCTCTGAACAAATGTGCGTGGTGAACAACCTGACATACCCACCTGCAAGGCCCACTGGAAAACGTCCCAGTGAGAACTGTCCTGAACGGGTAAGACATATTGACTAGGAAACAATGGAAAGAGGTGAGCCATGGATTCTGGAAGAAATCAATGCACTGCAAGTATAGGAGGGCTGTAATTTAGAGTGGTATTTATGGCTGAGAAGGTTTCCCTCTGCCCTACCCCTCATCATTTAGTCTTGCTGGAAATGAACTTATGGACAGAGAAGCTCATACTACACTTAAATAAATGCTTGAAAGTGAGACATTTAAACTCAACTGACAGGAGAAAAATAATCTCCTTAGCAACTGAAATGCTCCAGACCCACCCAGAAATTTGCTGCACTAGATGGCAGGCCAGTCAGGTTACTAAATCAATGACCAATGAGGTTTTCTTAATAATATAATGAAAAAGTAAGTCCAAGAAGCACAGATTCAATACATTTAATAAATTAGGTAGTTAATAACTTCTGGATAAAATGTCTGATGTCCTTCAAAGTGGCAATATTTTAAATTAATTCAGTTAATGCTTATTGAGCACTGACTTTGTAGAAGGCCTTTTCAAGGCTCTGGACAAGGAACAAGATAACAGATACTGCCCTTGCTTCAAAAGTACAGAATCTAAATAGTGTGCTAGCATATGTACACCGATAGGTTACTATTTGTCTGTCACATGAAGCAGAGTTAATCCTCAGCCCAACCGGGTACGTTGGAAATTGTTATTTACATACCTTGTCAGAGCCAGTCTTGTCTTTTGTCTTTGTCTCAATTTGTTCTTTGTAAAATGGGTATGTTAGATTAATAATAACAATAGCTAACATTTATCCACTATGTGCTATTTGCTTTGAAAGCATTAGCTAATCTGATCCTCACAGCAATCCTACCATTCTATCCCTTTTTTTCAGAAATGCAGCAGGGATCTGTGACAAGTATCCCAAATGTGCTTTTGTGACATGTGCCTTACAAAATGTAACTTGTCTTAGGTCAGAGGCTGGAACTCAAATTCTCTGGATCTAGATCTAATACTGTTTTCTAGACACCATGCAGCTTTCCTTCTGAATGATCATCAGCGTGTCAAAAAGGCAAAGGCCATGTGGGGCCTGTGGGAGGGGACATTACTTTTGGTTGCAGAATTACAGACTCTTTTGTGGCAAATTTGCTATTTTAGCTGTACTACTTGTTCATACGGTTGACTACAGACAGAGGAACTAGCACAGTGAGCCTCCTTTACAGGAGACCCTCTAACCCTTAAGAACATCACCTTTTTATTCTTTCTTAATCTCAACCCTCATTCTTGACAGCTTTACAAGTAAAAAATTACTATTTGCTGATCTTACAAAAAAAAAGGGACACCTGGTCCCATTCATCCTTAGGAAATACTGATCAAAAATATTCTTTAGATTTTTCAGACATCAGAATGTTTCCTTTTTTCCAAGGAAAAGAGAGGAACACTAGAACACAATTATAATCAGAATATTACAGAAAATAAAATACCTGTGTGTTATTCAAGTATATAATTCCTGTTTATTTTTAAAATTTACTTAAGGAATTTTGAAAAGCTAAATGATGATTATTTGTTATCTGACACTAATTTTTTTTTGCAGTGCTAAGGATTGAACCCAGGGCCCTGTGCTTGCAAGGCAAACACTCTACTAACTGAGCTATATCCTCAGCCCCTCTGACTGTATTCTTGAACTTGTGGATTATGAGATGCTTAGTTTAGGGCCTACTGCCTGGTGCATCACCCTTAATCCCTGCACCTGACATGTCACTGATTTGACTTCGCTGTTGTGCAGCAACTTTGATCCTTCCCAAAATGTTATTGAAAGAGGTATTTGAGCAAAGGAATTAGAAACACACAAGCTTGTTCTCAGACCTGGGCTAAAACTTTTCTTAATAGTGATTGGCATGGCTATGAGCTAGTGGTTTAACCACCGTGAGCCTGTTTCCATATCTGCAAAGGGGGTATGATTAACCACCTTCAGGTCATTGTGAGGATTAAAGAAAGAAATGCAGGTAAAAGGCTCAGCTCAGCTTTTGACAGGTAGTGTTGGGACAGGAAGCTTCCTCAGAGATATCCCCAGTGATCTCTACCTCCTGGTATTCATACCCTTGTCTAATCCCCCCCTACCACGCTTGTTTGGGGCTGGATTTAGTGACTTGCTTCTGACAAATACTATATGGCAGAGGTGATAGGATGTGGCTCTGCAGTGGTGGCACACATTGTAATCCCAGTGACTCTGGAGGCTGAGATAGGAGGGTCTCAAGTTTGAGGCCAGCCTGGGCAACTTAGTGAGACCTTGACTCAAAATATTTTTTAAAAAGGGATGGGGGTGTAGCTCATTGGTAAAGTACCCTTGTATTCAATCCATAAACACACACACAAAATGATGGTATGTCATTTGCACAATTAAATTAGAAAGACATTCTTGGATGTGGTCTCTTACTCTCCAGTCCCCAGCTGCCATGTCATAGAACATAGGCCGCCTGTGGAGGACATGCTGTGGAACTAAAGCCTGCTGGCGACCCTGTGGGTGAACTTGGAAGTGGATCTTCTGAGGCCTTCCAATAGTCACACGAGATAAAAACTTGTAAGTGGGCTTCCAGCTATAGCAGAGGCTTGAGGTGATTCTGGGGCAGGATCTTGGTGGCAGACACACAGCTAAGCCAAGTTCAAATTCATGGCCAAGAGAAACTATAAGACAACAGAGTTTGTTTTAAACTGTTACTGAAAACTTGGTCCTTGTCCCTGGTGCCAATCCTATAACAAGGACACGGTTTTGTGGAAAATGGAAAAAGAAGTTTTATTGCCTCTCTAGCAAAGGAGAAGCACAGGGGACTCCTGTCCCAGAGGCTGTGATTCTGCCCATTCAGGGGAGCAGGGATTTTTCTTTAAAAAGGTGATTCAAACACTACATTCCATGCCTTCTGTCAGGAGTTGTAATTCGCTTGTTAATTTGGGAGACAGTCATACGGGAGATCTTCTGGTGCCATCCCCAAAGTCTGGATTACTGCATTCCTGTGGTGGGTGTGTGCTTAAGGGCAGATAACTCTCCTAGGATGGGGAAGAAAGGTAATTTTGTTTACTAATTTTTTAAACTAGGTACCAGGATACTGAGAAAAGAAACCATAGATAAGATTGGTACGGAAGAGGGGTAGTGGAATTCCCCTCCCTGCAGGTCAGGACATATATGTTGCAAGGAGAGAATCAAGCAAAGTTTATGATTCTGAGACAAAGAAGTGAGGTGGACTTGCCTCTCCATGTTCACAGGTAAGAACAGATCCTTGGGTACCCAAGTGACAATGCATAATATTCAAACACTACTAACCAAGTGTCCCAGGCCATGGGACAGTAAAGTCAGGAAACTCTGTTAAGTGATAGTTCTGGTCATTGTCAACAGGAAAATCCCACAACAGGGCAGAAACATTCACAGTCTGTATTAACATTCCCCCATGGTCTCAGTTTGCATCTCTCTGTCCTCTGAAGGGAACTTTCCTGGGAAACCTTTTCTATGAATGGCATGTATGAGCTTTACCCTATAAGGCAAGAACAAAAAACAGCACAGCAAACACAAAAACTTCCTCCCCTGAAATACTGCAGTCAGGGGCAGATAACACCTATCTCTTTTCATGGGCAGGTGGAGATTCTGAACCTGTGGTATTCAGTAATATCAAGAATGTTGCTCCCTCAATTTAACAGGAGAGCTTCCTTTCTTACTGATTAAAAAGCTAAAAGGGGTTTAGAAGTGCTTGGGTAAAATGAACCATGGTGGAGTCTTCTCAGTCGCAGATAAGCATCAGCTCTTTCTGATCTGTTCTATTGTCCGCTAAGTAATGACTTCAGTTTGTGCATTGTTCTCCTGGTGCTGGACAGAAGGAGAGTAAACCTTATCCACAAGCTCCTGTTACAAGAAGCAGACTTGCCCCTTTCTCAGACCTGGGCTTTGTGCAACACAGTCAGCACCTTTGCTAGTGCTAAGGGATAATTAACATTTTTACAAGTTAATGATATACACTATGCCAGCAAAATTTGAGACTTGTCTGAGCGCTGTCTAATAAAAAAAAAAGTGTGAGAGACAACATAGAAACCCCTAGCTCTATAGCGAACAGAAGAATCACTCTTAAGAGAGCAAAACAACGAGCAATTAGATCAGACTTTTATTCGAACTCTCTTATTGCAGCATTTTCCTTGCTAACCTAAGAATCCTATTCCTGAGCTATTTGTAGTATGCTTTTAAAAAATTTTCAACAGCTCAATTGAGATATAATTCACAAACCATGAAATTCACCTGTTTAAAGTATATGATTGCTTCTTAGTATATTTAATGGATTTGTGCAACCATCAACATCATATGATTTTAGAACATTTTCATCACTCCAAAAGAAAACAAGGAAACCCAGCACACATTTGCCATCAGTCCTTCCTCCCTTCCTAGCACCAGTCTGAAACAACCACCAAACTACCTTCTGTCTCTAGGATTTATCTATTGAATCATAAATAAAGAAAAATGCAATGATGTGGTCTTTTATGATGGGTTTCTTTTATTTAGCATCAAATTTTCATGGTTCATCCATTATATACCAATATGTTTTTTTTCTTTTTATTGGAGAATACTATTCCATTATATGAATATAAAATTTTTTATCTATGCATTCATCCATTGATTAACATTGGGTTGTTTCTACTTTTTGATGGCTATGAATAATGCTGCTATGAATATTTGCACATAATTTTTTTCTGTGGACATGTTTTTCCTTCTCTTTAGTATTTACCTGTGAGTGGAATTGCTAAGTCATATGGTTACTCTATGTTTCATATTTTGCAAAAGTCCCAACTGTTTTCTAAAGTGTCTGCATCATTTTCTATTCCCACCAGCAATGTATGAGAGGAAGACAATTATTTTGCAATCTTCTCCTGCTTACAGAATTTTAAAGCTTTGTATAAAGGTTAGAAACATATCAGGAGTTCATTTTACACTTAGTTAGGGAACCTACTTTCTCGTCCCAAACTACAAAGCTAATTTCTGTTGTCTAATGAGCAGATGCTACCAGCTAATAAGGCAGGATTACTAATTTCTTATTTGATTTATAATAATCTTCAATAATTACAGACAAATCTTTATGTAACTTTTTGTGCATATATGTTATAGAGTACCAGTTTTCCTTTCTTTTTGACATTCACGGTCCTTATTGTTTTGTTAATGATTTGTTCTTTGATTACAGGCCATTAATAACCTGTTTACAAAACAAATCCATATGTGCATTTCAAAGTGTTTTTCATTTTAGACCATTTCAAAGAAATTCAACTCTTCATCCATAAAAACACTTAGTCCAAGACATAAAGCAACCAATTTAAACAACTAATGCTTAGTTTTTAGAACAAAGTGTATGCATTCTTCATTTATACCTAACCTGAAGGTGTTAATATGAAATGAATTTTAGTGACTCAAATGCTATTCTGTATGCAAATGTAAGGGTAAAAGGAACTTTCTAACCTCAGAAGGTTTGCTTACCTTCAGAGACAGATTAACAATAGAAGGATTAACAGAAAAAAAGGAATGTTTTATTAACATGAAAAATACACAACAATCACACAAAGTATGAAGTTCAGAAAGAGTCAGGTGGCAGAAGCTTAAGTATCCTTTTCATAGGAGAGAAAGAAATGAGGACTATGGGCAATTTCAGAGAAAAATAAATGATTTTTAGGACAGATGAATGGGTGCCAAGAGCAGACAATAGGCTGGGACAAGGTTTGTGTGAGTTCTGTAGTGTCAATTTTATGCTTTATTCCTGCCAGTTAATCTTCTGGGGGTAATCTGTCCTTTAAGACCAAGGTACTTAAAGTACTTTCTTGCAGTTCAGAGGGAAAGAGCACCAAGAGGAAGGGGTGGGAAGAAGGTTGGAGAAATGTGGTTTTTCTTTAGTTCAAAGTAGTCAGCATGTCAAAACTTTATACTTTGGGATATTGCTTTCTGAACTGTGACACAAACACTTATCTACATAGGTTTATAAAATAAACCCATACCTAAGACAAGTAAAATGTGTCCCTAAGTCTGGATTTCTTTCTTTCTTGTGTTGGTTTGATATGAGGGATATTTCATATGTTTCTGATTCTTTCCTATTTTGGACTTTTATCACTTTATCTTTAATTTCAACATTTGTAAATAAGTTATGGGTCTAGCTAATCTGCATAGACCAATTTGGAGCAGCATCCTTAATGAGTAGTGAGCTTTCTCAGTTCTCCAGATAATATCACCTCTGCCACTTGAAGCCATGGCTTCTAACGACATGCACTGAAGAACGACGAACGAGGCTTGATTTCAGGTTTTCCTCTGGTTTCTTTCATCTCCATTTCCTGACCCTGGATTATGCAGAGAGTATACTGCTTTTAGTAATCTGGCCCCTGTGCCAGACCTTGGTTGTCATACTGTATTATAACTGATAGTTCAAATGCTTCTTTTACATAAGAATATTTTCTTCACAGTGATTCCTCTAAGATATTCATGGCTAACTAAAAATACTGCTGAATCCAGTTCTCAAGTAGAGTTTCAAGGTTAACATGAAAACTATTATCATTTGCTTATGCCACATAAAAATCTGTTTTATCTTTGTAACAATCCTTTTATTAAAAAGACATTGCAATTCCTCTGCCATACTAGCGTTTTCTCAGATACTAAGCAAAATATACCTTGCTGGCAAGAAGTTATAATTATTTATTTGCCAGTATATATTTGTTTCTATCTACAGTTACAAACAGTTAATTTATGATAATCAATTGTGACAGCAAAAAGTATTTTAACTCCATGAGTTTATATTTCCAACAACAGAGAAGTACAAATAATTTTGATAATGTCTTGTGTGTCCAGTGATGTAACTTCCCTGTGGCTTTTAGCAAAAATTTGTAATTAAATCAGATTGAAAAAACACTGGTAGCCAACAATGTGTCACATTTATATCAAGTGTAATGTCAAAAATCTCATGGATGATCACTTAGGCACTGAAAAAGCTCAATAATTAGAGAGAGTAGAAATGGGACCACGAGCAGTTATGTTCATTTTTCTGCCTTCTCAAAATAAGAAGGGCAAATATAAATAGAGCTATTGGCTTCATGGGACTCTTGAGTTTCTCTCTAAACCAACAGTGGATATGATGGAAATGTATTCTAAATTTTTTCAAATAAATTAATTATCTTAAATACACACACACACACACACACACACGCACACACACATTACTTATGCAGCTCCTTTATCATGTCTGTATACCCAGTTTTTCAAAAAGGCTACAACCTGAAAGAAAAAACATTAACAGCGTAACAAGATTAAAACTACATTTTATAGCAAATGGTTTAAATTTTAGGGAACCATCTCTAAAGGCTGCAAATGAATGCCTGCTTTATCCTTAAGCCAGTAGTGACTGCACCATCACCTAGAAATATGGGGACGATATGGAGTGTGCACACTGGTGTGCGCTCCTGTCCTCATTATAACGTGTCCTGGGGCTTGGAGCTAAACATTTTTCTAGAACATAATGAGCTGTGTACTGTAATGAAGGTGTTTGAAATTGATTTGACTGTTATTTAGTATAAAAAGTCCCAGATCAAAGAATCTGGCAAGCCCACAGACACTTAGGCATTTGCAGACAAAGGCCATGGTGTGAGGGAGACCAGGCAAGTGGAGAGGTGTGGTGGCTTGCTCAGAGCCAAGAAATCTATCAAGCAGTGATCTGATCGTTTGCATTGCAAGTCACCGTACATCACTCACAAACTGCCATCTGGCACGAGATGACTTGGAGGGTTATTTTGCCAAATATTACAAAATCTGATCTAATTTCCCTCTCAGTTCCTAATGTTTTCGCATTGCTCCTTCATCATAGTCATGGACACCCTCCCAAGTTAATTTGTAAAATGAATTTTACTGAATGCCATTTAATCTTATTGCCATAGTTACAAACCAAGAAATCGAAGATTGCTAGGCTGAGCTGAAAATAGCTGACTTTGTACAAGGAAGAGGACTAATTCTTATGCAAAGCTCTATGCTCACACACAATCTCTGATTCAAAGAACAATAGGAAGTTTGATCCTTGAAAATGCGACCTTGTGATGCTTTTTCATTCTTCAGCACACAACAAACCATAGGTTTTGAATGAAATCTGTGAAAACTAAAGATGAGGTTCTGCTTTGCAACCTGCTGTGTTAGCTTCAATGTTTTTGTTGTACCAAGTTCACAGCCTTGATATTTTCACAGGCAATTCTGGGATTTTAGAACTACTTGCAAATTACGAAGAACCCAGGAAATGTCTGAAATTTAGGCTTAAATCATCTCTGGGCATGGTTATTTACATTCCACAAATCTATGTATCTATCTAAGTTCTGCCATCATAAAGCAAATCCATAATCCGTGTTCACATGTTATTCAATGGGATAGGTTATATGGGAACATAGCCTGTATGATAAGAAATTGAGGTTAAATACTCAAAGACCTAGCTTTCTAGGTATCTGTATCCCTAGTTCACAAAGACACAGATACACACACACACATACAAACACACACACACACACAGACACACACACACATAGAGGAGAGAGAGAGAGGGAAGGTGAATCGATGTAATTAGAATACATTTTAAGGAGAGCTGTTTGACTTGAATAGGCAATTAGTTTTTAAGATTTATGTCAACACGAAGACCCCTTTAATCTACTATTTAATGTACTAAAAACCCATTCTATGTGCTAATGATTTACCAACATCAGTTCACATTATTCTTGGTCCTTAAAAACAATCAAATCAATTTCTTTTGACGTTTACTTTATTTCCTTGGGTTTTCTTTTTCTTACCTGAAAAATGAAAGATTAGACCTTTGAGATCTTTATCAGGCAGAAAATTCTGATTTAATTATTCTTTAATTTTCATTAACTCAGCCTGCAATTTATCTGATTTAATTTAGGTTATTATGGCTTTGACATACGTGAATATAATTTTATGGTATTTGATCAACAATTCAAAAACAAGCATAGTCACTTAAAGATTCTCAGTAAATAGGAAACACAATTATATATGTGGGGAGTCAGCACAATGAGCCCCTCTGTGCTTGCCAGGGCAGGGAGCCGAGCTGCCGGGGCTGTAGGGGCTGTTTCTGTATGGTGCCTGCTGGCTGCTAGACAACTTTTGATGCTCGCTTTTATATGCAAATATCTCAGGAGAACTTTGGAAGTCCTGCAGAACTGTTTTTTGAATGCAGGAAGGAGAAAGTATACCCTGATATTCTCATTCTACAACCATATTACAGTAACTGCTGAGCAGAGAAACAGTCCTCACAATTGTAGAATAAGGAGATTCTAAGTGAGTGTTTTGAAGCGTATGTTCTAAAGGATTTTATTTTATTTTTAAAAGCATGGGAAATGCAGGGTGAATCAAAGGAAACAGGCTTCCTTACTGTGGGACATCTCTAGGCTTTTAAAATGCCAGTTCCCAAAATGGGGTGAAAGATGTTCACTTTTCTTGATCACAAGACCTTTTCTCCTCTGGCCCACCAGTGTTGTGTGGAATGAAATATGTCATTAAATGCAATTGGGAAGGGTGGAAAATAGGTTTTGGCTTTAGGACAACATTTGGTCAATTAGGAGAGACTACCTGCTGGTTTTTTATATAGGCTTTTTTTTTTTTGTATCAGGGATTGAACTGAGGGGTGCTTTACCACTGAGCCACATCCTTTTCCCTTTCTATTTTTTTTTTTTTTTTAATTTTGAGACAGGGTCTCTCCAAGTTTCTTAGGACTTCACTAAGTAGCTGAGTCTGGCTTTGAAATTGCAATCCTCCTGCCTCAGGTCTTGAGTTGGCTTAAGGCAGGACTTTGAGTCATTGTGCTCTGATCAGAAAGAGAAGAGACAGTGATGACTGATGTATCATGGCTTTCCATCCTGCCCTTATTTTCAGCTCTTTTTTAATCTTTTAAGCATTGCTTATGTACATTTCCATCTACTACTTTATTAGGAAATCTCAGAGATTCTAGTAAAATTATAATGGGACCCAATCTAAGGTGCTCTTGATTTACATAAGCTCAAGTTCAAAGACTGCTGGGGGATTGGTAGTGTTGCTCAATGGAAGAGTTCATGCTTAATGAGCGTGCTCAAGGTTCTGGGTTTAATCTCTGGCACTAAAACAACAACAAAACAAAACAAAACAAAACAATAACAACAAGAAAAAATCCCAACTCCCCTAACCATTTCCTTCACCATCCAAAAAGCTGCCATGGAAGGTCTCTCATTGATTGCAGTGACTTTTGTTGGAACCCTGATCAGGGAGAGGTGTTGCTTCACCATCAGCAGCCACCTAGAGCCAAAACATGCACAAGCCTGGAAGAGACCACAATGTACACTTTCTAGGTCTAACTTCACTTACACAAGTTCAGTGTGATGCACCACTGCACCCACCAGGGCATGCTCATTTGTTGAGACAGAAATTGTGTTTGAGTTATCTTTTTCTGAAAAACCTATGAATAAAACCTCATTAACGATTTACTTGTAGCAAATAGCATTTATTATGTGCCATATAAATTATAAAACATTTATGAAACTTCATGAAAAGTAGCTACCACTACTTGTATTCTTGCAAGTGAAGATTATTACATTCAGAAAAAGTGGGCCACAGGCAAAATATATATGCCTGGAACCCAATAAATTTCCAATCATGTTAGGATCATACATACTGAGTCATTATTTATGCTACCCTTTATAAGTTACCATCAAGCTGGGCACAATGATGCATGCCTTTAATCCCAGCAGCTTGGGAGGCTAAGGCAGGAGGATCACAAGTTCAAAGATAGTCTCAGCAACTTAGTGAGACCCTTTCTCAAAATATGAAATAAAAAGGGCTGGGGATGGGATTCAGTGCTTGAGTGCCCCTGAGTTTAATCCCCAGTACAAATATATATACATATACATATATTTTACTTGTACATAAAATTCACCATCAAAAATGTAGTGTACATCACCTTGTAAAAGCAATGTGAGTGTAAATGACCTGTGGTTGAGGATGAATAATAAAATATTAGGGTTAAGTTAGTCTCCCAAATGCCTATGCAAGGAACAGAATGTAATGAGAGCAGACAATTTGAATCAAATTTAGAAGAACAGACTAAGATAGGACCCAGGGTCTTGTAGGCTCCAGAGCACCCTGCCCTTCTGCTAAAATGGGGCCAAAGAAGAACATTGGGACTTTACTAGGATGCTTAGCACAACTAAAGATGTAAAAGAAGATGCTAGCTCTTCCCTATGGGTTTTCAAATCCTAGAACTGTTTCCAGGGTTTATGGAAATCATCTACAAAAATATTGTTACTTCATGTTTTTTAATCAACCAACTCTAACAGGAAGAGTTGGATAATATAGGAACTTTAATACTTAGAGAAGAACTAATTGGGGCCTGTACTAAATGTTTAGAATACACCTGTGTTTCAACTTCATGCATTTGGCAGGAGCTTATTATAAATAAAATGACACAATATATTTTTCTACCATTCTATCATCTATCTATCTGTCCATTTTCCAAAATGGTAGAGCCAAAGAGGCAAAAGAGGAATTGCTTAAGATAAATGTAAAAACACTAAGTGTGCTACACTCAAAACAAAAATTAATCTCAGTGACTCAAGAGGATGTGGCAGGAGGATAGCAAATATAAGGCCAGCCTGGGCAACTTACTGAGCTCCTGTCTCCAAAAAATAAAAGTGACTAGGGATATATCAGGGGCAAAGCACTAAAGTGGGTTCAATCTCCAGTACCAAAAATAAATAAATGAACAAACAAATAAAATAAATAATTTTCAAAGAGGGAAAAAGCATCAGACAACAAAGTTAACAACATTTAAAACTATGGAATATAAAGTTCATCAAACTTCTAGCTGTGCAGGAGCCTATGACTGAACATGGTTGAATCGGCCTCTCTTCTAGTCTGCCTTTGTCTCCTTAATATTACATTACAAGAGTCTGAGCTCAGATATTTTGTTCTGAAAGTCAACATCCAAATATTTTGGGGAAGACTTAGTCATACTCTCCAGGCCTCATAACAATTACTGAGGAATGTTTTTGAGCAATGAATCAATGAATGAAAGGTAGATAGAAGACCCATACAAATGGAGGATCTTTACAGGTCTTTCTAAGCTGTTGACATTAGGAGGTTTCAGTCTCTGCTTTGAACATTTATTAGGTGTATGATAGATCCCAGTGTGTTTTAGAAAAGGCAAACTTCATAATGAGGTAAAATCTGATTTTAATTAATTCGGTTATTTAATCTCTATCAAAGCCTTTACTACTGCCTTTTTCTTTTATTTAAGAACAAACCTTGAAAAGCCATGGTTTTACAAACAACTTATTATATGATGCTATGGTCTGGAATTTCCTAAAACATTTCTAGTTAAGAAATGTTGAAAGAATAATTTCTCATAAAAAAAATCAATATAACTATATGGAACATTTTTTGAAAGATGACTAATGAATAAAACCAAATCTTTGCCTCTTAATAAGTAGTATAAAATGTTAAAAATATACTGTGTGTTACCAAATGCTGGGTCTAGACGTGCCCCATGTTGACATTTTGGCATATCTTGACATGAAATAAAATGACAGAAAAATTTTAAAACATTTTTAAATGGCTCACGCTAATGAACAAGTGATTTAAAGGTAGGCCAGGATAAATAATGGCCCCAGAGGAAGAAAAGAGTAGAAGAAAACCACCATTGATTTTTGTCCCTTATGGCAAAACCTGGAAGCCAGGCATTTGGAAAAAGCAACAATTATTCCTATGAAACTTTACTAAGCCTCCTCTTGTACACTCTGCCATCTCACCACACCACCTTTTTGTGTTGAACTATCCTGTACTGTCTTGATTCACTTATTCAGAAAATCTTACATTTAATAGTTTTTTTTTTTTTGAATACTACTTACAATGGAGTGTCTTTATCTGAAATACTGGAACTTGTCATTAATTAAAAGCAAGAAATCACATGAAAAATCTTTTTTAACTTAAAAATTTTTATTTTGTTTTCATTATTATTTTTCCAGTGTTGGGAATTAAACCCAGGGCCTTACTTATGCTGGGTAAGTGCTCTACCACTGAGTCACATCTTCAGCCCTTCTTATTTTATTTTGAGACAGGGTCTTGTTAAGTTGCTCAGGCTGGCCTCCAAATTGTGATCCTCTTGTCTCAGCCTCCCAAATAGCTCGGATTACTTGCATGTGCCACTGCACTCAGCTAATGGATTTTTTTTTTTTTTTTTTAGTTATGTACAAAACAGTGCAAGATAAGAAAGTACTAATTTTGTCTGCTCAATGGAGTGTTCCCTGATTTAATGCAGTTCCCATTCTTCTTTCTCTTCTCCTATAATGTTATTTCAAATATGATTGAGTACCATTAGAACACTTTGTAAGTTAAAACTAGTCATCTGTTGCAGTGCATATTATGGAAATTATGTGCTTTGGTTGTACAGTTTCTGTAGGAAATGGATATGTGAACTGGGTTAGTGGAGCATTCTTATCATTCCTACTTTTCAGATTTTCTATTGTTGCCAGCTGTAAAGTCTTTGTCGTGGTGTTTTGATTGCTGTGGGTATCAACTTTACTGACACAGTATTACTTAAGATGGGGACTGGGTTTGTTAGGCTGGGAGCTAACTTTATTAGAAGTTTTTTGACAAGATCAATTTTGTTCAGATATCTATAGTTAGAAATTCCAATAGAGGATATTTAATCTGAAGGTTTGTAAAGATGTAAGGAAGGATTGGTTGAAAATGACTGAAGTTCTCTCTCTCTCTCTCTCTTTTGTGGTACTTGGGATGGAATCCAGGGTCTCATGCATGATAGGCACTGAATTTCTTTCTCTCTCCTCTTTTTTTAATAGTTACAAAAAGAGGAAATTTCATATTGATAAAATACTATTGTCTAGTTCATGATCCATTTCAAAATCTCAGCAATTATCCCAATAAAGTTCTTTGGTATTTTGACGCCAAACTTCTCTTTTAAAATAATAGATAAGCCGGGCGTGGTGGCGCACACCTGTAATCCAAGCGACTTGGGAGGCTGAGGCAGGAGGATCGCGAGTTCAAAGCCAGCCTCAGCAACTCAGCGAGGCACTAAGCAACTCAGTGAGACCCTGTCTCTAAACAAAATACAAAATAGGACTGGGGATGTGGTTCAGTGGCCGAGTGTCCCTGAGTTCAATCCCTGGTTCAAAAAATAAAATAAAATAAAATAAAATAATAGATAATATTTATTGAGCACTGAATGAGTACTAAGTTTATAAACGTTACTTTATTGAATCTTCAGTTTAACTCCCTGAGATAGGTAATGTTTTTAATCATATTTAAAAATAATTTTCAAAACGATTACATCATGATTATCATATAAGCACAAAAATTAAGACACATTAAAGACTCTGTTCTATTTATTAATCATTAAGAAGACCAGGCAGATGCTATAATTGTTTAACAAAGAAAAGTCCAAAGAAAAACCAGGCTTATAAATCAGAAATATTGAAGTGAATGTGCAAAGACAGGTAAAACATTTTTGGGAACTGTGAGGTAAAGGAAGTCAATTAAAGTCTTACTTAACTGGAAAGAATCTGCAGGTCTACAGAAAATTATTTCGCTTTAATGTCAATTATTTATAACTTAGTTATAAGGTAGCTCTTATGGAATCAAAATCAGATAACCTGGAAAATGGTTGGGGGTGTAGCTTAGTGGTAAAGTACTTGCCTAGCATGTGCAAGGCATTGGGTCCAATTCTCAACACCACACATAATGCACACACCAAAAAAAAAAAAAAAATAAAATAAAATAAAAATAAAGATCAGATAACTTGGTGGGGTAGCCTCTGGATAATGTATAGTTTTCCACTCAAGCACATCTTTTACCTTGCATTGCCATTTTCCAAATGATGAAGTCTTAGGTACAGAGAGGAGAAGTTTTTGAGTGGATTATATTAACCAGTAGAGAAATTTGCTATATTAGGGGAAGGGATGTATGTATATCAGAGTTAGAAGTAGGATATGTCAAGTGAATGGAGTTGCTGAAAGTATGCACATTTCCAAGACCTTGTGGAGAAACTAACACAAGTACAGAGGAGGACTGCATATTCCCCTTAGTTTCACCTCATAAGCAGCCTGGGGAAGAGTTTGGAAGGAGTTTGTGATGCAGACAAAGAATGAGGCATTGAAGGGTAAGATGGAGCCCATAGACTTGACAGCGTCTTGGTATGATGTTTGTGCTATTTGTTCCTCTGCCTCTAATACAAGTCAAGGAAATGACAAGTCTTAGTTTCATGTTATGTCCTCAGTGCCTGGAGGAAGTGGGGAAAGGGTGTGACAGAGGCTCATTTTCCTGATGCTCTCGTAAGTTGTCTCAAGTCTGAGCAGTAGTTTAGATAGTTCTCAACCCTGCCACTTACCAGTATCAGTGGGGGTTAAACCTGCTCAGAGTGAATAGTGAGGGTCAAATAGGGAGTTAGCATAAGTGACAAGCTGGTGGACACGTAACTAATAAGTGGCAGAGCCCATATGAAAACAGATTTGTCTAATTCGCTATCCAGATTCTTAGCTTCTCCAGTAACTTTCAGTCTGTTTCCTTTAAAAACTGAATGCAAGTGATTCACAGTGACTCTCTTCACTGAGTCATTTGCCAGCATCAGGATTAACTGTGCTTCTGAAGGCCTCTGCTGTGTGCTCTTACAATGGGAGAGGAAGTTGTCACACTCACCTGTAACAGCCAAGTGAGTTCAGTAAAAACTGAAGACAGAGTTCACTGCATGAGGCCAGGGAACATCCAGGATGGTATCATCAAACACCATCAGCAGGACCTTATTTCTAACTACTTATTTGCTTCACTTTTAGCATCACGAGGGAGACACACAGGCTAAATAAATAAATACATACAGCAATAAGCTATGAGCTGGAAGTCTTGGATATTGTCCCAGACCTTGACTATCATTAGCCCTTCTATATCTTCATTTTTCTCATTAATAAAACAAGGATGATAGCATTTGACCTGTGGAGCATCTGTGCAATTATGTCCATAAGCGAATATAAAGTGGAAAAAGAAACTTTCACATATGAGAAATGATACTGTTGTCAACACAGAAATGCAGATTCAGACAATGTCTGTAAACAAGAGACGCAGAGTAAAGCTAAGATAATCTGGGTATTAGATCATTCAGAATGATCCTTCATAAAACATCCATATCCAAGTGTGTTCATTGGGATTCTTTCTATTGCAAGTGACCAAAAGTCTGGTTCAAATAGTCTCAAGCAAAAATAACATTTCTTCTTTTGTTAGGATACCTGAAAATCTAGATGTAGATGTGACTTCAGGTATGACTAGATCTAATCGTTCAAAAATCACTATCAGGACACGATTCTCTCTGTCTCTGTCTCTTCTCTTTCTCTCTTAATTTCTAGACTTTCCTTTACATTTGACTCAATTCTCAAGCAGGTTTATTAGACTGTGTGGCAAAATGACTTTGGACCTATGTTGGAGAGAGATCACCTTTCTATTGTCCTGGGATTTGATATAATTGACTCTGTTTGGCAACTGAGGCTAGGTTTTGGTTATAGGTCCACGCTTCACATAAGGGTTGGCATTAGGCCCATAGGATGCCATGTGGATCAAGACAGGGAACACATATGCAAAGGAAATGAAGGATACTTTTTTTTTTTTTTTGGTACTGGGGATTGAACCTAGGGGTGCTTTACCGCTGAACCATGTCCCCAGTCCTTTTTTAAATATATTATTTAAAGATATGGTCTCACTAAATTGCTTAGGGCCTTGCTAAGTTGCTGAGGCTGGATTTGAACTCACGATACTCCTGCCTCAGCCTCCCGAGCTTCTGGGATTACAGATGTGCACCGCCGTATCTGGCAGAAATGCAGAATACCCTTACCATAAGAAAAGCAAATGTTGGTAATGCAGAAAATATGTTTGAGGTATTCGTGATGGAAAAGAATCCTTAATTATCCTTATTGACTAGCTATGACAGTTAACACTGTAAATTACAAAAAGTACATCAATTAAAATGTCATTCTTTTGCTGTGGAGACATTAGGGAGATCAAGGTCTTAGAGAAAATATTACTAAGAATTTTAATAACAGTTTTATCAGAAATACTTCTTGAGAGAGTTATTAAATGAATATTTATGTAGTTAGACTTAAAAATTTGTCTAATAGAATAATGGGAACCACTAGAGGTAGTTCTCATAAGACTATAGATATTAACTTGTCATCTACCTATCTACCCATGGCATTCTGAATTATGGAACTTGTGTTAAAAACAATATGGACTTGGGCTGGGGCTATAGTTCAGTTGGTAGAGTGCTTGCCTCCCAAGGACAAGGTCCTGGGTTCAATCCCCAGCACTGCAAAAAACAAAACAAACAAACAAAAAAACCCAATATGGGCTCAATGTTTTTAAAAGGGAGTTTCATGATGTTAGCTGGTTTATTCATTCATTCAATCATTTTTTTTTAATGGATATCTATGTAAAAGGCACTATATATTCCAGGAAAAATAATTTGGCTCTGGACTTGTTTATTAGTGTGTGTTTTCCTGATTTAAAAATTGATGTGAATGAAAAAGGGGTTAGTCATAAAAGATGAAATTCAACAAACATCTGGAGGGTTGTTTAACCTTATTAATAATAAAGAACTAGAAACTGAAATAAGATTTGTCTTTTGACTCATCTAATTGATCAAGAAAAAAGAAACTTTGATAATATCAAGGGAAGCAGAAGTGAATAAGAATTATAGTCATCATAGAGGGAAATTTTGCAGTCTGTTATAATATAAAATATACATAAGGACTCACATGCAAGAATGTATATTATGATGTTTGTAATAAAGACTTAAGAATGTAAGATTCTAGTAAAATGGTCACCTTACCTACAAAAAAATGCACATTTATAACTGTTTCATAGTCATAAAAAGTAACATATATTCTTTATATATTAAAAAATACAAGCCTGAACAGTTGTTTAGAATGTTTTCAGTTTTGCCATTTACTATAATCTGGGAGAGTCAAGCCTACTTAGGGTTGGCCGGGAAGATAAAATAGGGAGCTAGCATCAAAGACATGCTAACACATGAATGTATTTATGAATGAGTGAATGCAAAAATTTTGAGAACAGTAAAGTATGCTCTAATTTAATCTAAAAGAGACACATGGATATATTGTATTTATTTGCAAATGTTTCTAAATGCAGAGAAAAATTCAAACTGTAACAGTATTTTTACTTCCTGGAGATAATGTGGGGAATGGAACTGACTGAGGGGATGGAGAGAGGGAATTTGATGATCATCTGCATTGCTTGAAAGAGTTTACAGAATGTTCTCATCTACTTGATTAATTAAAGTCCAATTAATTTTTAAATTAGAAAGATGCATACAGTTATTATACATATTGGATTTCTGCAACAATTTATTACTTACTACATAATGGACTTTATATTTTGATGTATTCTTCGTGAATGTATTTAATTAAATATGTAATGAATTTTATATTATTGTAAAATTACTTGAAAAATAAACGAATATCAAATTGGTTTGAAAATCTGTGCTAATATAGTAGCCACATGTAACTGTTCAAATTTAAATTTAGAATAACAAAATTGCATAAAATCATACACTAATTTGCTGTTGCAGTAGCTACACTTTAAGTGATCATTGCTACATGTGACTATGGGCTACCATATTGGGCAACACAGATATGAAACATTTTCATCATCACAGGAATTTATATTGGACAGTATTGATGTAAATTTTCATTTTTCAAGTTCTTTCCCATTTTTTGAAACCATGACTTGCTTTGGAAAACATAAGATGTATTAGTTATGTCAAAAGAAAGGAGGGAAAAAACCCATTTACATCAGTCATCATCTAACATATCTAAAGTTAACTGGTGCCAAAGTAAATTTTCCCCCCAACCTTAAAGAATTTAGTATTTCAAAACACTCAGATCTGCAGTGTTGTTTGAACTAAACCTTTCTTTAAAGTTTTTGCAGACTCCCATATGAAAGAAGAACTCTGAAGTGTGGGATGTGAAGGATGATATATAATATTAGAGTCCACTTTGCATCTCGATTGAGTTAGCCAACTTTCCTGGAACTTTATAGATGTGGAAATCAACCAGCCCCTTGTATGAGAGATTGGCCATCTTTGCTCTTGTGGCTTATACTAGGGAGCATGAGAATTTTCAGTGAATCGATTCACTGTGTGCTTTCCCACTGGAGCTATGAGGTTTGCGAATTTTCATTATGCATTTTCTAGGAGACTCAGTCTTTTCTGGGTTGTAATTCTCATGGGCTCAGAGTGTAAATGCCTGGGTTAATATCTCCAGCTCCAAGAAAATCTGCAGGATAATGAGTGTAACCATGACGGATACGATCATGTCAAGAAAACAGAGGCCACTTCAGATACAGGGAGGAAGAGATTTAGTACAAAGAAGAGGCTTACACAGCCACTGCCAGGGTGGGGGATGGGAAGAGCATAGATCAGGCATGCATCTCAGGAAAGTCACCACCAGGTCTTTGGTGTCAGCAGTACCTCGAAATTGCTGACAAAGCTGTACCCACTTATCTATCCATATTCACATCTGCCTAGAATTATTGCTGGAGAAATACAGCTTCTCCTTTCTTTATTATCCCTCCAAAGTGTGTCTCACTGTCTGACACTGATGGAATCTAGTGGGAACCCTGCTGGTATGGAAGTCTGGGAATTGTAGTTCCCAATTCTTCTGCTACTGAGATAGGTGAGAGCTATGAATGAAGAGAAGATACAGACTGGCACAAACAGGGCCCAGCAAGTACCATCCCACCCAACATCTGCCACAGCATGAGCTGTCAGGGTTACACAGTCGTTTCTTCCAATCTCTGCAGTGGAACATGTGCATTTCTAAAATCTGTTCAGTAATTGGGAATGATTAAGAATTTAGAAAATCAGAGGATTTCAAGGGCCCTCAAAGTTCATTGAACTCAATCAATCCCCAAACTTGTTTCCTGTCAATGTCACTGGAAAGTGTTTAAAAATACAAAATCTTGAGCCCTATCTTAGAACTACTGAATCAGAATTTTGGTGGTAGTGGAGAAGATAGAAGGAAGAGTCCTGCAAACCACCCGGTATCTAGTGTGCTGATAAGGTACTGGCTCTCAGACTAACATTTGGAAAATGGATGACTAGTTTACCCCCGGGTTTCTGAAGCCATGACAAATTTGTCCTAGAATAATGAGAATCTTTTCTCTGCTGCATATATAAATTCAGGTTGAGAATGGAAAGGTATAGTCAATACTAGTAAATTGTCCCATGCTTGGGGATTTCAGTGGCTGCAAATCATAAGGTCAAACCATTAACCTCAGTGTAGTCCAGGAGACAATGAGCACACCCCAGAAATGAAATGTTAATAAAACCCTAAGTATTATTGCAGGTAGAAGGAAAAAGAAATGAAGTATTTTGAAACTGTGTATATTTTAATAAATAAATTTTTCTCCATTGTTAAAAGTCCCACTGCAAATAAATAGTTACTGCTGTCACAGCAAGTAAGACACATAAAAGATATTCTGGGCTGATTACACTATTTTTGAGTATGAAAATATATATTGCTGTAAGGCCAATTGTGAGATGTTACTGATATCTATGAAAGGTATTCATGGAACTTGGAAGTGAGCAGGTGCTAGTTGCAATGCTATGACAAGCACATTAAAAATCCTTTTGTTAGTGTGATTAATTGGATATTCTCTGGGAACATGAAATATGAACCTATTTCTAGTTTTTGCAAGGACTGGTTAATTTGTAGGGTGGCTAGAAAATATGATTTTCAATACACCACTTTTTTCTTATATTGAAAGGGGGGAAAAGAGTGACTTGGTAAAGAAAACAAGAGATTAGTCTCTGTCATGTATCCTTTCAGTCTAAATAAATTGGAAGAGTGTATGTGTGCTGGGTGGGATGTCTTGAGCTCTCACCTCATGCTAAAGTTTTAAAAATAATTTCTGCCAGAAGAATGAGACCATGTAAAACTCATTCAGCCAGGTAAATTCTGAAATCAGGCTTGCTGGAGCAATAAACTTGATGAATGATGCTATTTACAATTGATGAAATTTTCTTTTATGAATCTGTATTAAAAATGGAAAAATCTGTGAACTTCACACATGGAAATTGGCTGGTTGATAGCGTGGGCTTTCATTGGACTTTGAGGATTTAAAAAATATTTATTTCCTCCAATGTCAGATATAAGAAAATTCTAGGCTGTTGTAAATATGGGTACACAGAGAAGAGGAGTCTGAACTCTTAACACCAGGAAGAAATCGAAGATCTGAGCTGATGCTGAAGCTACATGAAACCTAGGAGGAGGTAAAATGCTGGAAGATTAATGGAAATGGCAAATTCATCTTTATTTCAGGCTCAGACTTCCACATCCAAATTTGCCAAACATCAAAGTGATTGTTTGAGACAAAAAAGAGAAAATCTTTGGCTAACAGTTTGGAGAAAACAACTGGATTAGCCAAGATACCCTTCAGGATGACTGTTGTAAAAGTTAAGCATGATTTTTAAAAATCTTAGCATTAATTTTGAAACATAGTTCTTAACTTGAGGCTGATAAATTCTATAAAACTTTTATGATATTTTCATAAAAGTAGGCATAATATTATCATACAATTTCACATAAAATTCAGGAAGGCCACATAAGTTCCCTGTTGTAAACCATCCTAAGTATTAAAATGAAATCTAATGTTTAATATTGTTCAGCCAGGAAGTGGGATTTTCCCAGTGTTAAAAATGATAAAAAGAAATGCTTTAAAATTTAGGTGGGAATAAATATTTTGCTATAAATCATATGCCTCAGCTATTTTCCACATTTTATTTATTTATTTTTTCATGCTGGGGATCAAACCCAGGGCCTCAAGCACACTAAGCAAGCCTCTGCCACTGAGGTATACCCCAGCCCTGCCTCTGCTATTTTAAAAATCAGAATCCTCATTTATATTCAATATGAAAAATATTATTAAATTAATTAGAGCATTGAATTTGGGTTTTGAAAGGTGTGAAGTTGCATCTCAACTACAGTGGGTCCACCAGAGTCTGTGATTTGCAAGTCATTGTTAGTGTGCCTGGGAACTATAGAGGGAGATTGTTTCTATCACAGATCTCAGGGTTCAAGCTCTCAGAAAGTACTATTCAATAGGTCAAGGATGGGTCCAACAGTTTATGTTTTAACAAGTGTGCTGGGAAACTCTCATGTTTTTCTGATCACATTTATTTTTATTGTTTTCTTTTTTTTTTTTTTTTGTTTCTAGGGATTGAACTCAGGGGCACTCAGCCACTGACCCACATCCCCAGCCCTCTTTTGTATTTTTTTTAGAGACAGGGTCTCACTGAGTTGCTTAGGACCTCCCTAAGTTGCTGAGACTGGCTTTGAACTCACAATCCTCCTGCCTCAGCCTCCCAAGTGCTGGGCTTACAGGCGTGCGCCACCACGCCTAGCTATTTTCATTGTTCTTTATTTTTTGCAATTCTGAGTTTTGAACCCAGAACCTCACACATACTAGGCAAGCATTCTACTACTGAGCTACGCTCCCAGGCTTCTCTATTAATTTATTTCCTATTCTAACGTGTTTAATTCTAAACCCCTATGAGAGTGATTTTTCTCATTTTCTTATGCTTTATTCTCTACTAACAAAATGTTTCTTCCACTGTGTTATTTTCTCTTTCTTCCTTTTCTCTCTCTCTCTCTCTCTCTCTCTCTTTTTCTGAGTTTACCTTAATAGAACTGTTCTATAGAATTTATGATAAATTACAGTGGGGTTTTCTTAATGTAAAACACACATGGGTGGGTGAAATGTTTTGCATTTCTCTTTCCTTCAATGTGACAGAAGTTAAATTAGATTGCTTTTCCTCTAATGTGTTATTTGTTGTCTTTCTACTTTCTTTTACTAATTTACATAGCTCTCCTTCAGGGACTACTGAAAAAAGAAAGCAGGTAAGGAAGAGGTCGAGCTGCCTGTGCAGTGCAGCAGGAAAAAGGCAGGTGAGAGTCCTTTGTGATTATTTTCCAGAGGAAACTGGGCACATCTGCTTGTAACCAACAGACTTCACTCCCTTTTCTTATCAGAGACGAAGAAAAAAAATAGGGTTTTTTTCATTTTGAAAGATCTATGCTTCTTTGTAGGAAATCAGATCATTGTAGTCTGCCTACAAAAAAATTAAAATAAAAATTACTAGCTCCATAATTGCACATAATACACTATTGGTGCATATTGGATGAAAAGCATCTGGCACAATGTTGTTTCTGGTGTTTTCGAATATGCCGAATATTAGGTATTGTTGTCATATAAGCTGTCATGTATAATGTACTTGGCTATGAGATAAAGGAGACAAATACGAAAAAGAAAGATAACTGTAAAATATATTTGTATTTGTTGTCATTTCATCCTCATGATCTTGCCAGCCAAGATGAGACGCTGAAAAGCCCAGTGGTTAAAGGACAGTGAGCTGCACTGTCAGTGGGACCTGAATTCAAATGCTGCACCATATGAGACCTGGGAAAGCTGTTTGACCACTCTGATTCCTCTAGGTCTCAGGGATAATAGTAGTAGCTCCAGCATTGGCTTGCTCTGTGATTCAATGAGAGGTCCAGATAGAACTCTGCCTGATTGATAGTAATTACAGATAACTAGAACTGTAATTATTTTTCCAAAACATAGAACATTTGTTGGTTCCCAGAAAATCCATAGTAAGGAAGGCCAACTGTGTAAATTGTGAATGATCAGCTTTTACAATTATACTCATCATTGCTTCTCATTTAAAAAAATTAATTATTGAGCTGGGTGTGATAGCACATGACTGTAATCCCAGTGATTTGGGAGGCTGAGGCAGGAGAACTGAAAGTTAAAGTCTAGCCTGGAAAATTTAGGGAGATCCTGTCTCAAAAGTATAAAAAGGGCTGGGTCTGTAGCTCACTGGTAGAGTGCCCCTGAATTCAAACCAATAATCAATAATAATTGAGACACTGTTTATAAATGCCTAGAATGCCCAAATGAAATCATCATACAACTATGTGATCTTTTTAATATTTGCTTTATTAACCAGAATATATAGCAACTCTAACCAGAATGTGCAACTTCCATCAAGGATACATATCTTTCAATGGAAAATGCATGGGCTCTGAAACTGCCACTTGCCAAGTGGTATTGGTACTCACTTAAACTCTCTGAATACCATGCATTTTTTTCAAAATGGGGATAAAATTCTATGTTGTAAGATTGTTGCAAATACTGAAACAGCAGGTGAAAACGCCTGACATCCAGAAACTGGAAGACACCCCATGCAGAGTATCTGTAACTCACAACCCTTGGGGTGGGGGTGGGCCTCAGACTCCCAGGCAAAACCATGGGATTCTTTGCTTGGGTAGGTGGTTTAGCTGCGGGTGGGGTACCTGATCCTAGATGATCCCATCATATTCTTTCTTCTGGTCATTTGGAGTTAGAACACAGGAACTCTAAGTTAGGTAGTCTTGGGCACTGGAGCTAAGAGGTAAGGTGGTGGCTGGGATGCAGCCAGTGGTAGAGCACTCATCTAGCATGCACAAGACCTTAGATTTAGGCCTGGGGACATAGTTCAGTTGGTAGAGTGCTTGCCTCACAAGCACAAGGCCCTGGGTTCAATCCCTAGTACCATACAGGAAAGAAAAAAGATTTTAGGTTTAATTCCCAGATCTACAATAAAGTGGAAGGACAGAAAGAGAAAGAAAGAAATGTGGCCGACCAGGAATACGCTGACCATTTTTTACCACTAGTACAAGAGAGAAGACAAATAAAATAAATGCACAGAGAGAAACAAAAAGAGCCAGTTTGACTGTAGAATCAGATAATATTGGCTCTGGAATACCCAGTTCCTGGACCCAGTACCTTATCAGACCCCACTCTAATATCTACCCTTGGATAGGATAGCACTGATATTTTCTAATAAGTTTCTTTTTGTTGAGTTAGGTCAGGCGTGCTTTTCTTTGTTGCAATCCCATGATTAACTTCTGAAAGCAAGCCCTCACTAAATGCTAGTTTCCCTTTCATTTTGTTTAAAAGCTTCACAAAATCATAATCAGGGCTTAAAAGACATTAGTAGCACTATGGTTCCCTCATTATACATGTATGGAAACAACAGCAGAGAAACACATTGAATGACATGTCCAGTGTTTCACAGGAGCTAGAAGAGTTAAACTCAAACGCTTCACTTACCAAACTTCATTAAAAAATAACATAGGTTTCTGTGTGTGCGTGTGGTGGGTGGAGGCAGGACAATGACTTAAGAGTTTTATATGATCCCAGACCATATGCCTGCCCAGATACATTTCATTTTTCCTCTCTCTCTCTCTCTCTCTCTCTCTCTCTCTCTCTCTCTCTCTCAGTATTGACCAGGGATGCTTTGCCACTGAGCTACATCCTTAGTTCTTATATTTTATTTTGAGACAGGGTCTCACTAACTTGCTAAGGGCCAAAGTTTTTGAAGCTGACTGTGACCCTGCCAACCTCTTACCTCAGCCTCCTGAGTTGCTGGGATTACAGGCATATGCCATTTCCTCAAATGCATTTCAAACTTTCCCACCCCTTCTCTTCTTGCCTCAGTTCTGGGAATTAAAGAACTGAATCAAAGTTTTGAACACAGATGAAATGCTTCATTTGGAATCAATTGCTTCTCAATTTTTTTTTTTTTTTTTTGGTGAGGTTAGTGGTTAGTTGAGAATATTATCTTACAGGATTTTTCCATATGGAAATATATGTAGATTGTTTTGAATATGAATGAAATGAATTATGAGCTTCAGAATCTCTGATGACAATAAAGATGGGTGCTTTATATTAAGTAATTTCAGTAATCAGAATCAGAACCAGAATCATGAAAAAGTCTCTTCTCTCTTCATTTGCAGGCTTCTAAATGTTGGAGGCAAATTCTATAAAACATAATTCAGTTTACACAAACCCTAAGAACATAAACAAATTGAGAAGCACACATTCCTTTAGGATTGAAGATGTTCAGTTTTCCTGCATTTTTAAAGGACAAGAAATCACTTCTAGTGATACAGACTTTTTTCTTTCTTTAACATTTGCTTTATTACTTTACTTTCTGTAGTGAAGTTGAGGAACAATACTAAAATAGGGCAACACAGACCTGGTTTAGCAAGCCTGCGAGTTGCACCTGTCCCAGAAGAGGTAGAAAGCATGTGGAAATGGAGTTCTGACAGTTCTGAGTCCACTCTGTAATGTCTGGTCCACTTTGGAAATGCTTTCTTTGGTGACCTACACAACTCTACCTAACCTTTGAAATTTCATTCTTTGGTTGAATTAAACTGAATTCCAAAATCTATCTTTTGAAGGGATAATGCTATTAAGGATTGGAGATTAGATGATAGTCTATGAAAATGAATGACAAACATTCTCCATACTGAAAATATTAATAACTTAGATGTTTACTTAATGATATTAATTTAAGTTTCTAGTTCAAAATTTTTTTTAATAAATAATGATCTTCAACCTTGGCTACACATTAGAATCACGGAGGGAGCTGTAATGCCTCAGGTTGTGTCCTGATGAACTAAATCATAATCTCTGGGGGAGCTGGCCAAGCATCAGTCATATTTTAGGCTCACCATGTGATTCAATGGGAGGCCAATCAGTAGGTCTCCACAGGGTGGCAGGTGCTTCTCGTTAACTCTTCTTACCTCTTGGAGCCACTGGGCAAGTTCTGGAGCAGATGAAACCTACAGCCTGTCAACTCTGAGCCCAAACAGACCCCACCAGTGAGCTGTGAAAACAACATATTCTATGTACAGTGATATGAAGAAGGTTGGGGAGCACAGAAACGTCCTTAAAATCATGCTGTAAGTCAGCATTTGTTCTTCACCTTGAATAGATGAAGTATTTGAAGCTTTGTGACTGAACACTGGCTTTGCTGACATCATGGGGTAATTCATAGAGCCCTTAGCTGGACCATGCTCTCCCTTACATTGCTGCTTCTTAGGTGGATTACAAGACAGAACATGGAAAGTACTGTGGAGTTTTATAAATGAAATATGGTTACCGGAAGAAATAGACATGGATTCTGGTCTAGTGTGATTGGAGCAGGCTTCCTGGAGAATTTGTCACTCAAGTCAGATCTTCAAGAATGTGTGGATTTCCAGAGGTAAAATTATGATGTTATTCTAGGTTGATGTAATAATGATATTATTTGCCTATAAAATAAGATATTAGGAGCTTACCTCATGAAAATTCAAGATTCTTGTAAGGATAATATCTGAACAGAAGGCTACAGCTCCTCTGCCGGGTCCATCCGGCTGCACAGTGGCGCCTCCTGGGAAGCACACTGAGCCCCCTTCTCCCCCATCATTACATCAGAGCATTGGAACAGGGCCCACTGGGGTAGTGTGGAAGGAAGCAGCAGGAAATAAACTGGTTTGGGGTTACATTTCAGGGAATATAGTATGTGAAACTGAGTAGATATCATTAATTAGGTAATGACAAGCCAAGGAAGGCTTTTAAGCAGAGCAGTGATAAAGCAATCAATTATAGACTCTGTCCAACCCTTTGCTCTTTTATTTTGTTATTTATTTAGAAATGATCAGGTATTCCCAAAGGGAGTGGTTTTAATTCCAGAAGTATATCAGGATTCCCTGGGAAGCCTTTTTAGTATAATGTCTTTCTCTGTCCTAGGACTATGCCAGAGTCTTGGGGTGGCCTGTGTAGTTTCACAAACTGCACTCAAAGCCCGTTCCTTCTCTGTCCTCTCAATTGTCATATGTTCAGTTAGGGGACATAACACAAAGTTAGGAAATAATCTACAAGACCAGTGTCTTAGTCTGTTTGGGTTGCTTTAACAAGTTACCACAGATTTGAGCACCTTATAAGTAATAGAAATCTATTGCACATGTTTCTCAAGGTTGAGAAGTCCTAGATCAAATGTTGGCAAATTTGATGTCTGGTGAAGGCCTACTTCCTGGTTTGTAGGTGGCTGTCTTCTTACTGTAACCTCACAGGATGGAGAGGGTAATGGAGTTTTAAAATGAGGGCACTCATCCTACTCGTGAGGGCTCACCTTTATGATGATTTGGTTACCACCTGATACCATCACACTGAGTTAGGGTTTCACCACACAAAACTTTTTGAGGGAGGACAGAAATATTCAAGCTATGGCACTTCCAACATCAATAGCAAATTCATGAATCTCCAAGACCACACTTGGTTTGGCTAGAAGGACTCTCAGAATGCACTGAAAGCTGTTATACTGTTTATTACAGTGAGAGAACATAGATCAAAATCCTCCACTTGAGGCTGAGTCTATGAGAACTCCAAATGTGGAGATTTAAGTTGTCCTCTCCTAGAGGAACTCTGGATAAAAGAATCATCTCTTGTGACTACAACAGGGTAATGCAAGAAACTATTGGTTCTCTTTCTCTGTCTTGATGCTGCTTGGTCCTGGATGTGAAATATTTATAAGAAATTCAAAGCAAAGTAAATCAAGTCCCTCTTTCCTCCCTCCCTCCCTTCTTTCCTTCCTTCCTTCCTTCCTTCCTTCCTTCCTCCCTTCCTTCCTCCCCCCCACCTTCTTCCTTTCTTTCTTGTACTGGGGATTGAACCCAGGGGCACTCAACACTGAGCCACATCCACAGTCCCTTTTTGTATTTTATTTAGAGACAGTCTCACTGAGTTGCTTAGGGTCTCACTAAATTGCTGAGGCTGACTTTGAACTCAAGATTCTCCTGCCTCAGTATCCTGAGCTACTGGGATTACAAGCATGTGCCATGGCACCTGGTCCTACTTTTCTTTTTTTAAAAAAAATGTATTGGTGCATTATAATTGTACATAATTGTCGGGGTGCCCACTGGCCGGGGCGGGCGGCATGATTGGGGCGGCTGGCGACCCCCGCGCCCCGAACGAAGGCGCGCGCCCGGCCCCTCCGATGGAGGTGCCTCCGGCCCGAAGAGGCGGCGGCATAGCGGCTGGACAGCTGCTGCACAGCCACAACGGGGCCTTGGAAAGCACCCGCTGGAGCCATGCTGATGTGGACAGCTCCCGCCCCTCGACCTTCCGGAGGGTGGGTGGGTTTGCCCACAGGATGTCCGTGTCAGGCCGGCCCCCGAGGCCACGTGAGGAGGCGGGCCGGCCCAGACCCCCTCCTCACGTCTACCCTGCCACGCTGGCCTGTCAGGGTGCCCGGGGCCCCATCCTAATGCGGAAGTCTTTGCCATTGGCCAAGACTTCTGCATGCTCAGTGCGTGATCACTGAGTGCCTGGGCTCTGTGCAGCTTAGCTCGTGGACAGCTCCCTGATTGGTTGCTCCTGCACATATATACCACACTACTTCCCTGGCGGGGGGAGAGGGGAAGAGGGAAGATCCTGTAACGAGATGGCCATCGTTAGAATAAAGCTTCTGACCAGCCTACGTGTCGCGTCTCACTGCGGGCAGGGATTCGTGATACATAATACTTGAATTGATTGTCATATAGTTGTATATGTACATAAGATAATTTGGTCAATTTAATTCCCCAGTACCTCCCCTTTCCCTTCCCTCCTCCCACCCCCCTCATCCCCTTCTTCTACACTTTTGGTGTTCTGTTATTTATTTATTGATTGATTGATTGATTGATTTTGTGGTGCTGGGGATTGAACCCAGGGTCTTGTGCTTACAAGGCAAGCACTCTACCAACTGAGCTCTATCCCCATCCCTTTGGTGTTCTGTTTTTATGAGATCCTTCCTCCTCTCTTTTTCTTTCTAGCTTCCACATGTGAAAGAAAACAATGACTCATGACTCATGACTCTTGAGTCTGGCTTATTTCACTTAACATGATGCTCTCCAGTTCCATCCATTTTCTTGCAAATTGCACAATTTTTTTCTTTATGGCTGAATAAAACTCCATTGTTATATATACCACATTTTCTTTATCCATTCATCTATCGATGAACACCTAGGTTGGTTCCATACCAGTTATTGTGAATTGTATTGCTATAAACAAGTGTATGCATGTATAATAGGCTGATTTTAATTCTTTTGGATAATTCTTGAGGAGTGATATAGCTGGATTATATGGTAGTTTCATTCCTAGTCTTTTGAGGAACCTCCATACTGATTCCATAGTGGTTGTACTAATTTACAATATTACCAATGTTATACAAGTGTTCCTTTTCTACCACAGCCTCACTAGCACTGCATTTATTGATTGAATTCATCATGATTGACATTCTAACTGGAGATACAATTTCAGAAGTTTTGATTTGATGTCAAAAATATTGAACATTTTTTCATTGTTGACCATTTGTATTTCTTCTTTTGAGAAGTGTCTGTTTAGTTTATTTGCCCGTTTATTTATTGAAGTCCCACTTCTCTGACGAAAAGATTCAAAAGAGAATCTTCTGTGAAACAGAGTATTGAAGATGATGAGAGAGAGAGAGAGAGAAGAATTTGGGAACATGACATATAATGTTGCTTATGAACTCCTGGGATTACATCCAAGCCACACATGTGTGTAACTGATCCTAAACAGTAAGCTAGATATTGAAAAGCTCAATTGCAAGATAGATAGATCACAACTCAGAGCCCAGACTGGCCACTGTATAGCAGACATGTGAGACAGATTCAAATAACATTACAAAGGCTTTAGGAACAGAACTAATAGTGAAACCACAACCTACGGTTGGCTGCCATAGCTTGAGACCTGAACCTAACAAAGTTGATTTCTTGCAAAAGCAAGCAAACAAAAAATGTTTTGTTTTTTTTTTTTTTTTTGGTAGGATTTAAGTAAGGTCTGGAGTTTCATAAACATAACTTTTGAATTTGAAATGTATAGTATAAAATTCAAAATTACTTGGCATAGAAACAGCAAGGAAAATCTCAACTCACGTGGGAAAAGACAATCAACAGATGCCAAATGTTTGACACAGATGACAAAGATATTTGAAGATCTGGCCTAACAGCCTTTATAAATGTGTCCCAACAAGCTAGGCACAGTGGTGTACACCTGTAATTCCAGAGACTCGGGAAGCCAAAGAAGGAAGATCCAAAGTTAAGGCCTACCTTACCAAGTTACTGAGGCCCTGTCTCAAAATAAAAAATGAAAAGGTTTGGGGATGTAGCTCAGTGGTTAAGTACATATAGGTTCAATCCCTGGTACCAATAAATAAATAATAAAAAATTGTCCCAATGAATAAGGAAAAATGACCTAAAAAAAGAAATGTAGAAAATTTAAGCAATTAAAAAGCTGCTGGGATTACAGGAATTTACCACTGCACCAGGTTGCTAATTTGTTTTTGACAAAAGTGTCAAGGCAAATCAACAGAGAAAGCAGCTTTTCTTGTTGTTAGACATCTATGTGCAAAGACGGACGTTTGATCTAATTATGTGTTTTTAAAAATTAACTCAAAATGAATCATATCTAAATGTAAAACAAAGTTATATAATTTGAAGGAAAAAAATGAGAATTTTTTATATCCTGGTCTTAGACAAAGAGTAATTAATATACCAATAGAAACTGTATAAAAGAAAACAATCAATAAATTGAAATTCATTGATATTAAAAATGTCTGCTCTGTGAAAGAGAAGTGTTAACAGAGTGAAAAGATAAGCTACAAGTGGAACTATTTTCAGATTGCATGCCCAACAAAGAGTCTATAAAGAAATCTCAAAGCTCAATAGTGAGAAAACCACCGACTTTAAAAGTAACCCTAAGACTTGAACAGACACTTCACCAAAGAGGAAATGTGGATGGCAAATAAGCACAAAAGAAGATACCCAGCATCATCAGCCATTGGAGAAACACAATTAAAATCATGGCACATCTGTTACAATGACTGGGTTTTTGGGAAAAAATACTGACAACACCAAGTGCTAGAGAAGATGTAGAGTAACTGGAATGCAAAATGGCACAGCCACTCTGAAAACTGGCAGCTTTTTGTGAAGTTGAGCTTATAGTTGCCATTTGACCAAGCCATCCTCTCAGATAATTTCCCATGTGAACTGAAAACCCATGATTACAGAAATTCAAAACAAGAATATTCCTTGATACATGAAAAGTATAGGACATTCAAAATTTAGTGACCATGCATGTAGTTTTACTGGAACACAATTGAGCTCAGGTACGTGTTGCCCATGGCTGTCTTTAAGCCATTATGGCAGAGTAGTTGTGACAGACTGCATCACTTACAAAGCCTACAATACTCTCTGGTTCTTCATGAAAAATGTATGCCAATACCTACTTTATACCACTTCTTAGAAACCTGTTTATTTTTATTTAATAGTTGAACCCTATGAAGATTAAGATTTACCTATGTTTTGGTTCCCTGTGTAGTTTTTGACAATTTTTTGAAAAAATTTTTTAAAAAGTTTTTAGATGTTGATAGACCTTTATTGTATTCATTTATTTATATGTGGTGCTGAGATTCGAACCCAGTGCCTCACACATGCTAGGCAAACACTCTTCCACTGAGCCACAACCTGAGCCCAAGAACTTTTATTTATTTATTTTCATATAAACAAAGATTTGTTTTAAAATCCACAGTATTTCAGATGTTGTCCTCCCTTTATTACCCCTCCCCGCTTCACTATCTCAGATCTGATATTTGATCAAGGAAAGAAAGTTCAAAAGTGCCCCCACAGTGATGCCAAAATATGGGGAGCCCATTATCATTTTTATTATCTGTGGGCTACTTATAGAATCTGTGAATTGGGGGTTAATTATAGCAGTTCATTCCTGGATGATGGGTTGCAAAACCAGAAGTTATGAGTAAACACTGAAGAATCTGATTTACTTGTTTATAAGCATACTATAAAATCCTCAGTTAAATCACATTTTATGACTATGGTCTCCAAGTTTTTAAATATAGCCTTTTGATTACTTCATAGTTGTAAAGGCTGACTTTCTTTTTGCTATGTGGCAGTGAGTAATTTATATCATCTGTTAAGTGAACATTATTTACCAAGTGCTATCAAGCAAGATAAAGATATACTTCTCCAAGTCTTTATAGCAGTGCAGATAGTTAGAGAAAATATATTCACTACTTATGATTTCACTATATGACATTATAGTTCTATGAAGTGCAAATCTGAAACAATTTTATTACTGTCCAACCTCCATTTATTTCTTCCTTGGAGTGTTTTCTAAGGCCATTTTGAATGTCTTCTTGGAGAGAAAAAAAAGATGCCTTAAAACATGGTTTTCTTTAAGCCCAGCTTAAATGATTATATTCCACATGTGGGGAAATTTATTTGCCAATCACCTCTGATACATTAAGTTCACATGTAATATAATAACTTGAATAATGATATGTTCATTCCTAGTGGCTGACAATTAAATATAATAATGGATGGAAAATGTATTGCAAAATATAGAAATATCAATTGTGATTAATAGTTTCTCAAACATTTTTATATATAATATCTTAGTTGATTGCAAGCACAATGTGAAATATACAAGGCTAGTGTGATCATCTTTATCTTACAAAAGAGGTAAATGAAGCTCATTCAGACAGAGTCCTCCCTAATGACCCTCTGTGGGTGGTAGATGGAGGATTAGATCAGAGGTCTTCAAATTCCCAGCAAAGAGATTGTTCTTCTCCACTGCCCTTGCTACCTTATTTGTCCTATAAATGATACTCTTCTTTCTAACCCAAGAACCAAGCTGTATACACTGAAAGTCAAGAGTGCAATTACTTTACCTAGTGTTGCTATTTCCTTCATTCCTATCATTCCAACTCTGTAAGGTCTCAGCTGTACAATGGAGTTGATTTATATATAATTTCTAGTCTGAATTTGGAAGGGAAAATATTAAATGAAAGTGTGTTGTGGACATTGAAAACATACAACCTCCATCATGGAATTACAAGAAATTGCTTTGGGGTTTTTGTTCATGCTGTCTGGTTAGGTCTGTTTCTATATTGATCTTTCTTTAGCAGCACCTCAGGTAGTATGAACAACACTCAAGTTTGGCTTAACACCAGAGGCAGATAGGTTTTCACAACTGACGCATGTAAATTAAACTCATATATTAATGTGGCAAATTCTAATTTCCTAACAATCTGTAAATGATGGATAAATGGGATAGAATTTATTAGCTCAAATTTACATCATATTGACAGATTATTTTAAAACATACTAGTTGTGTTGATGATGGATGTAGAAAACCATCTACCCCCTCCCTCCACTATTTCCATGAGGCCAATTTTCTGATCCTGGTCACATTCCTCAGGACCTTTGGTTATGAATGTCTGTGATAAGATGAGTGTGTTGGGGGGAATGCTTATACACACATTTCTTCAAAATCCCACTCTCCAAGTTTTTTCCTTTGGTTTCTGTACTCATGCTTCTCCTCACCCTTCTTGGACCCTCCTTTCCTTGCTTTGTGGGACCTTGACTACTTCAGTGGACACACTCCTTTTTTATCTGGCAACAAGGACCAGACAAAATTACGAGTAAATCATTTTGTGTATTCAAGTAGAGTAAGCGCAAATCTGAAATAATTTTATTATTGCCCTACCTCTATTTATTCCTTCCTTGGAGTATTTTCTAAAGCCATGTTGGATGTTTCCTTTGAAAGGAAACAAAACCAAAAAATGACACTTTAAAATGTGCATTTTCAAGTGTAACTTAAGTGATTGTATTCCATGTGTGGGGAAATTTATTTGCCAATCATGTGCTATCTTAAATCATGCGGTGATTCATATTCACAATGTAAAGTACTATGTAACTTGAATAATAATGTTTATTCATAGTGGTTCATAATTAAGTCTAATAAAGGATGGAAATGTGTTGCAAAAATGTAGAGGTATCAATTATAATTTACAGTTTCCCACTCATGGTTATATGTACATGCAGACATCAGGGGGATGAGTTATTGCAGAGAGTGGGAACAAAATTTAAGGTTAGGGCATGACTAGTACAGTTGAGGAATGGCAAGGCCAGTGTGGCTGGAGTGACAGGTGAGTAGGAAGGCAGCAGGTGGTGAGGCACAGATGTCAGGTGTGGGTTGGGGAAGATCAGGCAGGACTGCAGGCCACTGGGTGCTTTTTGCTATTATTAGGGAGAAGAGAAACTATTGGATGATTTCAGGCATGATCTGATTTGCAATTCCCCAGCCATGTCCAGTCTACTGAGGAGCCCATCAAAGCCATTCTTTGTTTCTAGTCTAGCTTTTTTGACTTCAAGCATTTCCTCTTGCTTCCTTCTTAGAGTTTCCACCTCTCTTACAGTACACATCTCTTCTTTCTTGTTGCACACTTTTTCCATTGGAGCCCTTAACGTATTAATTGTAGTTAACGTCTCAGTTCAACGATTCCAACATCTCTGCCACATCTGAGTCTTGTTCTGATGCTTGCTCTGACTCTTCAAACTCTTTTGTTTTGTTTTCCTTTCAACATGCCTTTAAAAAATTTTGTTTTGAAAGTTGGACATATATGGCTAGCTGTGGGCTGTGTTTATTATTTGTTGTAGCGGTAGTGTCAGAGGCTAAAGTTTCCCCTAGTGTGCTTGTTTTTCTCTTCTCTGTTTTCTTTGAGTTCCCTAAAGATGCCTTCAATAGAATTTTGAGTTTGGAATTCTTTGGAACTTTTGAAGTTCTTTCTACTGCAATTCCATGTCATGATACACGAGCCCCATCGATGAGGTAGTAAGGTGTAATAAAGCGAAAAGAGCTATAATTCTCTAATTCTGAGGCCTTTGTGAGCAGAATTGGATTTTTCCCTTCCTCAAGGTCAGTTAGGCACTGACAAAGTAGTTTCCCATGAGGGAAGGCCTTGTAATGAAGAGAGAACTGTAAGTCTCTTGAAAAATTGTTACTTTATTTTTTTCCTATGCTGGAAGCACCTCTAGAGGTGAAATTCTGGAGAAAGCGTGGAATCAACCAGAGATTGATCCCCCTTGGAGTTTGTGTGTGTGTTTTCTTCTGGTGCTGAGGATGGAATACAGGTCCCTGTATATGCTAAGAAGGTGCTCTACCATTGAACTTCATGCCAATTCCCCTCCCCACCCCAACTCAAGAGTTTTTACCTCTCAAGACTTGTCCATACTGAGCCTCCAGCAGTTCATCACTAGATAGTTTAAAGTGCTTTTACCACAGTGGTTTCAACTATAGAATTCTCCTCCTCCCCAGTAAACTCGATTCTCTCTGTCTGTCTGTCTCTCCAGTTTTAGGGGCAGCAATTTGCCCTCTGTGACTTCCACTTTCTGGTGGTAGATGTAAGAAGTGTTGTTGATTTTCAATTTGTTACTTTTTTCTTGTGAAGATGGGAGGGATGACTTCCAAACTCTTTACATGACAGTTTCAAAACTAGAAACTTGATTTATGTTTTAAAAGGATCACCTTGATTGCAGTCTAAGAATAGAATGTCTAAGCATGGAGTTACTAAATCAGACAGGAGGACTCTTTAATAATACATATCAAAGTCAGGCATGGTGGTGCACCCCTGTAATCACAGTGACTCTGGAGGCTGAGACAGGAGGACTGTAAGTTTGAAGTCAGCATCAGCAACTTAGAATCTGTCTCAAAATTTCTAAAAATATTTTTTAAAAAAGAACAGGGAGGGGCTGGGGATATAGCTCAGTTGGTAGAGTGCCTGCCTTGCAAGCAAAAGGCCCTGAGTTCAATCCCCAGCACAAAAAAACAAAACAAAACAAAACAAAACAAAAAAACAGGGATGTGGCTCAGTGGTAGAGCACCCTTAGGTTCAACCTCCCTGTACAACAGAATAATAATAATTAATAATAATAATTATGGAAAATGATAATATGTCAGAGTAACAGAAAAAAATGAGAAATGAAAAAATGCAGGATATGATTTGAAGGCAAAGCTGCTAGATTCTGATGAATTTGATGTCAAATGTGAGAAAAAAAAAGAAGACCTAAATCATGAGGAGGTGGAAGGATGAAAGTACCATTAGCTGGGTTAAAAAAGGTGGAGTAAAATTGGTGGTGGGGTGGATATCAGAAATTCAGTTTTGGATAGACAAGGTTTGAGATGTCTCTTAGATATCCCAAAGTGGGATGTTGACTGGCAGGTGTGTATATGAGGTCTCAAGTCCAGGAGAAAGACCTGGCCTTCAACACATGAATTTCATTTAAAGTCATAGGAGTTATTCAAAGTCTAAGGTGATGAAGATGACCAAAGACTGAGCCTTCAGGCACTTCAGTGCTAAAAATCTAGAGGAGCAGAGAAATCTGCACAGAAGGAGAAGCAGTGAAGTGGAAAGATAAGAGTTTGTTATTCTGGACACAGGAAATGAAAATAATCAATTGTGTCAAATGCTATGGATAGGTCAACACTATGCTTTTCCTTCTTTAATTTCCCATATGCTATGAGCTATTTATTATTTGATGATTTCTCAATCATATCACTAGCTATAATTTTTTTCCTCTTACTTAAAGCAGAGAAAAAGGTAATTTGATGAGACAATTCCACCCTCACGGAAGTACATAGACACGATTGCTACTTATAATATCTGAGAGAGTGAGTTTTCTCTATCAAATTTCAAGAAGCTTTGATTCTGAGTTGCCTTCTTCCTTCAGTTCCCTTCCTCCAATGTAGTCACAGGCACTTATTGCCTAAGGGAAAAGATATACAGTTTTTGAGCTGCAAGAGCATGTTTCAAAAAATTTGAAATACCAGTGTATAAAGTTTATACCAAAAAAATAGATTTGGAAGAATAAATAAAGAAGCAGACTATCTTGCTTACAGATTAGCTATTCTTGAGGTTGTCACAGGGATAGGGAAGGAGAAGGAAGTAAATCAGAAAGGAAAGGAGAAAAGTATAATCATGGTAGGTCTCAGAATGGAGCCTGCCATATCTCACTGCATAATCATCACAGATTTTATGCCAATTTTTTCTTTTCTTTTCTTTCTTTTCTTGCAAAAAAGTGAGGTATTACAATTCTGGAAAACTTTTTTTTCTTTTAAATTATGATGGTATGACTTAAAAATCACTTATTACTAGCTTCAAAACTAATCCTGTGGAAGAGAGGAACAAGGAAATAGCTGAAAGGCAGAAGCAGACCAGAGGAGATCTTGTGCACAGATGGAGGATCATGCCATATATTCCCTATCCACCTAGTTTTATGGAATGAAATTGCCCATTTTACTAAAAGACAACTCCATTTTTTAAGTTCCTGCAAGAATCAGAGGTTTCATGACTGCTTTTTTTTCTTATATCCCATATTCAATCCACCAGGAAATTCAGACTGTCCCCTCTTTTAAATGTTTTTAGAATTTAACCACCTCTTACAGCTCTTCCACTGACCATGTCTCCATCCACATCCTTCTATACACATTATTTCATGGCCTCCTTATTGCTTCCTCCTTGGTCCTTGGTCCTCTGGCACATGACATCCAGAATGGTCTTTCTAAATAGCACCCCACTGAAACTCCCACCTTATGATAGCCTGTAAGGTCTAGTGCACTATGTAGCCCTGTGCCAACTTTGCCATTGTTCACTCTCTCTCTTTCACTCTGTCTTTTCCAATCAGCCCTGTTGACTTTCCTCTTGGTCCCTGAACATGCTACACATGCCTCTAGCTCAGTACCTTTCTACATACAGTCTTTTTTTCCTCTACTGTTTTTCACCTGTATTTACCCATAATTAATTTTCTCGCTTTATTTAATTTCTGCTCAAATATGTCCCTCAACACAAAGGACTTCCTTGACCACAATTTAAAAACCAATCTTTCAATCACGTGCAATGGTGCATGCCTATAATCTCAGAGACTCAGGAGGTTAAGGCAAGAGGATCACAAGTTTGAGGGCAACCTGGGAAGCTTAATGAGACCCTATCTCAAAAATTAAAAATAAATAAACAAACAAATAAATAAAAAGGCCTGGGGATGTAGCTTAGTGGTAAAGTGTCTCTGAGTTCAACCTCCTAGTACCAAACAAACGGCAAAAACAGCAGAAAACCTCATTGCTCTCTTTCTTTTCCTGATTCACTTTATTTTTCTTCTTAACACTTATCACCACTTGGTCTAATGTCCATGTGTTATATGTGTTTGTCATTTTTTTAAAATGTAAATTTGACAAAAGTCATCTGTTTACTACTGTGCCAGTGACACAGTAGTCTCTGAAATAGTATTTGTTGAATGTGTACATGAATGAATGGATTTGCCTACTACTTTGTAGAGACTTTGACACTCTAGTCACTAGTGTTACCTATTCTTGGGTAATCTGTGAGACAGTCTTAATTTGGTTTCCCTCCAAAGGAGAGCCTCAGATAAAGACTATGTGTAGATAATTTGCTTAGAATATACTCTTGGGAATGAGAGTGAGGAATGGGGGAATGAAGCAATTAAAGGGGGAAAAGTAATTTAAGGATATTTAGCCACCAATGCCAGAATCGGGGGTTCATTCTATGGGATCATTTGAGTAGGATGCACTCCTCAGCTGTCCAAGGGTGGAGGCCTGGGGTATTAACTCCCTTGCACTTCTGGGTTAATAACACGAGTGCCCAGTGAGTAACCACCATGGTTTTACATGACACATCAGGAAAGCTATGAAGCAGGAAGCAGAAGTGTACAGCATAGGCCCAGGAAGGGCACTGTCAAGTTATTCACACAGCAAGCTTGTGGAAGCCAGTTCAGAGCTAGTTGCTATACCACTGACTGGAATGAGAGGTAAGGCAAGAGGATCTGAAGTGGTCCCCAGTAGGCATTCAGTCCAGTCCATTCCCTCAGATTCACTCATTCTCTACATTATGCGCCTTTCAAGTCAGTGGACAGCCATTATGCCTGTAGAAACTAAAAGTGAAACAACTATAATTTCATGTTTGTTCATTTATAACCAGTGGTTTGACTGATTTAAGTTACTTGTCTGTTGGGTTAACCTACAATTTTAACCCTTAATATCTGAGGGTCTCGCCTTCTTGGCCTTGTCAAGATCACTGAAGTTGTCCTTGCAGCATTATCTCCAGGCATGAGTCCCACACAAACATCTTTGCCACCTTCTACCCCATGTTAAACTCATGCCATATATATTTTGAATTTGTTCTAGTAGCATCCTGTATGTAGGTATCACTTTTGTTTCATCCAACTTTAAAATTTTTTTTTTATTTTTCTTTTTAGATATACATAACAGTTGAGTGTATTTTGATATATTATTCCTACACAGAGTATAGCTCATCTAATTAGGATCCCATTCTTGCAGTTGTACATGATGTGGAGTTTCACTGGTCATGTATTCATATGTGAACATAGGAAAACTATGTTTGATTCATTCTATTATCTTTCCTACGCCCATCCCTTCTCCCCTTCCCTTCATTCCCCTTTGTCTAATCCAATGGATTCGTATTCTTCCACTCCCGCCTTATTGTGTTTTAGCATCCGCATATCAGAGAGATCATTCAGCCTTTGGTTTTGGAGATTGGCTTATTTCACTTAGCATGATAGTCTCCAGTTCAATCCATTTACCAGCAAATGTCATAATTTAATTCTTTCTTATGTCTGAATAATATTCCATTGTGTGTATATATATACACCACATTTTCTCTATCCATTCATCTGTTGAAAGGCACCGAGGTTGGTTCCGTAGCTTGGCTATTGTGAATTGAGCTGCTATAAACATTGCATATCATCCAACTTTTATAGCACTATAAACATTTACATATCTTCAGTGGCATATAGCAACTATCATTTATTTCTTGCTCATACATTCTTGGGTCAATTGGGACCAGTTGGGACAATTCTACTTCATGGGTCTTATTCAGGGATCTGGGTTGAAAGGATAGCAGTTAAGTGTGTATATTTATTCTCATGGGGCTGGCTGAAGCCCAGGAGGGCATGCTTCAAACTTTTGCTTGTTTTTGTCTATCAATTTCCCACTGACCAAGCTGGCTAAGTTAAAAAAATTGAAGTGTGGGGAAGTCCAGTCTGCTTTCCATAAGAAGCAGAATGGGGGTGGATATACAATTCAAAAGAAAGGAAATGCAAAATTGACACCATTCTATCACAGGGAATAAAACAGGAAAGGAGAGAAAATCGCTATAAAAATGTATTGCAGGGGCAGAAAGGGATGGGGAATGGGAATATGAAAGATAGTAGAATGAATCAGACATAACTTTCCTATATATTCATATATGAATACATAATCTGTGTAACTCCACATCATGTACAATCACAAGAATGGGAAGTTATCCTCCACATATGTCTGATATGCAAAATACATTTTACTGTCATGTGTAACTAAAACAAACAAATATAAAAATGTAATGCTATGGCCAGGGGTGTGACTCAGTGGTAAAGTGCATGCTTAGCAGATGCAAGGCCCTCATTTTAATCCCCAGTACCCTTTCTGCCCAAAAGAATGTGTTCCTAAATTGGCTATTGTTAAAGACAATTGGTTTGAAATTCTGAGGGAACTCCTGAGAAGTTTCATGTAAGGTGCTTTAGAATTGTCTTCCACAGGAAAGAAAAAGGGAAGCTTATCTATATACCCACTTCTATGTAACTGTACATATGTAAGCATTGCTCACAGGCTCCTGGGGGTACCCCACACTGTGGTCCTTGGGCAGGAAGTAAGAAGCCAGCAGCATGGTAGTGACACAATACACTGCCAGTTTTTGCATGCACAGAGTAGAAGATGGAGTGAAACTCCATCTGAAAGAAAGAAAGAAAATCTGAAATGCACAAGGGGTTTCTGGGAGAGCCACTATCTCACCTCCTACCCCAGTACCTCCTGTAACACTTGTGTTCCTCTTTCATGAACACACAGTCCCACACGTCAGTGAACACGTAATTCTGGATTTCATTTCCAAAGAATCTTGTTCTTAATACAACTTTAACTTATTTAGTTAGTGTTGTTTGATGGAGGTTGTTATGGCTTGGTTCTGGAAAATCCCCCCAGAGGTTCACGTGTTATTCAGTGCAACAGTATTCAGAGCGTTAATAGTTAGTAGTGAGCAGTGAAATGTGAACCAATAACACACCAGAGTCATGGGTTTTCTTAGAATTGCCTTTAATGAACAATCAAGTAACCTGAAGAGCAACAACAGGTGAACTAACTCTGAGAATAAACACATGGAAACAAAGGGAGCCAATTAAGAAACATGTCAAGAGGGACAGATCAATGTACTAACTCCTGGCAGGGTCTACTGAGGTCATTGTAAAGTTAGGGTTTATGGTCGTGGGTTTCTCAATGTATTTAAGAAGGGAAATTTCATTAATGGTGTATGAAAGCTCGCAGGCAGCGGGTGGCCAAAGATGTAAGCTCGCTAGGCGGGTTCAGGATCACCAGAGTCAGACAAAAGTACTGGCTTGAGATTTATTACAGTCTGTGTCCCTGGTGAAATCTCCAGCTCCCCAGGGTGAAAGTCAGGGTGGGAGAGCCAGAAGAAATCGCACGCGACTTTGGCTGCTCAGGGTTTTTATACAGGGGAAGGAGCCAAGGGTCCTGCCCAGGTAAAGGTGGACCCAAGGTGGACGTCAGGGTCAGCAGGTCTGCCTCATTGGTCACCTCTGGCGCACTGCCTGGCCCTTTGTGCTTGCAGTGAGTTGCTAGGTGTCTTTGCTCCCTCCCCCTGCAGCTGCCCAACTACAACCTGATAGTGTAGGCACACTTAGATGAAGTCTACCCAGTCATTGACCCCAGCACCACATTAACATAGAATTGACTTGTAGATGATGCCCCCATTGAATAGGATGGCCACCATGACAGTTCCAGAGAGGGCAAACTAGGGGCAAAAATTCCTTCACCTGATGTGAAGGAGAAGTTGAACACCTGTTTGGCAAAGACTGCAAAAAGGTGAAACTCAGTTCTCTTGGTAAACATCAAACAACAATAAATTCAGAAATAGCATAGTTTCCTTTGTCATTCTCTGCTCCGAGATGACCCACTCTCTGTTTTGGGAATGCTCTCTGTTTGAGTCTTACTTACAGAGAATAAAATTCTCTTGCTTGACTTTTTGCGTCTGATTTTTTCTTTCATCAGGACCCATGAACCAAGGTTTAGAGCTTCAACTCTGTATACTCTTGGGACAAGAAGTGAAATGATTAGATCATGAGAACTGTACCTAATCAGTGAATTAATCCATTTGATGGATTAATAATTTGAATGGGCAACTGTAGGCAGGTGGGGTGTGACTGGAGAAGGAGGCCAGTAGGGGCATGGCTTTGGGTACTATATCTGTCCCTGGGCTCTTCCTGTGTCTCTGGTTCCTTGCTGTCGTGACTAGGGCAGCTTTCCTCCACTATGCCCTTTCACCATGAATTTCCTGCCTTGGATCCAGTTGACCATGGACTGAACCTCTGAAACCATTTGCTAAAATAAACTTTCCTCATCTAAGATGTTCTTGTCAGGCATTTTGGTTATAGCAATGAAAAGCTGACTAACACAGCTTTTGGGTATACAATACAGATATTTGTTTTTCGAGAAGCAGCTCATGGAAACATGCTTCTGATCGAGATGAGTGATTGAGATTTACAGCCCTTCATGAAATGTTGCACAGTCTGCAACGAGGGAGGTGGAGCAGTTGCACCACACTGGGTGCAATGTCAGCAAACAATGGGAAAAGGAACTCAGTCTCTGTGCAAAGATCTGAGGAGAAGAGCTTTATTTGGGAGAGATGGAACACCTGTCACATAGGAAGCTACTTCTGTCTTTACTGCATATAACACTGTCTTTTATATGCTTGCAGTTAAGCTAGCCATACATCTTGAAGGTCAAGCCTTGCATAAGCAGTTACTAGCCTATTTGGCAGATTATCGGTTGGTAACAGAAAGTAGCAAGCAATTCTGCAAACCCAGGAGGTGACAGGCTTACAAGAAACAAAAGAGCTATCTTATAGACCTCAGGAGAACATCTGTTCCCAGAACACAGGATAGGGGGATAGGGTCCTAGTCCCGAGGAGCCTAGCTGGCACCTCTGTCTTGTGACAGAATGCCATGTAGGCCTCCTTCCAGGGGACTGGGCCTAAACACCTAAAAAACTAGACAAAATAGATGAGTCAAGAATTTACAAGACACTGAACATCAAACAAGCAGGAACAGTGATCCATCAGAGACAGAAAACCAACAAGAAACCTTGTAATTGCCTGATGTTACTGTTGAGAGAGTTTACAGGACATACCACAAGGAAGGGTAACATGGATGGAACCTAGCAGTCTCCTTAATTTTGGAAGATAGCTAGAAGCCCAGTGAAGTCAAAGCAGGTAGAATTCCTGGGGCAGAGTACTGAGGAGGAGAGCACTGCACACTAGAACAGCTCCAGTGATCAGCTAAAGTTCCAAATCAGGTCTTCAACTCAGTGCTGATCAGTGCATGGCAGGGATGAAGCATCTCAAAGGACTAAAAGGAACAATCTTTGGGGCTCTCAGAGCATATAGGTCCCATTGCCACAAATCCAGAGAATCTCAGAATTCATGGAGATTCAAGGTTGTGTATTTAGAAAGGTTTTGTCTTAGCAGTGGGACAAAAATTGCCCTAGATTAAATAAACACTGATCTGTCAGGTCCTGCCCAACAAAGCTTAAAAGTAAAACCTAAAAGAATCAAATTGTTCCCAAGTGTCTCAACTGTGTCCTAGGAACAAAGCTCAAGGATATTTATGGGCATACAAATGTCTTCTAACACTGAAAAAAAAGTGAATTAAAAATTTATAGTATCCAATAAAAAGTCACCATGCAAGCAAAGAAGTAGGAAAATACAACCAGTAATGAAGAGAAAAATCAATCAAATCTGACTCAGACATGACACAGATGATGGACTTAATAGACAAAGACATTAAAGCAGTTCTTACAACCATATTCTCTATGTTCAAAAGTTAAGTCAAGGCATGGAAGATATACTTTTAAAAGATCCATATTGAATTTCCAGAAATGAAAACTAGAATGTGTGAGATCAAACATTTATTTGAATGAGAACAATGGAAAGTGAATATTGCTGGAGAAAAGATTGGTGAATGAGTAACAATACAGTCTACTGAAAGTGAAACAAAAGGAAGAAAAGATGGAACAAGTGATCAGAGCATCAGTCAGTTGTGAAACAACTTCAAGCACTTGGCTCCTGCAGGATGCACCACTTCGTTGGTGTTCATCGCTGCCATGTAGGTGCTTCTCCACAGCAAGACGCTGAGGTGGCCAGCTTCTCTCAGGCCTAGCTTCTGCAGTGCATCGTGGTCAGCAGAACCCAGAGGCCAGCAGCTTCTTCCAACTGCTCAATCCCCCTAGCAATTTTATAGTGGATTACCTTGAGTGGGACATCTGCTCTGAGCAGCTTCCCTGATGACCTGGGGAGGATTTCTAGCTGCTTCTTTTGGTGGATACCACATTGACTTCTCTGCCATTGGTGCCATGTTCTTCCCAACAATCTGGGTCTCAGCCTCTATGTAGTTGTGAATTTTCTTTGAGTTCTTGATTTCAGCACTAAGGGTTATGGTTGATCTTAATATCTGTGATTTTTATTCTTTTTAGACTTCTCTTTACTTCTTATTAGTAAATCTCTTATTTCTCCAGTCTCTTATTTTAATCATTCTTTATATTAAACTTCTATTTTCAAATTTTCTCCTCATAATACTCTAATACACTTCCCAATTCACTCTATAAGACTAGCATTACCCTGATACTAAAATCAAATTAAGTACAAACCCTATCCCTCATAAACATAGATGCAGGGCTGGGGTGTAGCTCAGTAGTAGAGCATGTGCTTAGAATACATGAGGTCATGATTTCTGTCCCCAGCACTACCACTCCCCTCAACCCCCCCCAAAAAAAAATAGATGCAGAAATTCTAAACAAAACTTTTTTTTGGACTGGGGATGGAACTCAGGGGTGCTTAACCACTGAGCTGTATCCCAAGCCCTTTTTTATATTTTATTTGGAGACAGGGTCTCACTGAGTTGCTTATGTCTTCACTAAAGCACTTATGTGCTTCACTAAAGCACCAGGGGTGCTTTATCACTGAGCTCCCTCCCCATCACTTTTATTTTTTATTTTGAGACAGAACTGGAGAGGTTGAGGCAGGAGAATTGAAAGCTACCTAGCAAAGTCCTAAACAGTGCGACCCTGTCTAAATAATAATTTTTAAAATAAAATACAATACATAAAAGCATAATACATTATGATGAGGATGGTTTATCCTAGGAATGCAAGATTGGTTCAACATTTAAAAATCTATGTAATTTATCATCTTACAAAACTAAAAAGAAAAAATTGTGACAATTATCTGCATGCAATGGCACATGCCTGTAGTCTCAGTGACTCAGGAGCTGAGGCAGGAGGATCTCAAACCCAAAGTCAGTCTCAACAACTTAGCAAGACCGTATCTCAAAATATAAATAAAAAAGAACTGGGGATGCAGCTCCAGGGTAGATTGTCCTTGGGTTAAATCCCCTGTACCCCACCCACCAAATTTAAAAATCATAGGATAATTTTGAAAAATGCTGAAAAGCTAGCTGACCAATCCGTCATCTTTTCCTGAAAAATACTCTCAACAAACTAGATAAAGAAGCAAAATTCCTGCACCTGATAAAAGGCATCTACGAAAAAATCTACAGCTCACATTATATATAATGGTGAAAACTGAATGATTTGCCTCTGAGATAACTAATGAGACAAAGATGCCCAATTTCACCAGTTCTACCTCACATTGTACCAGACACTATGGTCGGTGCACTCAAGGCTAAGAAAAGAAAAGGAATCTAAATGTGAAAGAAAGAAAGAAAACTCTTTCTACTCAGACATGACAATCTCAGGGAATGTACCAGAGGAAATAAATTCAGTGAGATTGCCAAATCAATTATATATTTATATACTAGCAGTGACTATCCAGAAATTGAAATGAAAAATACCATTTACAATAACATCAAATCATGAAACAGGGTTAAATCTGAAAAAAAGATGTACAAGACCTATACCCCAAAAACTACCAACTATTGCTGAGAAAAAAGACCCATATAAACGGAGAGATATACCATGTTCATGAGATAGAAAAATCATTACTGTTAAGATGTCAATCTCCTCCGATTGATCTATTGATTAAAGACAATGCTAATCAAACCCTGAATTTCTTTGTAGAAATTGATACATTGATTTGAAATTCATATGGAAACGCAAAGGATCTAGAATAGCCAAAACAAGATTGGCAATGCTATTGTTATTATGGAAATGGAAATTACTTTGAGGAGGAGTGATTTTAAAAGGTGATGTCAAGTTCATTATCTTAATAACAGTTTCACAGACGTGTACATATGTTAAACTTATCAAATTGTACACTTAAATATGTATATGTTTTGTCAATTACATCTCAAAACATTTGTTTTTAAAAAGGGAGAGGCACCTTAAGAAATCTTTAACTAGCCTGTGCAGTGGCACACACCTATAATCCCAGCTACTTGGGAGGTTGAAGCAGGAGAATTGAAAGTTCAAGGCCAGCTTGGACAACTTAGTGAGACACTGTTTCAGAATAAAAAATAAAAAGCGTTGGGGAGGTAGCTCGATGATAGAACACCCCTGTGTTCAAACCCCAGTACCCCCCCTCAAAAAAAAAAAAAAAAGTCCAAGAAATGTTTAAGAGGCAGAAAAACTTCTTGGGAGAACTCAGATCCTGGGGTACATATGTGGACAATGGAGACAGCTGTTTGGTCTTTCTGAATTAGACGCTTTATGGCTAACAGCAATGTGGCTCTTCCTTTCCTACTATTTCTGCTCTGCTCTGTCCAGTTCCTTCACACCTCCTCATTTACCCTCATGAAAGAAAAATGTTTCCAAACAGGCCTGTGTTGGGTAAAAGAGGTGGATAATTATCTTCTAGGCAAGGACAGCTGCACTGCTCCTTCCATGTTCTTAAAAACCCACTGTTTATATACTTCAGTTATTTTGAACACAAACTACTTTGAAGTTGACTCCATGAATAGAAAGGATGAGTGGATCATAATTAGACTTCATTGAAGTCCTAGAACTACTTTTTCTTTTTCTCCCTTCATCCTTCTTTCCCTTCCCCTCTCTATTTCTTCCATTCTTTTCCTTTTGTTTCTTACATCTTTTCATATAGTTTCCTTATTTGTTTCCATGTAAACACTGAAAATTACTGATGTATTGGGAAATGAGGTGTTGAAAGTTGGTTAACTGTTTCCTGAAACTTTGAGGTAAAAATATACTTTGTTTAGAGATAGAATCTTCTCAGCCAGGGCAACTCAGAAGTGCAAATGTTCTTAAGTTGATAAAGAAAGATAAGCAGTCAAATAATGTGGAAGATATTTCTGTATAAAATGACAAAGAGTAATTATGACAAGTAACGTGAGGTTTCAAATTCCAGATTTGTGCTTTTCCCACTTGGTTTTGAAAAGTACTAACTACAACTAAAACCTTTCTAACTCTTTTTTCTCTTGCCTAGATTAAGAAGAGAAAGTAACTTCTGTAAAAATTAATAAGACAAGGAATTCTGAATATAGCCTAAGCCAATTCCAGGAGATTTGAACTTGAAGTTAACTTTAAATTCCATTACCGTATTAATATTTAGTATCTGTATAGCACTATGTAGCCCAGAGCTTCATAATCATCTAAGTTATGCCCTTTCATGACTTTTCAAATTCCGTTTATTCATTACCAGGTTCCCAGAGTCTTGTTTAGTGACTGGTGTTTCATTTTATCAGATGGTCCTCTGATACTGTAGAGAGAAAAATTTTGAACCTCTTGAGTTATTTCTCGGTAGGAGAATGGACTGTGTTTCTATAGCTTACTGTTAAGGAGCTGTATTTTTCTGTCTATGCCACAGCTGTACTAAGGATTAAAATAAGAATTTAGCAACATGCTGACTCACTGAAGAGATTAAGCAGTAGACACTGGCTCATAAGGACTATGTGTGCGGGTAAAATTAAATAGTAAAGGATGCTTTGCATTCCCAGTGCTCCTGCCATAGGGACTTGCACTTTATTCTGTGTTAAGGGGAGAAAGGGTTGGGAATTATTTTAGGCCCTAAGCAATTCCATGAAGATGAAGGACACTACCACTAACGTTATTCATGAAAAAATATAAAAGCTCATCTATCTCTCTTAAGGCTCATTTTGTGCACATTTAATGAGTGACGGATGAACTGCAGAGGGTTTGTTGCAGAGGGGCTGTCCTCCGTGGAAGTTTGCATGACTGTTGCTTCTCTGAAATTTAGCCAAACATTTCCCATTGTGGATTTTCTCATTCATGGCCTTCAGGTCTTCTCATTTTCCTTTTTTTCTTGGCATTTTGAAAATTTTGTCTCAAGCTTTTCTCTGCTAAGACTATTTCCTCTCTCTCTCTCTCTCTCTCTCTCTCTCCTTCCTCTCTCTCCCCTTCCTTCCTTCCTTCCTTCCTTCCTTCCTTCCTTCCTTCCTTCCTTCCTTCCTTCCTTCCTTCCTTTCAGTGTAAACTTTCTTGATCTAATCTTTTAGCTAGTTCAGCTGATTTTTCTCCCCTGTTTTATTCCTGCTTTCTGTCATCCCTTTCTTTTTCTGTTATTACCTTTACTGTCTTCTATCTGATGCTGCCCCTCTTGGTTCTACCTCCTTATTTTCTTTATATTTCCAAATAATCTGGATTTACCTTCCTGCCCCAGTTTATTTTCTGTTCCCTTTCAGAGTAACACAGGTGGATAGGTTGAGTATTACTTGGTATGGTTAAGAATTCTGCAAGTATAAAGGGAGAAGATTCTTAAAGCATAGAGGAATTTACTTGGAGTTCAGCAGGGCTTTAACTTAATGGGCAAAAAACCATAAACTGGAACAGCATGAGTGGGTGGGAGTGGGGAAGGGCAAGGTCAGTGGAAAGGATCATAGGATATCAAACTATTTAGGTTGAAAATAAAGAATTGGGACTGGGATGCTCATTTCACAATAAATGACATTTAAGAAAGAACCTGGTTTATATCAAGCTATGAATGAGGTTAGGCTAGAGAGTCAAGGCAGTCTCGTGGATGAAATGCAGGCCTGGGGATCTGGCTCCCAATCATTTGGGTCCCCAAGGGAGTCACGTAATGCAGGCATGCAGCTAATTGCTGAGTTAGAATGACTCACCTGCTTAGGGAGGGCAAGGTCTATAAACCCATATTGTGGCTCACAATACCCAAGGGCTTGCAAGCAAATGAACCAGGCCACAAAGTCTCTAGTTTTCCAGTTTTGGCTTACACTCTGATGTGGATGGTGGGGTGCCAACACAGTGAGACCAAAACAAATGTTGCTCAAATGTTGGCACTTGCCAACTTACTGAGGCTATGAAACCAACAGAAAGAAGTCAAATTTACCAGAAGGTAATAATAAAAACATACATGCTGAAGGTAGATATTTCTAGAAACGATTTAGATCTCAACTTTTTTTGAACTGTATCCTTTTGTTCTTATTTTTAAAGAAAGAGCCAACTGATAACACATATGGCTACCTTCCTTAATGCATCACTGTAAATATACACATGCATATGTGTGCATTCTTATGAGTATACTCATTTTTGTGTGGGAGGCTCAGGCAACATATGTGCAGGCTGTGCATAGCATAGCAACACAACAGCTGCTTTTCAGAGCTTCCTTTGTTCATCAGTCACACTGGTGACAGATTTCTGTGATCCTTTTTAGAGAAACCTTTGAGCCTGCCTCTCTAATCTGTTGGACTCCCTAAACCGCTCTAGCTGTTCTTGTTGCTAGTTTGGTTTTACCTTCGTGCACCTTAGTTTCTTGTCTGCATTTTGCAGTGCAAAGTCAAAACAAGTAGTGAAAGAATGGATGCAACCAGCATAAGACTGATACAGACAAAAGCACAACATGGATGGGTTGTATTCAGAGAGGTTTCTTGTAACTGTACCTCTTGCCCTGCCTTCATGCTCCTGAGTATTCCCATTCTTTCTTTCCCCCCACATTCTCTTTTCCTTCCTTCCTTCCTTCCTTCCTTCCTTCCTTCCTTCCTTCCTTC
>JAJEJO010001497.1:24367-43702 GCA_020662805.1 Glaucomys volans | reverse complement strand
TTCCTTCCTTCCTTCCTTCCTTCCTTCCTTCCTTCCTTCCTTCCTTCCTTCCTTCTTTCTTTCCTTCCTCTTTCTCTCATACACATGTGCACACACACCTACCTATATACCCCTTCCCTGTTTAGTGCTCCTGGGGCTCTGATTTCTGCCAGATAGCCTTAAATAACTCTTTGAGGTCAGTATTCCCCTCCTCTGCAAAATATGAATAGGTTCTAACAGACTGATTGGTACCAAAAGATTAAACATTTCCTTTTTCAGTAATAGGTTTGCATAACTATAGACACAGGGTCTTAAAGACTGATTCAGAGATGAAACTTAAAAATTCAGATGGTGCTGTTGTGATGTACTAAGGTTCGGGGGAGAGCAGATGTCTGTGGAAGACATGCTCCCGAGGGTCTCTGACATCCTACCACCTAGTGCAGTTGTCCATGATTGAAGCCAGCACTGCAGACTTGCCCATCAAGAAGATTATGCTGCTTTGGAGCTCTACAGGACCAGTTGCCCTCATCTGCTGAATCAGCATCGATCCTCAGAAACCTGTCAGGGTACCTTCTTGCAGTATAAATCGATAAAGGAAGATTGCAGAATTAAACCATCTGCACCAAAGAGTTTAACTTTCTTTCATAGGGGAGCAGTTCTAGGTTGTGATCATAATGGGGTATTAACTTGCTTTATGGTGTATGCTGGGATATTTCTCATTCTCCTTGCCAGAGTAGGCAGCTGTCTTTACCAATAAATCTAGCGAAATTTGCCACTTTTGGGGAATCATCTGGTTCAAAGCAGAACTGTTCTTATAACTTCAGGAAAAAATATAAAAATCTCTGCTGTGTCTTAAATACCCTTAGAGCAAGACATGTTAACATCTTATTTCATATTCTATACCTCACTTTCTTTGTGGCAAGAAAGTTCCTCCTAAGAGCTAACTGTAATCTTTTTGCCACAATTTAAGTCATTTACTTTCTGGGCATGGCTTAAGTGAGAGTTCAGAACTTTAAATCTCTTCTTCCCACAGCTTGACAGAGGCCAATGTGTCTACGGAGAATACATCAGGATACAAAGCATCCTAAGAAACTTTCTGGTCTCAAAATTTCTTCATTAGGAACATTTTCTCTTGTGATTCTTGGGATTCTGGGTTTCCCTATCCGTGATTTCTGAAGAAGGGACAGAGAGCAACAGGCTAACAGCAAAGAGGTTCAGTATTTGTTTTGTCTTTTCTGACCACTGTGAAATTGAGGGTATATTTTCTAGGAAAAGGAATTGCTTGCGTGACTCCAGCTGAGTTCCTGGGGCAGCACTCTGAGTCCCTACCGTGGGAGTGGGCTGTGTTGGAAGGTTGACAAGATGGGCTCAGTCACCGGTGCTTGTCCCCAGACTCCTCGGCATTAACCTCAGTGCTGCCTTTCCTGCAAATGCTTCCTCTACCACTCTCCCCAGCTGGCGGTGTGCTAGGGCAGCTCTATTCAGGGGTTGTGTTGAGGAGGCAGACTTGCCGCTGGGAGTCCCGGCGACAACGGTGGAAGAACTGATTAGCTTTTAAGAGCAGACCTCCACCAGACAGGCAGGAGTCTAAAGAGTAAATAGAGGTGCTGGCCCTGGAATTTTTTTTACAGGCCCCAGAGGGGTTTTTCACCAGCGTTTGAATTTCTATAGAAAAGCTCTGTGAAGCTCTAAATTAAACCAAGCTGACCTCTTTCACAGCCCAAGTTATTTACAGTTCACAGGTCTTTGGAGAGTTCTAGTTTGCATGCAGTTGAAAATAGGTCCCTGGTTGGCAAAAGTGGCCTACTGTGGGGCCATTTGCATCACACTACCTTGCTTTCCTTTGGTGTGCGAGAGAGCTCTGAAATGGAAGCCAAAAGATGTGGCGGAGTTGTAAACATGCCTTTTGTTTTTCAGAAAAGGAAAGGTGCTGGTAGGAATAACCAAAAAAGAAGCAGCTACTAAAAAGCAAATAACCCAGTTCTCTCTATAATTAAATGCATTCCTCAGAATAATAACTATGCAGTAGGAAGGAAATCAAGCGACACTCCCTCCCTGCCACTGCAATTGATTGCCTTTGCAGCTTTAACAATCAGATCAGTCAAGAAGACTGGTGCTGATTATAGCACTCAGTTTCCCCATTTTGCTCCTTACTGGGAGAGTAATTAAGTTAAATAGCTTTCTGTGCCTGAGATCTGGTTTGTGTCAAAGTCAAATCAACTACTAGTTCAAGTTTGTTCATCAGCACCTTGAACTGGCTCACTGGCTCTCACTTGTACTTTTATAAAACCATGGCAAGGTTTTGTGCTATGTTAAGTGTTGGATAGGGGGAACACTGAAACCCCCCACAAGCCTCATTTCCTGTGAGAAATGAGGTACATACCTTTCTTTCCAAGATTGGTTAATTCAGTTTGGATGATATTTAGGATAAACTTTTTGGTTTATCAAATAAAGGAGGATTGTGATTAAGCTGAACTGCAATTACTAAAAATTGGATTTCATGGTAAGAGAAATGCAACAGCAAATGTATAGAATGAGGGTCTATTACCCTTTGTAACCGGTGCCAAGTCCTGCTTCCTCAGGTGTTGAAGAATAACGCCGTAGAAGCAGACCGAGGCAAGTGCAGAGTGGAAAATAAAGTTTTATTAAAGAAAAGTAAAAGCAGACTTCTCCCGGGTGGAAGAAGGGGACCCAAAGGCGGAATCCATGTGGCGAGTAAATCCTGTCCTTTTTATAAGCTTTACTCTCTTGTTCCCTTCCCCCCTCATATTCTTCCTCCCTGTTTAGGCCCACTTTTGCAGGTGAGTGGCAAAAGCGCAGAAGCAGATGGGCAGGGGGAGGGCTGAAGAGATAGCAGGTAATGTCCCAGCGGGTGTTAATTAGCAACTCTTTGCCTATAGTTCTTGATAAGGGCAGGTAAATCTGGTTATCAATGGGCTCCGGAGATCTTTGATATTCCATTCCCCAGGGCAGCCGCCAACTTGCAGACGCAGGTGGCTTTCATGTTCTTCATTTTCTCGATTTGATTTCTTTTATTTCTACACTAACTACCTAACCAGTTCTGGCTACAGGGGGACCTGTGGGGGTTGACACTTCCTATTCAGAAAAACATCAGGTGGTCTTGACTCCACCTCTTTGCTTCTTTGTAACTCAATCTAAAACATGCCATTCTCTTCTCTTCTGGACTCTCTTATGGAAAGTCCATGAGTCTTGATGTTGGTAATGATGGTGGAATGAGTGAGAAGGGTCTGTCTGTTGGTGAGATTGCAGAAGAGAGGGGAAGGACAAATTGGGTCTTTAAGAATTTACAGCTTACCTGGAGAGTATGACAAACACACATAAACAAAGCAGGCAAACACATGTAGAAGGACATGTCATGAGTACTTGACACGAACAAGTGGGTAGAATAAAGAAGGACGGATGACTTCCAACCACGTACTTCAGAAGAGATTGTAGTCACTGAAGCATTCTGCTGGAAAGGAAATTAATTGTCCATCTTCTGCTGGGAAGAAAACCAGGGCCATATTTCTTAATAGTGTTCGCTAAATTTGAATAAATGTAAGTGCTGTGTGGTTACATTATGGAGTATAGATGACTAAGCCTCTTTGTTCCAATATATTAAAATTATGCTCATTTAAGCTCTAAGCAACAATAATTTCTATATGTGATATAGAAATCAATTATATAATATAGAAATTTTAGAGTGCCAATTTTATATATATATATATTTTTTTTTTTTGGAACCAGGGATTGAACTCAGAGACACTCGGCCACTGAGCCACATCCCCAGCCCTATTTTGTATTTTATTTAGAGACAGGGTCTCACTGAGTTGCTTAGGGCCTCACTAAGTTGCTGAGGCTGGCTTTGAACTCGCAATCCTCCTGACTCAGCCTCCCAAGTCGCTTGGATTACAGACGTGCGCCACCGCGCCCGGCTCCCAATTTTATATTTGAAAAAAAAAATAGGACATACATGAGAAAAACAAGAATGGTGACCAACAGAAAGTCATGACCAAATGTGAGGAAAACATGTCTATGGTACATATTTAACGTTGATACTGAAGATAACCATGTGGGAATAAATGTTTTTGGTGAGCCTATATAAAACAAATGTTTTTGGTGAGCCTGTGTAAAACTGCCCAGATCCAGGAGAGGTGGTGTTCTCTCAAACTGAGTCACTTTTTCCAGTGATTCTCCAGGGCTTCTGCTACTTCATTGCAATTATTTTCCTTCTTTCGCAAAAGCAAGAATACAACACCTGGTACCGGTCAATAGGTATTTATTGCAAACCAGGAATTGTGCTAGTTTCCTTCAACTAAACCACTCATACAATCCTTGCAACAACTTTTTCTTCCTACATATGAGGACCTGGGGCGAGAAGGGTGTGTGATACATGTGGCCAATGGTAAAAGCACACTGAAAACCAGAGGTTCTCAGACAACAGATTCACTGCCATTCGTACCACAGCAACTCCATTGTCTAAAGCAATGCTGGAAAGTGGAATTATGATGTGAGCCATATGTGTAACTGAAAAATTTTTAGGAGTAGCCACATTAAAAAAATAAAAAGCAGATGAAATTCTTTTTTTTGTCATAACCCTTTTATTTTAGAATAATTTTGATTATAGAAAAAATGCAAAAATAATAGCGATTTCCCATATACCTCACGCTGAATTCCTTCAGTGTTAACACCTTATGTAACACTGTTTGATTTATCCATCCATTGGTCATGATGGATAAATCAATAATAACTAATAAATTAAGGCTGATATCATTATAAACTAACATCCATACTTCATTTATATTTTCTTTCTTTTTGCCTAATGTCCCTTTTCCAGAAACTTACCCAACATATATATCATGTTGTTATACTTCCCAGAAAGATTCTCCAGTCCAGAGAGAGTCAGTCCCACACTAATCCCCCCTCCCTACAGCCCAACCCTAAACCCTCCCACACCCTATAGCCCTGCCCTAATCCCATCCCGAGCCCTATAAAAGTTGGCAATGACACAATTAACGCGTGATCCCCTGGAACCCCGCTTTTAGGAGTAAGGGAGGTCGTCGCTGGCCAGCTAAAATAAAGGCTTCTTTTGGCTTTACGTGATCGGCTTGGATGATTTTATTTTCTTTGGGTACAACAATGTCTTTTTTAATTTCTTTATACTATGGCAGTTTCTCAGATGTTTCTTGTGTTAATGACCTTGATAGTTTGTGGATACTACTAGTCAGTATTTTGGAGAAGGTCCTTGATATAGTATGAATGTTTGTGCCCCCCCCATTCCCCCTTATGTTAAAATCCTAATTCCAAGGGGCATGGTATTAGCAGGTAGGGTTTTGAGAAATAATTGGGTCATAAAAACTCTGCCCTCTGAACTCATGCCCTTCTATCATGTGACAACACAGTGGAAGGTACCATCTATGAACAAGGGAACAGCTCCTTTACAGACATCAAATTCGATGGCACCTTGATCTTGGACTGTTTAGCTTCTAGAAATGAGAAATAAATTTAGATTGTTTATAAGCTACACAACTTAATGGTGTTTTGTTATAGTACCCAAAATAGACTAAGATAGAAATTGGTACTGGGAGTAGAGCACGGCTGTAACAAATGCCTGAAATGTGGCTCTGGAACTAGGTGGTGGCCAGAGTCTGAAAGAAGTTTGAAGTACATACTAGAAAACAAAACAAAACAAAAACTACATTGCTTTGATAGAACAGACTAAAGCCCAATTCAATGAGGACTCAAAAGAAGAGGAAAGGTACAGGGAAATCTTCAAACTTCTTAGAGAATATCTAAGAATAGTGGGGGTCAACAGAATGTTGGTGGAAATATGGGTGGTATTCTGATGAGATCGCAGATGGAAATGAAGAGCCTGTTCTTGGAAGCTGGGAAGAGGTAAGCCTTGTTACAAAGCGGATAAGAATTTGGCTGCCCTGCGTTTATGTCCTTGTGTTTTGTTGAAAATAGAACTTCTGAGCAATGAAATAGGCTATTTGAATGAAGAAACTTCTCAGCAAAGAGTTGAAGGTGCAGCTTGACTTGTCTTGAAGGTTTATAGTAAAATGTGAGAAGAAAGAAATGGTTTAAAGATGAAATTTGTAAACAAAAGAGAAGCAGAATTTGAGGATTTTGGAAAATTCTCAGACTATCCATATTGAAAGAATGAGAAAGCAGGAGAGAACAGAGGGAGTGGCCAATCTGTTTGCAAAGGAGATTAGCATGGATTGGTCAGGTGGTACTTAAAAGACAAAGAAAAACCCTGAAGGTATTCTGCAGACTGTAGATGCTGCCTCTCTTACCAGAGGACTAGGGTTCAAGGGCCAGCATGCTTTCAAAAGAGGGGCTTAGGGTTTCTGTGGGGACTTGATACTGGCTGCCTGACCCTACCTCAAAGCTCTGTGCCTCCTTCTGACTCAGTGGCCACTCCAAGTGTGGTTCCAGTGAGCCCAGGTACAGTGCAATCATGGTAGCCACTCTTCAGTGGACACAGAGCAGTAAACCTTGGCAGGATTACATGGTGCCACAGGCAGACAGAGGCCATGAGTGATGGGGGCATGGCTACCTCCAAGTAGATTTTAAGGGATGGGGGTTTCTGCAATTTTCGGGGCATGATCCAGGCATAGGGCCACCCTAGGTGTTTGCCCGCTGCAAGGAGCTCCTGCTAGTACAGTTATAATGTGGGATTCTGGCCTATGAAAACAAAAGGCACCTGCTTACATCTAGTGAGAGCTGGGGTGCTGACTGCCCAGCAAAGCTGAGGGGGTAGGGATGCTGGACCCCACCCCCACCTCAGTGTATCTGGAAGTTGGGACATTGAGTCAAAGACTTTTATTTTTCAAATGAATTTGCAGTGCAAACTTATAGAACCCAGGACTTGACACAAACTAGGCAAGCACTCTTTCATGAGTTACATATATATCCAGTTCCAAAGCAGAGTATTTCTGAGACTTGAGAGTTTCAGACTTACTTGGGACCTGTTTTCCCTTTCTTTTCTGTTTCTCCCTTTCATAATAGGAATGTCTACTTATTCCTGTCCCACCCCTGTATTTTAGACACAAAAAATGTGTGACTTCACAGTTTCATAGCTAGACAATAACTTGCCTTAGGATGAACTGTACCTTGGGTCTCAGCCCATCTAATTTAGATAATATTTAGATGATGTTAACCTTGATTATCTAGCTGAGGGAATGTTTGCCAAATTTCTCCACCATGAAGTTACTGCCCTACCCCATTCCATAGTGTTCTCCTTGGAAGAAAAACTCAAGGGTTAGGGAGATATGCTCTACCTCCTTAGGTTGGGAGTCGGGGGCATGGATCATTTGGAATTCTGCATGGGAGATTTGTCTAGTCTTTGTCATTTATGCCTTTATTAAAAAGCATCATTTATTTATATCAGCATAGATGGGTGATTAGTAAAATTAAATATATATTTTATTTAGCCCCAGATATCTAAATTATTATTTCAATCCCTAATCAATATAAACATTATTTATAAGATATTAATTTTGTTTTCCTATAAAATCTTCGAAATCTGGCATGTGGTTTATGCTTACAGTATATCTCAATATGAATGCTAAATTTTCATTAGAAATGCTTGATCTATATTTAGATTTCATAAAATTTACAGTTGAAAAATGTAGATTCACCTACCCAAATAACTATAGATATACCTAAAAGTTTTCCAATAACTGAAGTAAGTACCAAAAAATCATTTCCTTCTAATGTTTGCAGTCATTTGGCAAAATTGCTTTCTTTTTAGAACTTATTTAACATAATTTCAAAATTACATCTGAGTTAAGTTAATTCACTAATTCTGTGTTAACTCGCCACCAAATTACAGAGGTATTGCATAAATTGAAAACCATCTTCAAATTTTTCACAATCAATAAAGCATTATTTAACTTTTTCCTTTTAGTTTTGGCAGCAATTCATATAGCACTGTTGATTACAATTAATATCTTCAATGTATTTATTCACATGGGAAAAAGTGCAAAATCATTATCATTGAGTTGTACAATGAAAGGTTTTTATTTCAACATAAATTCCCATAATACAGTGCTAGATCACAAATAAATTTTTACTTTCCTTGGAATGTCAAATTTAAGTCATTTATATTCAGTGTCATCTCAGTGAGAAAGCATAAATTGACACTCATTTTTTTGTGGCATGAATCATATTGCCATTCTTTTTGTCTTTGATTATTAAATATTTGGTAAGCATTCCTTTTGTTTCAAGAAAATATTGATTTAGAGTTAACATTATAATAAAATTCTTTTTCTGCAATTCAATCAGTAAGTAGATGAAAAAGAATACAAGTTCACTAAACTGTATTTTATTTCTTTTAAATAGTTTCACAAATGGATGAATTTTCATAGCATTTTCAATGTAGTGAATGGTTTAAAAAACACTATCCATGGCACTTTTCAGAGTCTGTCTCCGACAACTGATTGCAGATATTGTCAATAGGTAACATACATTGATATAAAGCCACAAGGGAAACATCAGTCTCTTCTTTTTAAAATCCATATTTTTTCACTTAGTGCATTTAAAGGGCTGTCTGTTAAAATAGGGTCTATTTTTTTTCATATGTACCTACATGTCTATGACAGTTTTAAAAAATTCAAAGTATCTATGCCACAAGTTCAATTTTTTTATGTTGGAAATGAACCTTTTTTGGCAATTTTGGAAGTCCTTTGAGACAAAAGATAAAGAATTAGGCAGTGACATATAATTCAACTTAAGCCAAAGAAAACCACTTGCAATTTTTAAAAATTAGAGTTAGTTTTTGTTACTTTTAGAAAAATATTCAATTTTATTTTATTTTTAATTTTTTGTAGTACTTGGTAGAACCCAGGGACACTGTGCTATTGAGCGACATTTCCAGCCCTTTTTATTTTTTATTTTGAGACAAGATTTTGCTAAGTTGCTGAGGCTGATGTCAAACTTGCAATCTTCCTGGGTCTTTGGGATTACCAGTGTGCACCATTAAGCCTGGATAATCTCTCTCTTTTTAAATTATTATTATGGTCATAAACTAGCTTCTAACTTCCACTTGTTACTGCACAAATAGTATGCCTTTATTTTATTTTCTTATTTATCTCTAAATTTTTGGTACTGGGGATTGAACCCAAGGGTATTCTAACTCTGAGGTACATCCCCAGATCTTTTTACTTTTTATTTTGAGTCAGGGTCTCACTAAATTGCCCAGGCTGACCTTGAACTTATGACCCTCCTGCCTCAGCCTCCCAAATTGCTGATCCGTGGTAACCAGCTTACTACCTTTATTTTAAATTCAAAAAATGTTCCATGCTTACTTTTGTTTTGGAAAAGAATGTAGTGCTATTACAGTTAAAATAATAAATATTTCAACTTAATTATCATGTGATTTTCCCCAGGTATCATGTTAACTCCTGCTGCTGTATAAAATATTGAAATAAAAAATGTTATACCTGTGCATAGAAAAGTATCACTTAATATAGATCATTTCTCTGGTTCTTACTAGATAGGCTACATGTTCATATGTACCAGAAATGACACCTATGCCAGACATGTGCACTGCTAAATAATTATCTTACACAAGGCAATGCTTAGAGTAAAATTCAACCTTATTAAAACAATAAATTTGGTTTGATGGAAACATAATTCTAACTGCTTTAATTTTTAAATTTAAATGAACCGAAGTTAAATAAAATAAAAAATTCAATTCTTCCATCACACTGACCATGTGGTAAGTGCTTAAAAGGCATGTTGCCCCTATGACTTCCATATTAGAATGGATCTAAAAGCTACCATCTAAATGGTCTGACGTATTTCAAGGTCAAAGTCTATAGAAGAAAACCTCTAATCCTTTCATTAGAAACTGAAAAAAAATGAACAGACATAATTTATAGGCACTTTCTACTTCAATATGCTTTTAGTTGTTACGTAGGAAAGTAAGAAAAAAGCAGAAAAAAAAGAGAAGAAAAAAGGTTGAGAAGTATGGACCAACATAAAGTGTTGACAGCAGCTGATTCAGCTCATTGGAAGTAAATTACCCTGATTTTTATGCCAGAATTCATCCTAAGACAGCAGGAGTATGACGGAAGCCATGCATTGCTGGATTGTGAAAAAGAAATTTGATTTGCTTTACAAATGGATGCCTATGAAGAAGAGAAACATCCTGACTCACTATTCAGAAGGACCTTGTAGAAAGCAGTCAGCCCAGGATGAGATGCACTGCCTTGGTTGGGCTCAGGGTCTCTGACACCATAGAGCCAGAGGCTGAGGACCCAACAGGACCTGGCAGCATCAGAGGGGAGAGCAAGCCTGGATGACTCAGCGAGTCCACACTAATCTCTAGATTTCACGAGTCAAAATTGGAAGGCATAACTGGCTTTCTTTTCTTTCGGATTAAGAAACTATCAGGTGTTATAATTTATCCCAGTTCTTTATTTAGCTTGAAAAGTGGGTGGCTGTTTTATATTTTGTCCCCAGTCCTAACCAATAGAACTTTTCTGGTCATATAGATAAGCACAGTCCTTTGACAATTTCCCTATTGACTAATTCATGACTCACTTCGACTCTATTTATGGATTGATACCCTTCTTGTTCCCAGAGAAGATTTGAGGCAGCTTATAGTAAAAAACAATGTACTTTGGCACTTCAGAGAGCAGCAGCAAAGAAAGAATTTTATTAGGGGAGAATAGTCATTATTTCCAAAGAGAGAGGGTCCAACTCCCTTATGTCTTTTTTATAAGATTGATTGGTGACTTGAGCCTAAGGTGTTTAAATTTAAATCAATAGCTTGTTAATGACACAATTGGGATTATCCTACTTTTAAGACAGAGTTGCAGATCAAATTATTGGAAGCCTCTAAGAACTCATCCATCCTCAAAGCATCATTTCTAAATGTAAATGAATAGCCAAATTTGAAACAGAGGAAAGCAATATGACATTTCAAATTAATCTTTCCCAAATACACAACATTTCACATATTTAATGGTTTTAATGCATAGTTGCTCTAAGCAAGAATCTGCTTTATTAGAAAACCACATCAAATTTGACCTAATATAATTAAAATTGTTTACTGCTACCATGTGAGTAATATAAGATGTACTTAATTCATTGATTCATTCTAAGGGTCTCAAGCTATTATTTGAAAAATAACATTTCAACATGGTGTTTTACATTGAGAATTCATTCCCTTCTTGTTCTTCCATAATCAATAAAATACAGGTGCTGGGCTAGGTAATTTCTAATGCAGTATTCTTTTACATCTATAATTCTAATATTTCTTTTCTCTCTGTATCCTTCAAAAAAATAAAATTTTATTTCTTTTCTACCCTGAAGCTCTGCTGTGGTCTCCACCCCAGAATCAGGTATACCTATGATCCCCTAATGCACAAGGACTCCCACCCTCAGCCGTCTCCCACTGTCTAGGGTTGCCTCCTGACCTGTCTGCAATGACAACCACCCACATGCAGTTTATGTAGAAAATCAAGTGTGACTTTATAACTCAAGGTTCTAACACAACCATGCAAATGGAAGAAGAAACAGAGAAAGCAGAGAAGGAAGAGGGATAGGAAGAAGGAAAGAGGACAAGGCATAGCCACAGAGTGGATGAGTCCCTGGAGGGAGATGAGCTGCAGAATCAATGAGAGATTGAAACAGACAAGATAATAAAAGCCTGGTTTCTTGTTTATCTTTTCCTTTTAAATTCCATGAGCAATTGCCAGAGAGATCACTTACTGTCTGCCCAGGAATTTTCTTCCCATTGAAAACTTGTATCTTATGCAACATTTCCTAATTCCAGTGGGAAAAATTAGGGTCAGACCTCACCTGTCTTTGCTCTTTTCTTCTCACGCTGGCATTAACTGCCCAACTAGGTCTTCTTGTTATTCAAGAATTTTTGCCTTTGTTCTATTAACCATTAATATCCTTTTCCATTCCAATGTTCTAGTTGAGCTTTTATTCTTAAACCAAAGAGGGAGTTATCTTCCTAATGTCATTTAACAAATACTCACTGAACTTTTATTTGTGCCAGTACTACTAGACAATAACTTAGGGCCTATGACAGACATGGCCCTGTCCTATGAAGCTTATGCTTTGATAAAGAAGATAGACATTGAGTAGATGGGCTACACATAAAGTAAGTAGTTGCAGGTGCTTAATGCAACAAAAATTATTCTGACCACTTGAAAGGCAAAGTATATCTCAAAGCACCTTACTTTCTTCAAAAGACACAGTAATCTTTTGCTTTCAATATCAACGATAAGGTGCTACAATAAAAATGCTCATTGAATATAGCATATATATGTGTATATATGCATGTATATATAAACTGTTTAAATGTGTATTTAAATTATATGATTACTTTACTAGTAATATTTTCTTGGGTGATATAGTAGCATTTTGCAGGAAAAGAAAATTGGAACCAGGTGGTCCTGCTATGGATCCTACTGTAGTGCTGCCTTTGTATGATAGTTAGCCTTTCAGAATTCACTCACTAATTTATAAGCAGCAAGCTACTTACAATATTTTTTTAAATACCTAATGAAGTCATTTTTGAAAAATGTCTAGTAGAATGTTTAACATATAGTATTATGTTGGATGTTTGACAAAACAATCATAGGGCTTAGACATGTAACTGGATTTTTTCTTTAGCAAATTCATTTAAAAGTATTCTTTTCTAAAATTTGGGCCTGAATTGGATTTTAAGGGAGAATAAAAATTTCACCCTATGAATCTTTCTAACAAAATAGTTATACTCCTAGGAGTATGTAGTTCAGTAGTAGAGCATTTGTTTATCATACAAAACAAATAAACCCTCTCAAAAAAACTGAAAAAAAAAAAAAAAATAAGACTGTTACTTGTACCAAACAATTTGGGCAGGGGCCATACTGAGGACGGAACCCAGGATTTAGCATGTACTAGGTGAGTATTCTACCATTAAACTATATTCTCAGCCCCCAAGCAATTTTTTAAAAGCCAGTCTAACATAATTTTAAGTAATTATATAGACGTAACAAAGATGAATAGCAAACTTCTCCAAAGCCAAGTAGTTTAAATCTATTAGGGTTGTAAGACAAATATGCCCCTCTTCTTGGCATTTTCTTTATGTGGTGTGCAATTTTTCTCCCCTCTAGTTTCTTTTCCCAATCTCAGAGTAGGCAGAGATAAAGTATATCAGTTAGCTATTGCTGCCTAACACACTACTTCCCCAAACTCAGTCATTTAATACAATTTTTTCTTCCCAATCATTTGTCTGCAGGTACAGTGGTGGTCTGCTCATAAAGGTTGGATGGACCCAGCTAGGCAGCTCTGCTTCAAGCTGAATGTCCAGTTGGACTTGATTTTTTGACATAGGTTTGAGCTCTTTGTGTGTGTTCTTGCATGTGTTCATTCTAGGGCACAGAATGATGGGGCATCAGTTTTCCAGCAAAAGGAGGTCTGTATGGCAATCACAGAGACCTGAGAGTGCAAGCAAAATAACACTGTGTTCTTAAAGCTTAGATCTTGAACTCTCAACTGTCATTTCTATCCACAGATCATGGCTCAAAACAAATAACATAACTAGGTGTGAAGTCAAGAGGCAGGAAAGTACAGTCTGCTGCTACATTTCCACCTGGCAAGTATAGGGATACAGGAGAGGAAGAAGAAATGGAGCAGAAGCTCATCCTACCACAGTAACGGAGGCTGGGAGTTATGCACAGGGCAAATATACCCAGAGTTTTAAAGGCATTTTTCACCATATAGGTCAGCAGTAGAGAAAGAAGGAATTGGTACGGAAGGATCAAATTGTGAATTCCTCCATGAGGCATATATTCTATTATACCTTCCAGAATTTTGAAAGATTCCCTTGCTCAGTTGTTAAGCACCACTGGATAGTATTTTGAACATTTCAAAATAAACGGTTTCAGTGGAGCTGAAATGTACTAATTTTGAATACTTAGCCATCTGGAGCATTAGATGCTTAATTACAGCTGAAAACTCATGAATGAACAGTATGAGGCAGTTTTTCTTTCCAGTGAATCTCAATTGTGTTTGTCTTTATTCTCAGAAGAGGGGCGGGGGTGGGGTGGGGTGGAAAGAAAGGAATATGCCAGGAGTCATATTATGCTATTCCTTGGACTTTGTTCTTTTCTTTTTATATAAGCTCATCTTAAAAACATTGTTAAGCCATGCCAAGATCCCTATATCTGTTCATAAAACATCAACTACAAATGCAAGTCTACCTGTCACATAAAGAAAATAATGGGTCATAAAAAATAATTTGCTTTGTTGTCAAATACATTTATGGTCAGTTTCCTCAAAGCTTACAAGTTTTACATTTATTCTGGAGCAAATTCCTCCCTGTTCAATCTATTCCACACTCTTAGTAACTAACCACAATCATAAAAAAAAAAAGATTGTTCTATTTTTATGGTGAGGAGCAAAATTAGTTTATAATAATTGAGCTAAAAAACTCAGAACTTTTAAAAAAATCCATCAGATGTGACACTATATTTACATTTTATGCCATTCACAAAATTACAGAATTTAGAAATCTAATTTTCCCAGTCTGTCTTGAACATATTAAAGGTCAGTAAAAGCCAACTAGGTAAACATTATTTAATGAACCTGAAGTATGTTCACTCTTGGCCAGGTTGTGCAGAACTTGTAGAGGTAGTTTAAGACCCTTCTTTTTTTTTTTTTTTTTTGAGTTATAATCCTTTTATAACCAAATTTCCTTCCTTTAAAATTGCCCAAAACTATATGTGCTTTACATGAAAAAAGAAGAAGATCTTTTCAGATTTATCAGTGGGTCATATTTTTTTAATTTAATTTAATTTATTTTTTATTTATTTTTTTTCATTTAATTTTGATCCATTAAACACAAATGGGGTACAGCTATTGTTTCTCTGGTTGTACACAAAGTAGAGTCACACCATCTGTGCATTCATACATGTGCACAAGGCAATGATGTCTGTCTCATTCTGTTACTATTCTTATTCCCCCACCCCAACCCCACACCTCCCTTCCCTCTATGCTATCTATCCTTCCTCCATTTTTGCCTCCCTTCCACCCCGCATTATTCATCACCATTCACTTATCAGAGAGATCATTTGGCCTTTGGATTTTTGGGACTGGCTAATCTCACTTAGCATGACAGTCTCCAACATCATTCATTTACCTACAAATGCCATAATTTTATTCTTCTTTATGGCTGAGTAATAATCCACTGTGTATATATCACAGTTTCTTTATCCATTCATCTATTGAAGGGCATCTAAGTTGGTTCCACAATCTAGCTATTGTGAATTGAGCAGCTATGAACATTGATGTGGCTGCATCACTGTAGTAATCTGATTTTAAGTCCTTTGGGTGTAGGCCAAGGAGTGGGATAGCTGGGTCAAATGGTGGATCCATTCCAAGTTTTCTAAGGAATCTCCACACTGCTTTCCAGAGTGGCTGCATCAACTTGCAATCCCACCAGCAATGTATGAGTGTACCCTTTTCCCCACATCCTCGCCAACACATGTCGTTGCCTGTTTTCTTAATAAAAGACATTCTAATTGGGGTAAGATGAAATCTTAAGGTGGTTTTGATTTGCATTTCTCTTATAACTAGGGAGGTTGAACACTTTTTCATATATCTATTGATTGCTTGTAGATCTTCTGTAAAGTGTAAGACCCTTCTTTGCCGTTTAAAGGGCTTGCAGTTGTTTGGGAAGTTAAGCTGACTGGTATAAAATTGTCAACTGCAAATCTCCCAGCATATTATATGTCACATTTCGCAGTACTAAAGGTAACCCTGTTTTCCTACCCTGTTTTAATCCCCACCCTCTGTTATGATCTCTCACTACACCCTGCTTTTATCTTTCAGAACATGTATCACAGTTTGTGATTCTATATTTGTATGATTGTTTACTGTCTGCTGTTCCCATTAGACTGTAAGCTCTAATGACAGGTGCCCTGTCTGATTTATCTACTGATATACACCCTGTGCTAAGGGTCAGTGTCTGTAAATACAGTTGAATGGATGACGGAATGAATGAGTGAAAAAGAGAAAGAATGAGTAAATATCACGGCTTGAGTAAGACACATAAATTAGGGTTTGTTGTTGTTTTGAATGCAGTTGGTTAGATGGTAAAAGAAATAGCTGTCAGGTAAGTAAATATGAAAGAAATAAGTGTATGTCTTCCCTCCTTCTCTACCACCCAGCATGTCCAGGAACTGGGTCAGTTCCAGAGATATGAGTCTGTACTTTGGAGAGAAGATAATTGTGTCCTTCCTGGTTTGAGGATCCTGGCTCTTGAAGGTGTCTCTTGAAGAGTCCCATGTGTAATAATAAGAGCACTTCATTACTGAACATGCAATTATAATAGCAGTTATTATTTGCAAAGCACTTTCAGGGTGCTATGTGCTGTGGTTAAATGCTTACACATTACAATCTCTGTTGCTAAACAAATGCCTTAAGTGTTAGATGCTATCGCTGAACTTACTTTACAATAAGGTGACTGGGGATCAGGAAAAGGCCAGTGGCATTGAAGGTCTTGCCTATAATTTGAATTTGGAGTACATACTCTCAGCTCATGTCTTTCTTTCTTTCTTTTTTTTTTTTTTGGAACCAGGGATTGAACTCAGGGACACTCGGCCACTGAGCCACATCCCCAGCCCTATTTTGTATTTTATTTAGAGACAGGGTCTCACGGAGTTGCTAAGGGCCTCGCTAAGTTGCTGAGGCTGGCTTTGAACTCGTGATCCTCCTGACTCAGCCTCCCAAGTCGCTTGGATTACAGACGTGCGCCACCACTCCCGGCCTCATGTCTTTCTTGAGGGAAAAAAAGAAGGGAAATAAAGTCACTGTGTGTTTTGTCTTCTGGTGGATTTAATTTGATTTCTTTTTTTTCCTGTGCCTGACCACAACACTGGGTTGGACATTCATTCATTCATTGAATTCAGTGTCTTTTGAGCTTCCAGGCCTTTGGGGATATAAATATTCACTCAAATCAGTCAGGGGCATCCATTATGTGCCAAGCATTGTTTTAGGAGCTTATACTTTGTCAGTAAATAAGAAAGATCGCTTTTATGTGCCAAGCATTGTTTTAGGAGCTTATACTTTGTCAGTAAATAAGAAAGATCGCTGCCCTCATGAAGCTTCCTTTCTAGAGAAACAAAACCATATTCAACAAACAAAATAGCTAAATTATATCGTGTTTTAAAAATTATTAACTGAGATGGAAAACCAGAAAAAGTTAAAGGACCGAGGGTGTCGAGGAAGAAGTCCAGGTTGCAGATTTAAATAGGGGCTTAAGAGGACCCCTGGGCAATGAGCCAAACAGCTTTCTGGGGGAAGAAAAATCCAGGCCAAGGAAATAGCTAATATAAAGACCTTAAGGTGGAGTAAGGACACTTTGAAATTAAATGAAATCACTGCTTTCCAGGAGCTCACACTCTTGGGGTGAAAGAGCTAAACAAACAAACAAAGTAATTATGAATCATGGTAGTTGAGAGTAATAGGTCTCAAGCAGGTGTAGCCGAGCAGGAGAGAAGGGCCGCACTGCCTGGGGGCATGTGAAAGTGCTTCGCCAGCAGGTGATGGTTTCCTTTCTTTTCTCAAACAGGAAATTTTTTCAGATTACTGAGGGGATTGACCAAGGCCTGGAAGAAGCTCAACAGAGCATCACAGGCAGGAAGCAAGAGGATGTTCTGCTAGTGCCTGAAGTTTGAAGGGACAGATCAGAGTGTTAGAAGGGAGGTGGGGCTCAGGTTGTAAAGAAACTTGCTTGCTGCTAGAAGAAAATTTCTCTACTCGAAGATCATGTGGAGGCTCTGAAGGAACTGAGCAAGGTGTAGGGAGGCATTTTTATAGGTAAGAAAACTGAAGTCCAGAGAGGTTAAGAAATTTCTAGAGCAAGGAGTTAAACCCAAGCTAGGCTGACCTCAGAACCATACCACGAGGATATGACAAGTCCCACTCCTTTTATTAGGTTATGATGGGGTTATTTTCTGTAAAAGGGTTAGCCTGGGGAGGTGGGCTGCTGTTCTTGTTGGGGGAGATAGGTCAAGGCCTTGCGTTTGGGAAATCCAGAATCCACTCTGCCCAGAACTCTATTTTTCCAAAGAATCCAGAACTTGGGTCACCAGTATTATTAATGAGTATTTACATTGAAGTTGTCATAATCCATAACATTTCTCCTTTTTAATAGCTAAGCACATGGTGTCATAGCATCTTCACTAGATTTACACTGCAAGTTACTCAGACCTGAATGATAATAAGACTCAAGGAAGCTCAAATAAAAATACATCACAAATGTACCCAGTCTGCAGGAATATATTAGGCCCTATTTTTAGGAGTTAGAGCTACATGTAAAAGCAATTATTGCTGATCACACTTAAATTTGGTATTTAGCCTAAGAAGTGTATTGAAATTAGATGAATAAATATTACATTAATACTGGCGTATAATCACAGATGACTTTCTTTTTTCTAGAAAGGGAAATGTAGAAGGTACAGCTATAACACATTGCTCTTTACAGGGATGTTTTTATGTCATGACTGTTGAAGAAAAGTAATCTGTGTACCCTGAACTTTGGGTCTTTTGTTTTGTGAAGATGAGCATGAACATACATATGTTTAAATAGGCCTTCAATGTCTATCTTACCTTCACTGCTCTCCTTCTTTTTGTTCTTTTCTTTGTGTGTGTGCACGGCAAACTTTTAGAATGTGCTTTTTTTTTTTTTTTTTTTTATGAGGGGGATATTTTTTTGGTACAGTTGTAGAATGATATGTTATGGACCAGAGAACAGTATGGTATTTAGGGGAAAACTGAGATTAAAAAAAAGACATCCCTCAAATTCAGTCACTTAAATAATAAAAAGTTTATTTCCTCATGTTAGGTTTTGGGTGGGAATTCAGTCCCAGCAGCACTCTCCTGCCCCCAGTGATTTGGAAATGAAGGCTACTGGAGGCTTGAGCTTCTTTACTGTGTGACTTCCAGGACATCCTGCTATTGCCACTATGGTCAGCCTAGACTGAGAAAAAACATGGAAAAGTACACTTGAAGATGGCTTATGGTCCAGATCCAGATGTGATACACATCACTTCTGCCAGAAATGAGAGCCCAGTACCAGCCACACGTAACTGTAAAGCATTGTATGCCCAAAGGAGGGAAGAACATATTTTGGTGGAGAGTAAGCAAGCAGCCTTAACTGGTAACAGCTTTGTTTTGTTGGGTTATGTACTGATGAAAGAATGATCCGAGCGGGGCGTGGTGGCCCATGCCTGTAATCCAAGCAACTTGGGAGGCTGAGTCAGGAGGATTGCGAGTTCAAAGCCAGCCTCAGCAACTTAGCGAGGCCCTAAGCAACTCAGTGAGACCCTGTCTCTAAAATAA
>JAJEJO010001497.1:7233-24267 GCA_020662805.1 Glaucomys volans | reverse complement strand
TCATTAGCTGTCCATGCTTTAGGTTAATGTGCATGACATTTAGGGTGATACCAACTTGCAATCAACCAGTGACTCTCAAATTTTAGTAAGCATTAGAATCACCTGGAAGGCTTGTTAATAAGCAAATTGCTAGGCCCCCCCCAAGTGTCTGATTTAGTAGGCCCAGAATAGACCCTGATAATTTGCATGCTTAGCAAGTTTTAGCTGATGCTTATTTTGTTGGTCTTGGGACCACAATGCCTTAGCCTTGTGCTCAAATACCTGAGTTTTTCTCCCCTACACTCTTTTCAACCTTCTTACCACCAAACTTCCTCAAGTCCAAGAAGACCTAAAGGTAGTTGCTCACTTCTATAAGGTAAACAGAAAGTTCTGCTAGAATTGGTAAGGTTTTCTAGAACATTTTAGTCTAGGACTGTGCTCTCCAAATCAAATTTAAATGGTGGGGTAACTCTAACTTGATTTATTATGCTAGAGGATCCCTCTTATTCTTCTATCTCAGACTTCTTTTTGGGGGGATTTTCTTGTCGTATTCCCCAAATTCAGGTTTTCTTATCTAAACCTCCAGCTCATGTATACTATTAAAGCAGTCTTTCTGGATGTGGCAGCACACGCTGTAATACCTGACGCTTGGGAGGCTGAAGCAGGAGTATCACAAGTTCAAAGCCAGCTTCAGCAATTTAGTGAGGCCCTCAGCAACTTAGTGAAATCCTGTCTCAAAATAAAAACAGACTGGGGATGTGGCTCACTGGCGGAGTACCTCTGAGTACAAAAAGCAGTCTCAAAGTTTATAATGTGCCCCCTTTTACCTGAGAAAGTGGCATCACATCGGAAGCTTAATTTGTTATAGGAAATGGTTAACTTCTCTGAAACTTTTAAGAATTTTGTTTGTTTTTGGTTCTGGGAATTTAACCCAGGGGTGCTTTACCATGGAGCCACATCCCCAGCCCTTTATTTTGAGACAGGGTCTCACTGAGTTGCTCCGTGCCTCACTAAATTGTGGTGGCTGGCTTTGAACTTGAGATCCTCCTGCCTCAGCCTCCTGAACCACTGGGATTACAGGTGTGCAGTACCATGCCAATTTAAGCTGGTGACCTAATGTTTGGGATGTACAAAAAGAATGGTGTGCATATAACAGTATTGTCAGTATTGTCAGTATGTCATCTTGGCTTTAATTCAATATTTGAAGTATTGGTTAGTAGAGGTTGCAGTATAACCCAACATTTATCACATGTTTAAAAATTGAAGCCAGGTGTAATGGCACAGGTCTGTAATCCCAGCTACTCGGGAGGCTGAGGCAAGAGCATGTTTGAAACCAGCCTAAACAAGTGAGAACTGGTCTCAAAATAAAATTTAAAAAAATACTGGGTGTAGCTCAGTGATAGAGCACTTGTCTCGCATGTGTAAGACCCTGGTTCAATCCCCAGTACTTTTTTCTTTTTTTCATTCCAAGTGGTTATCTTGGGCAAACAGGAGTCTATGTGAACTACAGTCCTTTCTTTGGTTCAATTTATCTGCTGACTTTTCTTGGTGACTCTCTGGAAAACACTACAGGTGCTAATCTGCCTGGGGCAGGAAAGTACAAAATAGATTTCATACAACAATTGCAAGTCTTACAGGTAATTAACTCAGCATGATTTAGCTGGATTTGTACCAAGTACTTGTTTGCCCATGCTGAGAAAAATAATACTTTGTCACTCCCATCAGTGGATCTCAAAATACTTCACAAACATTAATTAATGCTTATCACATCCCATCATCCCCATTTCTAGATGAGGAAACTAAGCAATAGTGATATGCCTGCAGTTTTGTGGTTGTTCTCAGTGGATGGTAGAGCAGAACACACATTTTGACCTTTTGGCTTTGGGAGTTACACTTCTTCCTGTTGATCCAACAGCTAACATCACAGACTTCAATATGCACAACAAAGTCTAGCCCTCATCTTAATCTAATCTACATAAGACAACAGAACAAGTAATGTTTTATATGGATAAACCCTGAAAGGATTGTGCATATTTGAGCTTATATGTATGCTTCTAAACATGTATGTAATTATTGAAACAGAATCCTTCCTTACTTAGCATTTATAAGAATTACTTTGCCCTGTGGAGAGGTTGGCGGTTGACCCGTGAACCTCCAGGAGTAGGAGTGAAAGTTTGCCCCTTGTGTGTCAGTTCAGGAGATATTTGGAAATAGGGGTTCAGTCCACTCTCAGGAAGGGGCTATGTCTCAAATAAACTTTCCATAGTAATGGTGGATTCTCCTCCTTGCATTTGGAGGAATTGCAGCTAACTCAACTTCACAGCAGGTGTTCACCAGGTGCTAGTGGCTGGTGTTTCCTGATAGCTCCCTCCACAGCAGCTACCTGCTTATCTGCTGCCTGCGAGTCCGCTGACACTTGCCTTAGAGAAAGGAAGAGGAGCATACTTTCAATGCAGGCCCAATTCTTGCAGGCTCAAAAGGCCTCCCTGCAGAGACCTGGTACCCAGTGAGCCTGCCCCGAGTCCTTCTGTACTATGGAACATCAATAGAGTTTGCCTGAGCCCTTTGCACCACACAATTATCCTAGGTATGCAAGTCTTGATTCTCAGAGTTGGACCCTGGCATCTACATGTAACAGTCATTCCATTTGGTTGAGAACTTTTTGAAGATGAAAAAGGAATTTACTGAGCTTTATCTAAACCCAGATTTGAAAACCAAGTGTGTTTTACAGGGTGCCAAACAAGCCTAATATATACTTAACACTTCACATGTACATGTATAAACATATATATGCATTCAGTGGGGGCTATTCATCAACTTTCATGTCTTCCTTGTAAAAGGTCTTTAGAAATCTTTAGTGAAGGTGGCAAGGAACACAGCTTTTTCTTTCTTATAGTCTGCTTCCCTTTCTTAGTCTCAAGATTTGGGTTTCCCCTTCTGTAGCTTAGGTCATTCTTGCCTCAGGTTGTTCCTTGATAAGATGATGTGAGACCATTATTACTGCCTTCCTATTATGATTCTTTAGTTCTCAAATGATAGTGTTCAGCAGGATTATCTAGAGATCTTGGTTAAAAAAAAAAAAAAAGGCAACAACAACACAGCTTCCTGACTCTCCCCTCAGAGATACAGATTTAAAAGGTCTAGGATGGGGCCCAACTGGATGTGTTTTAAACAAACACGTCTAGGTCATTCCAATGCATGTGGTCCATGGACCACTTTGAGAAACACTGCTTTAATTTTTATATTTGAAAACATTCCAAGTTTGTTTCAAATACAGCTTTGCCAAAGCCTTACTCCATAAAATGCTGGTTGCCAGCTTCTGTAGACAAACCCCAGGAATAACTTTTAGTGCTTACCTTGTCTCAAAGCATTCTCTCTTATCTTAGTGTCCTGTCTGGCTATTATCTCTTCGTCTTCATGTGTTCTCGCCTGTACACTAGGGCCAAAGGGATGAAAGAAGTTGTGGTTTTTAATGCTGCAAAATTTCTCAGCACTTCAGTGTGCTCCATCTCTACAAAGAAATTATAACATGGAATATTTTCCAAACCAATTTAACCAGAGAATGTTTATTGAGGAATAGTAATTGGAGGTGGGGCACAGATTGAGAAATCCTGGTTTGAATCAAGTCCTGTCTTGGGTAGCATAGTACTAAATAATTCTAAATAAGCATGATTGCCTTTCTGTATGTTTGGGTCAGAAGTTCTATTCTTATAGTTGATGCTTTGTTCACCTACTTGAAACACTATTAATCTGTGGCTTCAAAGTCTATATTCACACCACTCTGGTGACTGGAACTGCTCATTCTAATTGTTCTAAACACTGTTGCTGTTAACAGCCTCTAAAGACTGCCTCAAGAGGTTGTTCAATTATTTAAGATGCTAACGCAGAAAAGCAATATATCCTAAGGAAGACACGCCATTAATTAACATGTCTTCAGGCTTATCATTGTCCTTCTTCATGTTTTATCCCATTGTCAAGTTTGTTTAGTTCATTAATAACTAAGGAAGAGTTTTGCTGCATTTAGAACCTACGGTGTTTGTGGTCTTGTAAAAAAAATGATATGTTCATTATCTGATGATATGCAAGAAGCTTAGTTTTTGTTTTTATCTTCCCTTCTGTGTTGGGTTAGAGCTTTATTGAGCAATTCTCCAGCAGGATGAATTCATAATACAAATGTGTAGGGAAATCTTTCACCAATTTTTTCCTTGGTACTGGGGATTGAACTCAGAGATGCTTTCCCACTGAGCTACATCCCCAGCCATTTTAAAATTTTGAGACAGGGTCTCATTAAGTTTCAGAGTCTGGCCTTAAATTTGCAATTCTCCTGCTTTCAGCCTTGTGATTCACTGGGATTACAGGCATGCACCACCTCTCCTGGTGTCCCCATTTGTTTCTGTTGGTGGTTTTTGATGGCTGTGGGGACTTTTATTAATGACGTCTTGCCTTTTCCCTAGTCACAAATCACTTATTACACTTGGATTTGCAAATACACAGCCCAGACTGATTCATCTGAAACCACTGATCCAATCAGTGGTTCTGGAATAAACTCATTATCTTTCTGGTCTAAGCCAACAAGTCCCCATTCAGGTTTGATAGATTCTGGAGACATTTGCGAGATTTCAAATTAATACTTTCCCTGATAATACATTCAAAAAATGTCACACAGAAATTTAAACTACTTCTCCCAAATTACTTTAGATGGCAATCTGGAAGTCTTACCACCTGGAGCTGTAAATAAACAGGTGTGGAATAGGCAGTCCAGATCCTATGACTCAGGGCAGGTAGCATGAAATTAGCTTAGGAAACAAAACAGAGAAATTCAGTTGTGCCTTGAGACCTAAGCTGCCTCCACAGTGCTCCTATAAGTGAGTTTCTGCTTCTGAAAGCAGAGCTCTAATTTGTATTGACTTTCTGTGATGTATCTGTAGGTGTCAGACAGGAGGTGCCTACGTGGATCAGGACAGCAGTGACCAAAGGCAGTTGCTGTTCTTTTTCTCCAATGTCCTCTTTGTGAGGAAACCCTAGCATCTTAATCAGGAATAGCAGGTTCCTGTAGGAGTCTGATGTTTTTCTCATTATAATTTACACCTGTGCAGACAGTGAAGCACCTCTGCCCCAGGATACAGGTTCACCAAACGCTGCTTGCCATTGCTTTTCTTTCAACTCACTGACTTTGAATTTTTCTAGGGATGTATAGGAGTTGGTTGTACAAGCTGTTGGTAGCTGGTATTGTGCACATCTCTTCTCAACTCATTATTCTTCTGGTCTGAGCCAACAGGTCCTCATTCAGGCATGATAGAGATTCTGGAGACATTCATGAGATGATATCAGGTGGCTGGACATCAACCAAGTTGACAGTCTATACATCAGGGCTTCCCTTCCCCAACCAAGGAGATTGGCAGTGAAATACCCAGTAGCACATCACCGGGTTCTTCCTGTCTAATTTCCCAGGACTTCACTTTGGCATGTAGATACTCAATGTCTATGTAACCCAAGCTAAATGATTCTATTTCTCTGGATCTGACATCTTTGGCTCATTTGTCGATTTATTTATATTTGAGTATATTCCCTATGCCAAGCACTATGTGATAAAAAGCAATAATATGTCTTATCCTTTTAAAAAACTTATTGAGATAAAATTTGCAATTTAAAACATTATAAACATAGAGTAGTTTGTACTCAAATGTTGTTAAACTATTACCACTATCTAATTCTAAAACATTTATATAATCCCTAAAAGAAACTCTATATATTCCAGTTCTCTTCCTTCCCACATCCTGTCACCACAAATTTATTCTGAATATCTCTATAGATTGGTCTGTTCTGGATATTTTGTGTAGATGGAATCATATAATGCTTGACCTTTTGTATGTCTTCTTTCACTGAGCAGAACATTTTCAAGATTAATCCATGTTATAGCACATATCACTACTTTATTCTCTTTTTAAGAAATAGATATTAGTTTTTCAGCCAAGTTTTGAGTTCACAACAAAATTGAGGTTACAGAAATTTCCCATATACTCCCTGCCCCCATAATACATACCTCTCCATTATCAATATCTCTCACAGAGTCACACATTTGTTACAATTGGTCAACTTACAATAGGTCAACTTATATATCATAATCACCCAAAGACCTTAGTTTACATTAGGGTGTGCCTTGCTGTTGTGCATTTTGTGGGTTTAAACATGTGTATGATGTTATGTATCTACCATTATGAATCATGCCAAGTAGTTTTGTCACCCTAAAAATCCCCTACGCTCTGTCTATTGCAGAGAAAGAAAACTATCTTTTTCTCTACTATCTTAAATTTGTGTCTGAGATCCTTATAACAAAAGACAGGTTAACAAAAGAAAATTGCACAAATTTAATTACACCCAAATGTGTTTCTCCTATTAATCTGAATTTGGAAAGAAATTGGTGAGGAAGTTTTTACCTTTTTCTTTCAACCAGGCATACTGACAGAGATCTGGGAGACCTGACTTTGGTGGGAATTATTTTTTTCTGGCTTTGGTCATTTTTTCCTGGGACTGCATCTGCAGGCTGTGGAGTAAGTGGGATTTCACCCACCACATGTTGAGTTCCTGAAACTATAGGCAGGGAAAAAATGTTTTCTCTATTTATCCTAGGTTCATGAATGAGACTGTATAGCAAAAGACAAGTTAACAAAGAAATGCATGCATATTTATTTAGCTTTTGTATATGACATGAGAGCTTTCATAAGGAAATTATCTAAAGAAATGATTACATCTATATATTTTATGCTAGGCTTGATAAGAAGTGGATGGTTGTGGGAAAATATGATAGCAAAAAGGGTAAGAAGTAATGGGAGTAAACTGGGGGGAACTTAGCAAGACTGTTCAGATTCGCTCTGACTGTTCATCTTAAGAGACAGGAATGTTCCTTTCCTCCAGCTATAGGGGGGCACCTCTTACACCAAGATCTTAGGACCCCTTCTGGGGAGAAAGGCAGGCAGAAGGTGACAGCAATATTCTGGCTTTTATTGTTTTCTCAGATGATAAAGTGCTGTATTTGGGGTGTAGCATGTCCTGAACCCCATCACTGTTGATGCCTCTCTCCCACTTCATTCCTGGCAATCACCAATTTTTACTATCTCCATGTTTTTAACTTTTCCAGAGTGTCATAAATTTGGAATCATATAGCATGTAGCCTTTTCAGATTGGTTTCTTTCACTGTCTACTATGCATTTCCATTTCCACCATGTTTTTTTAATGGCTTGATGCCTTGTTTCTTTTGGAGTGAATAATATTCCATAGTCTGCATATACCACAGTATTCATTGTTCACCCACTGAAGGACATTTTCGTTGCTTCAAAGTTTTGGTGATTATGAATAAAGCTGCTTTAAACATCAGCATTTAAGTATTGGTGCAGACATACATTTTTGTGTCCTTTGGGTGAATGTCTAAGAATGTAATTGCTGGATCATATGATAGGAACTTGTTTAGATTTGTAAGAAACTGACAAAATGTTTTCCAAAGTGACTCTGCATACTGTGCCTTCACTGAGTTGCTCAGGACCTTGCTAAGTTGCTGAGGCTGGCTTTGAACCTGAGATCCTCCTGCCTCAGCCTCCTGAGCCACTAGGATAACAGGTGTGTGTCATTGTGCCCAGCTAGTCTCAATATATTTTTATTGATTCTTTCTATTTTCTGATTTAAAAAATAATCATAGCCATTCAGTGAGTGTAAAGTGGTATGGCATTGTGATTTTGATTTTCATCTCCCTGACCCCTAATAAGGCTCAACATCTTCACCTGTGCTTATTTGCCATATTTTGAATACATTTTTGTATATCTTCTTTGGAGAAATATTTATTTAAATGTTTCACCTACATTTTAATTGGATTTTTCATCTTTTTTGTTGTGATTATCATTTTGTTGTTGAGTTATATCATATATATGATTTGTAAATATTTTCTTTTGTACCATAGTTATTTTTTCATTTTCTTGATAATGACTTTTGATATTTTGGTATAGAAAAGGTTTTTGTTTTTGTCAGTTCTGATGCTATACAATTTATCCATGTTTTTCATTTGTTGCTCAAGCTTTTGGTGCCAAATTTTGAACTGTTGTCTAATTTGAGGTTATTAAGATGTATACTGATAGAACCTTCTAGAGCTGCATATTTTTACTTTTATGTTTAGGCCTTTTACTCATTTTAAGTAATTTTTTTTATATAGCATGAGTTAGGTGTCCAACTTCATTCTTTTGCATGTGGCTCTCCAGTTGTCCCAGCAGCATGTGTTGAAAGGACTATTATTTTTTGATGGGATGACCTTGGCACCCCTGACCAAAGTCAATTCAGCATAGATGTGAAGGTGTACTTTTGAAATCTCAATTCCACTCCAGTGATCTACATGTCTATCTTATGCCAGTGCCACATTGTCTTGATTATTATACTTTTGTATTAGGTTTTGGAATAGGAGAGTGTGTCTTCCAACTTTGTTCTTTTTCAATACCGTCAGTACTGTTAGTCTTGGTCCACATGAATTTCAGAATTGGCTTTATATTTTTGCAAAAAAGATAATTGGAATTTTGGTAGAGATTATCTCAAATTTAGAATAATTTGTGAGCATCAACACCTTAATAGTAAGTTAGTTATTCCTTGTATAAAAAAAGGATGCCTTTCTGTTTATGAGTCTTAAATTTCTTCCATCAGTGTTTCATAGTTTTCAATGTACAGGTCTTACATTTCCTTGGTTAAATTTATTCCTCAGTATTTTATTTTATTTTTTCATGCTAGTCTAAATGGAGCTATTTTCTTAATTTTAACTTTAGGTTGTTCAATGCTCATGTGTAAAACAAACTGATTTTTGCATATTAACCTTGTACCTGCAACTTTACTGAACTTGTTTATTAGCTCTAACACTTGTGTTTCTTTGTTCTCTGTTTTTTTAGAATGTGTCTCTAGGTTTTCCAAATATAACAATGACATTTGCAAACAGAGAAAGTTTTACTTTTTTCAGTCTGAATGCCTTTTATTTCTTTTCCAATTTCTCTAATTCTAGGACATTTTTAAATAAAAGTGAAGAGGGTGAACTTCCTAGGACATTTTAAATAGAAGTGAAGAGAATAAACTTCCTTGACTTGTTCTTCACCTTATGGAAATAACTTCCACTTTTCACTATTGATGTGTTGTTCACTATTGATTGTGTGTTATTGATGTGTGAATTTTTTAGTTGTCCTTTATCAGGTTGAGAAAGTTCCTTTTTATTCCTAGTTTCCTGAGTATTTTCTATCACAAATTGTGATTGGATTTTGTCAAATTATTTTTCTGCATCTACTGAGATGATCTGTGATTCTTTCCCATTTATTAATATGGTTAATTACATTGACTGATTTCCTCCCCTCTGTCAAACCTTGCATTCCTGGGATAAACTCTACTGAGTTGTAGTGTATAATTATCTAAAGGGGCTTCTAGATTTGGTTTCTGATACTCTGTTGGGGATTTTTGCATAGATATTTATAAAGGATGTTAGCAATCCTCTTCTTGTAATATCTTTATTTGGTTTTCATATCATAGGATGAGGTAAGGGGTGCTCCAATCTCCTCTGTATTTTGGTAGTGTTTGAGTAGGACTGGTTCAGTACTTCTATAAGAATTTGGTAGGGTTCACTAGTGAATTCTGGCCTTCCTTTGTTGGAATTTATTCCATTTCTGACTCAATCTCTTTACTTATTATCAGTGTATTCAGATTTCCTATTTCTTCTTGGGTTGGATTTGGTACTTTGTAAGTTTTTAGGAATTTATCCATTCATTTAAGTTATCCAATTTGTGGGAATACAATTACTCATAGTGGTCTTTCTCTCTCTTTTTTTCTGGAGAGTCAGTTAATATAACCCACTTTAATTCCAATTTCAATACTTTGAGTTCTCTCTCTTTTTTTCCTGGCTCAGCTAGCTAATATTTTGTTGATCTTTTCATACAACAACCTTTTTGTTTTGTTGATTATTTTTCTTGTTTCATATTTCTATTTCACTTATATGTGGCATAATCTATAATATTTCCTTCTTGTTCAGGTTATTTTCTAGTTGCTTTATGTAGATGATAAGATTATTAATTTCAGATTTTTGCTCATATTTAGTGTAAGCATGGTTATAAATTTTCCTATGAAAATGCTTTTGCTTCATCCAGCAATTTTTATATAAATGAATTACTTCCTGCTTACACAGACCTCCAGGTAAGCCTGAAGTGAGAACTTAGGGTCTTCTGGATTTTTCTCGAGTATGTACATTTTCCTGATCATGAGCATGGCTTTCTTGATTTCCAGGAGTATATCAAAGACCTTATATCCCAAAGCATCTTTCTAGGTTTCCCTTCCAGGGGTTTTGGTTTTTTATTTTCCCTAACTAATATCCATTTCCTCAGGTAACAGAAACTGAAACATTCACTTGCCAATGATTTGATAAGGGCTTCCTGGGTAAGAACTTTTGCAATGGGTGAGTTCAAAGATAGATAAAGGCAAGCTTGTGGAGCTGGTCTTCCAGGTATCTGCCAGAAAGATCAACTTAGGAAAATTCTTATAAATCCATTCTGTTCCCTCTGACACTGGGAACACAGCTGTTATTTTCAAGGGTAGTGCTGAGCAAGGCATTGGGAAAGTAGAGTGCGAGTTAAAGCAACACCAATCTCACTCTTCTTTTGGGGACTCACCTGTTTTTCTTGAATAAGTACTATTTGGATAATGCATCCTTTTGGTTACTTTTCAAAATTCTGATACAGTTTTATTTTTATAGTTTTTATCTTTTGTGTTATTGTTTTTACAGAAGGGTAGACTTGTAGAGTTCTTTACACTGCCATTTTTACTTAAATTGCTCAATATCACTGTTGCTTATATTTTAAGAATTTGTATTCTCAAACATTTAAAGGACTGATAAGAAATATTTGTTGAAATCCAATAACATATAAAGGATATTTTTGGCATTGGGTATGTAGTGGTAGATATGGCAAACTACATCCCTGCCCTTGTAGAAAAACATACCAGTTCAGAAGACAGGCAATAAAGAAATAATAAAATGCATTCATTACATAATTAGTCTATGGAGAATAGTAAAGCCAGCCAAGGGTACAAAGCGAGGGTTATATTGGACATGAATTGGAGAAACCCTCTCTGAGCAGGTGACAGCTACGCAAAAATCCCAAAGAGACGGTTCAAGTCTTGAAATAAATGGGAGGAAGAAACTAATGTACACCAAACATAAGACCATAAGTTAGAATCACAAGTTGCTCAGTGTGGCTAGAAGGTCAATGAGTGATTGGAATAATTTTAGGAAATAAAATTTAAGCACTATGAAGGGTCAGAGACCTTCCTTTACTTGAAGGACAACCAGTTATTTTGTCACAGTTTCATGGATGCTAGTTGAAAATATAATACTCCTGGGTCAGAGACAAAAGACAATTATTACTCATGGCGGTAGTGTAAAACACTATATGATATTTTTGTACCAGTTACTCAGATTCCAATTCCTGTGTGGCAACATTAAAAAGGTAAGGTAACATCTGCTGGCCCAATGGGTAGTGGTATAAGAGCAGAATCCTGAGCATATGGAACTAGAACCTTTTATGTTATTAAGTAAGTGTAGCTATTCTTTGTAAAGCAGGATATATTCGCTTTATTTTTAAAGGTTTTTTGTTTTACAAGTATCTTAAAAGGAAGTCTATAATAAAGTGTTTAGTACCCCACATGCAAGACATGCAGAAATTTGAGAAAGCTATAAAGACCTATACAAGAATATATCTTAAGTACATACAGAAGTCAGGGCATGTATGGCCTTGGAGAAATGGTGAGGGTTCTGGATATTATTTCATGTAAAGGGATGTCATTGGAGATTTGAGAAGGAAAGACATATATATATATAATTATTTAATACAAAATTATTATTTAATATATGATTATATACTTAATATATAATTATTTCAGCATCTGGGTAGAGATTAGTCTGCAAAAGAAAGAGTGTAAGAACAGGATGCGGGCTGGGGACATAGCTCAGTTGGTTGAGTGCTTGCCTCCCATGCACAAGGCCCTGGGTTCAATCCCCAGCACCAAAAAAAAAAAAAGGAAAAAGAACAGGATGCTCTTGCAATGTCCAGAAGAGAGATAATGGTGATTCATTCAGTGGTGTAGGCAGTGGCAGTTATCAGATTTACATGAATTTTGGTGGCATAATTGTCTGGATTTGTTGGAGATTGGATAAAGTTTGGGAGAAAAGTGAGGAGTCAAAGATGACTTTCACACTTTGACCTGAACATCCAACTGAATGATATTTGTTTGCTGGGTCAGACAACATTGGAGGAAAACAGGTTTGGAGAATACAATTAAGCATAGTGTTTTGGATTTGTGGAGTATTTTAGATTGCCATTTGACATCGAGGGGAGATGGAGAGAACACAAATAGATATTAGAGCCTGTGGCTTGGGCAGAGACCAAAACTAGGGATATAAAATTTGGAAGTCAATAGCATATTTGTCATTTAAGATCCTGAGGACTGATAAGATTGTATAGGAATATGGTATAATAGAAAGTTGATGTAGTCAGAATACTCAACCCTGGTGTCTTTTTGACATTTGGAGGTCAGAAGGAAGAGGATTTAGCATAAGGTAGAAAGAATCAGGAGACAACTTGATTTCAAAGCTAGATAAATAAAAATATTGATAAAAATAGCAATAATAATAAGGATGGTTGCAATACTAGATAAGAAGCTGTATTCACTTTGAAAATACCCTATTAATTGTTACCCTATTAATACTCATTTTAGAATCTATAGGTTGAGTCTCTTACAATACAAATACAAAAATCAAGGAAACAAACAATTAGCAATGTGAAGAGAGAGCCTTCAGAGTGGGAGAAAATCTTTGCCACGCACACTTCAGATAGAGCACTAATCTCCAGAATCTGCCAAGTACTTAAAAATCTTTACACCAAGAACACTAATAACCCAATCAATAAATGGGCCAAGGATATGAACAGACACTTTACAGAGGAAGATCTATAAGCAATCAACAGATTTATGAAAAAATGTTCAACATCCCTTGTTATAAGAGAAATGCAAATCAAAACCACCTTAAGATTTCATCTTACCCCAATTAGAATGTCTTTTATTAAGAACACAGGCAACAACAGGTGTTGGCAAGGATGTGGGGAAAAGGGTACACTCATACATTGCTGGTGGGAGTGCAAGTTGGTGCAGCCACTCTGGAAAGCAGTGTGGAGATTCCTTAGAAAACTTGGAATGGATCTACCATTTGACCCTGCTATCCCACTCCTTGGCTTATACCCAAAGGACTTAAAATCAGATGGCTACAGTGATGCAGCCACATCAATGTTCATAGCTGCTCAATTCACAATAGCTAGATTATGGAATCAACCTAGATGCCCTTCAGTAGATGAATGGCTAAAGAAACTGTGGTATATATACACAATGGAATATTACTCAGCCATAAAGAAGAATAAAATTATGGCATTTGTAGGTAAATGGATGATGTTGGAGACTGTTATGCTAAGTGAGATGAGCCAATCCCAAAAATCCAAAGGCCGAATGGTCTCTCTGATAAATGAATGATGATGGATAATGCAGGGGGAAGGGTGGCAAGAATGGAGGAAGGATAGATAGCATAGAGGGAAAGGAGGGGTGGGGGCGTGGTGGGGGGTAAAAATAATAACAGAATGTGTGACAGATACCATTGCCCTGTGTACATGTATGAATGCACAGATGGTGTGACTCTACTTTGTGTACAACCAGTGAAACAATAGCTGTACTCCATTTGTGTTCAATGAATCAATAAGTAAATAAAAAAAAAATCAAGGAAACAATATGATTGCCCACCTACTATTTATGGAAGTTAAAAAGGAACTTTGAAAACAGGGAGAATTTTTGTGAGGGGCTTGGGAGTCAGAGGAGAGTGACTGAACAACATGTTAGGTTGATGAAGAACTTTTAATTTTTGTTATTTTTGGTGAAGCTGGGGATTGAACTCAGGACTTTCCACATACTGGGGAAATACAATATCATTGAGTTACATGACCAGCCCTTGATTGCTAAGTAAATCTCTCTGTTTCTCCAAGACTTGAGTAATGTGTGCTATTCCTCATGCTTTTAGTGTCTGGTGTGTATGTGTGTGTGTGTGTGTGTGTGTGTGTGTGTAAGAATTAAGGCATTTGTCTAGATTGGGTTCAGAGCTGAGTGGGGGGGCACAAATATTGACAAGAGTGACAGATTTATAAGGAAAGGAAACTTGAAGACAGAAGGGACATAGGAAGAAAGTCATTGGTAATGTGGAAACATCTTGAGGTCTAGGTATTAAACTGGTATCCAAGTTATACCTGGGTGACCTAGTAGCTGACTGATTCTTCTCTCAGGTTAACTGCTTTGGACCATCACTTGTTGTGTGTACCTTGCAGCATTTATGCTGACCCTTCCTTTCCTTTCCTTTTTACTGCAGATTGAACCCAAGGTCCCATGTGTGCTAGGCAAATGCTCTACCACTGAGCTATTTCCCTAGCCCACTGCCCTTTGTTTTCAAATTTTATTTTGAGATGGGGTCTTGCTAAGTTGCTCAGTCTGGCCCCCAAATTGCAATCCTCTTTCCTTAGCCTTTGGAGTCACTGATGTTATGGGCATGCACCACTGCCCACAGCTGTGCTGATCTTAATTGCTTGGACTCCCAGTCCTGCCTGCTGGACGGTACCATTGTGCTCTCACCCTTGCTCTGGAAATACCTTTCCTTCTGAAAGAGGGCATATGGGATTGATGTGCATTTTGTGCAGCTAACTAAACACAAACGAATTGAATAAGGGTGTGGTCTTCTCTGAAGCAAAGAAGTATTATCTTGGTATGTTTTCAGCTGTTCAGCTTTCAAAATATACCCTGTATTTCCCCCATCACTAGGTTCATCTTGTTTTTATAGATGGTGGTAATTAATTTCTTGTGTCATCACCTTCACAGATTAACTCCATATTTTTTTTTAAAGCAACAACTCTTTTTTTCCTCCTTAAAAGGAAGTTTAGTTTTCCAATTTCTTCTACCTTTTAGATAATAGCTAGTTGATGGCACTTTTTATTTTATTTTTTTGTAGTGAGGGTTGACCCCAGGGGCACTTTACCATTGAGCTACATTCCTAGTTCTTCACTATTACTTTGAGACAGGGTCTCCATATGTTTCTAAAGCTGCCCTTGAACTTGTGTCCCTTCTGCCTAGCCTCCCAAGTTACTGAAATTACAGGCCTGTGTCAGCTGAATCCTGGTTTCAGTATTTGAAGATTAGACAGAGACTATAGAAATGAAAGACTTATTTTGTTCAAGTAATGGAAAAACTAAGTTTTGCATTATTTTCCAAATTCCTTAATAGTGCATTATAAAGAAGTGGATTAAATAATGCTATTCATCTGGTCTCCATTTAACCTTATCTTTCTTCCTTACCTTTCCTTTTTTCCCTTCCTCATTTTATTTCCAAGTGTATACTACAGCCTCCAAAGTTGAACCAGTTAGAAAGACTGAGCCATAAATGAATAGAGGTAGTCCTCAGATCTGATCAAAGTTCAAATCTCAGTTTTACTTCTTTCTGTCCTTGTGACCTTCATAAGTTATTTAACCTTTTGCCTTGGTTTCCTAACCTTTAAAGTGTGGGTAATAATAGTACCTTATCACACAGAGCTGCTGGGGAAATTAAAATAGATTATATACACGTAAAGTGCATAGAACAATGCCTAGCATAATAAGCTCTCAATAAATGTCAGCTGCTCTTATTCTTCAAATAAACTCAGATTTCAACACGAAACTTAAACTAGGAAAAAATGATGAAAGTATGTTTTGTAGTCTTGTTTTTCTAGATGGAAGAAGCAGCAGCTTAGGTTGGGAGAAAGATTAAATGAATTTGAAGGACAGATAAAGAAGGAGATCAAGGTAAAGGTGTATCTTCTTTTTGCTAATTTAGAAAAGACTGCACCAGTTGGTGTGCTTTCTTCAGTGCTCTTCCTCTGTGTGATTCTGCCATTTGGATGCCATTGAAAAGGAGCATTTACTTTGATGTCTATAGGTCTAGTGTTGGACTCCCCATTAGTAGAGAATGACTCTGAACAATTCACTTAACTTTAGAAGTCCTGATTTCTCATATCTATAATGGGAAAGTAACTTTAAGAATCAAGTGAACTGTGGAAACACACTATGAAATTATTGCCAAGACCCACCCTTGGCTGGAAGTATTTTAAGATTCTACAGTTAGTTGATGAGGGCTGGGTACAATTTTTACAAAGTTCATCTGGTCTATGCAGAGTGACTTAGCTACATAAGTTCTACTCTCCATTTCCAGGAAAATTACTTCAATTATTCCCCAAATTGCAGTCCCTTCCCCTGCCACAGCAGACAGCAGCTGTTCAATACCCCAGAACAGGAGACAGCAGTCTCTGTTTTTGAAAGAAAAGGCAACATTTTTCATTCAACTACAATCACAGGGGAGTTAAGAGGGTGGGTAGAAGTTTTTCCAGTGAAGAATAATTTCCTTTATTCAAAGCAGAAAGCGAAAACAGATTAACAACTCCTACACATGCAATGACAAAAGAAATCCAATTCGGTCATGGTCCTTTTCTCTTGGCTGCTCATCCTTAGGGCCCAGGCACTGGCAAAGTCTCTGAATCACCAGCAGACTAGAATATAAAAGCCCTTTTGGAGTAGTTATGGTCTATCTTGTCAGAGGCCTTTTGGGGACATTTTAATCCTTATATTAATAATACAATAGCCTAGAAATGGTTCCTTGGAAATCATCTGAATATACTATTCCTCCTCCTGCCCCACAATGATTTAGCAACCCCAATGCAACCCATGAAAAACTCTTTTTCTGATTCTTACAAAAATTATTTCAGGGCATGGATGATAGTATAACACTTTGAAACACTTTATTTTTTTCCCCCCAGAACTTGCAAAGGACTATAAGTTTATATTAGAGACATATAACCTATAGGATTTCATTGGAAAAATCATAGCTATTATAAATATTCTCTTTTAGTAGCTAAAACCATCAACCATTTTTTTTTTTTTTTTTTTT